>VWZZ01007523.1:17384-29031 GCA_013399095.1 Psophia crepitans | reverse complement strand
AAAAGAAAAGAAAAGAGGAAAGGAAAAAAGGGAACACGAAAGGGGAAAGGAAAAAAGGGAACAGGAAAAGGGGAAAGGAAAAAAGGGAACAGGAAAAGGGAAAGGAAAAAAAGGAAAAGAAGGCCCATGAAAAACAACTAAATCAGAACAGTTTGAGGATGAGGCTGAAGTTGGGCATGAGGACTCCTAGGTGTGGGCCCTAGCCCCATCCCCAGCATGCCTGGTGTCAGAAGGACAAGATTTTCAAACATGCGTGGCACTCTGACTGTGATCTGCAAACCGAGCTGTTGTAAAAAAAGAAGTATTTTTCTGTGTGGCTAAATAGGAATCCTGCTTGCTTTCTTAAAAGGAAAGCACCCAAAGACTTTGAACAAATTATTTCATATTCATGCAGAAAAATCCTTGTCACTAGTGTTCCCTTTTGGCTTGTGGCTCCCAGCCCAGTACTTCAATGTGGCCTTCTTACTTTAATGTGGTAAGAGTCACCTTACAGTAATTCTGAAAACTCTTTACAATGCCTTGCTACTATATTTTCTGTTCCTGGGTGGAATTTAAGTCATATATGTAGGAGGTGACATAGATGGCCAGGTTTCAGGAGGGCAAATGGTAAACAGGAGACAAAGGCAGAGGAGATGATACATAAATTACTGATACCCAGTATAGATGATAGATAAAATGAAGAAGAGGAGTTTGAACTTCATATGGAATGAGAACAACGAATTAAGAAAGTTCATGGCTAGAAAATAAGAGGACGTTACATGAGGCAGTGGAAGACATAACCAGCATAGCAGCCATCTTGTCCTGAAATTTGTGTGGAGAGTGGAAGTTTCCTTAAGCATCTTTTTTCCTAGTGACTGCCACGAGACAAAAGGAATCACTCTTTGGAAAACAAGGCAGTTCAACAAAATGAGGTGAGATTATTGTAAATAGATTAAGTTATTTTATTCATACTAAAGTTCCCTACTACACATAAGAAATTTCTTATTTTTTCTATGACTTGCAGTAAATGAACACAAAATTTCCTAGAAATAAGTTGAATGCTGTCTCAAAACCAAGACAAACAGCATCACCCTAGCAAGTCTTCAGATACATTTGGATGGTGGTTAGTACCAATCTCGGTGCAGAACTCCCGGACAAGCAGAGGGAAGTTTTAATTTGAATTAGGTTTTACGTCCCAGCTTCTTTTTTTTTTTCTAAGCTCACCACTGAAATTAACTGCAAAGGGCAAAGAGTCACAAATTCTGACCCCTAAAATACCTCCATGTGAGTTCAGCTTTTTGTCCTTGAGGATCTCTGGCTCTGGCTTAATGGAGCTGCAGCCCAAGAAGGGAGACAGATGGTACTGATGGGCTGAAATTATACTCAGCTAAGTGCAAAGCTATAACTGCTATTTGTCATTCTAACATCACTGATTTGCCTAGAGAGAAAAACAAATAACTTGTTGGGGGAGTAAGTAACCGACTGGCTGTGGCCAGGCCAGATTGGAAGTGGGTGTAAGGCTGAGCACACAGAGACCCAGGTGCCATCAGCACTCGAGGGAGGCTATTAGGATGTCATTTCGGTTTCTTTCTCTGTCTGTCTCTCTCTCTCTGCTTGCTGTGGAGGTGGAAGGTGCGCGTGTTGTGAGGTGAACTGGGGAGTGAAGATAAAAATCTGTGGTGAGGAAATGCTACAGCTTTATCTCTGTTCTTTGATGTGGCAGGACAAATTAATTGATAACAGAACCAGCCAAAGCAGATGTGGTCATGGCCTCCTGAACTGCCCTATTGCAAGGAAAGGGCCTAGCAACATCAAAGACGAAGGTCAGCCAGCTTTCCCCAAGCAAAAAAAGACAAATCATGACAGGCAAATAGCTCAGGCTGCCATTGGAAAGGGGTTATTACCACAAAAGATGATGTCTGCACATGGTCACTATCCCAGTCAGCTGGACTCTGTGGCTTCTCTTCTCTGCTATTTCTTTCTGCACCCAAAGGCAGAGTTTGGGCATAATATTTTCCTGTAAAAGTGACTGTTACTTTTTGTGTAGTGGCACAGGAGAATGAAAGCACAAAGCAGAACCCAAGGAGCAGGCCAAAGCCCACACAATGGAGTTAGAAAATCAACCTCAGCTAGTTTGAGTCCTCTTGTAGGAATTTCTTTTGAACATACAGTTAACCTATCTTCTCACTTCCTGTTAAGAGTAAAAAGATTTGGATTCTAGTCCCAATTCTACCATTTGCTGGCTGTGTGCCTTGAGCAAGTCAGTTCCTCTCTTGTGTCTGAACTTCTTCGTAAAATGGAGGTGACAAAAGGCCACTCTGAGAACTCCCGAACTAACAGAACTCCAGATAATATTATCATTTTAGATCTAGTATTGTTTGTTTCCACCATTCCCTTTACTGGTTTCTCTAAGTATCTTGATGTTTTTCTGACATACTCCCCATCCATAACAAACATTTCAGAAATCACTGAACACTAAACACTCACACCGAAAGAGCTGACGGCACAGCGTTTCTCAGGTTAGTTTCTTTGTTCCCTGTTTCTCTATCTGGAAACAGAAATATTTGTCCTTCAAATACTATGACCTTCAAAACTGAAACCCTCGTGCCTCTGGCAAGTAGTTATTAACTAACCTGGGTTGTATATGTTCCCTTTTACCCTAGTACTGAATTCCTTACAGGCATTCATGTATTCATCCTTGCATCACCACACGGCATCGGCGTGGTATAATAACATCAGCATACCATTAGTCCCTTTTTCTTTCCATGCCGTCCAGGTGTTTGTCCAAAGCATGTCTCAGTGCCTTGTCAGGAAACCCTGACATGTATCTCATGCCTCTGCCCACTGGTTTTCTGCTGGTAAGAAAGCCAGCAGACCAGAAAATGCCTGCCAGAAGATACTGGCTGGAAGGGAGCCACGAAACTTTCCAGCCTAGCTCCTGGACCTCCCAGGACACAGGGTCATGCAACGAGAGCAGCTGCCCCACAGCCGAAATGCAGTTGGAGTGTCTAAATGATCCACCCTCACCTCGGAAACCTGCAGCATATTGCAGTCTCCGATCACATATTCCAGGACTTAAGACAAGGCTCTAGCTATTTTTCTGTCATTCACACGAGTAGAGCTACAGACTATGCCATAATCTCGGAATTAATTTCTGTTCGCTTCACTGAGACAGTTCAGCAGCAGATCTTGGTGTTCCAGGCGCCCCGGGAGAGTTGCACAGCACTGGCTACCACAAGATGCTCAATTGTTCCACTTTTCAGTGTCCTTGTGCCCATTATAACATTGTAACAAAAATAACCAGAAGCGGGTATGTGTTCCCAGCAGGCATCAGTGATTCATAGCGAACTGCGAGAACCAATGCAGGACATAGATAAAGGCATTTGAAGCCCCAAGACACAGTTCTGGTGTGTGTGCGCACCCTGGACTACGTCACCAGGAAAAAGAGGACTGCAAAAGCTTATCTCCCGTAGTGTGCGACAATAACTCAGTGGGACAGGTCACATTTATAACCAGCTGCTGGATCCTGTCCTCCTGCAAAGAAACTTAAAGGAGAGATCAGAAAAGTAGAAAAGCTCTGGGAGGCTGTCCGGGCAATGTTCTCCAAAGCTTTCCTACAAGGAGTATGGACAGCTTAAACTGTGCTACCCAGAAAGAGAAGGATGTTAGCTCTCCCCATGCAGACTTGCATTCCCCTGGGGAAGGGAATCTCTTGAGCACAGTGCAATGCCGATTTGGTTTTTTGGTTTGTTCGTCTTTTACTGGAGACAAGCGCTAACTAGCTTTTGTTGCCCTTCCCCAGGGTAACCTTGCGGACATGGAAAGTTGTACTGCAAAGTCAGATCAGGGAGGTTCGTAAACATGCCACACAAGGGAAACAAAGCAGCTAGTGGGATGTTTTTAGGTATGAGAGCAGTTATACCACTTCAGAACTAAAAATGAGCCCTTCTGGTTTCAGGGGAAACACTCTCATTTACAAAAGTGAGAATCTAACCCACTGAAGTTATTTCTGATTTAAACTCAGTGTAACTGCAGGAGAGTTAGACCCAACTAGCACAATTCCGGCAAGCGTGGGGAAAGGGGAAACCGGTGAAACGTGTAGCTGGAATGTGAGAGGCAGTACCAGCCTGGGCCATGAGCTCGCACACCAGGAAAGCTGATCCTGGGTCTCCAGCTGACCCTCACGCACCTACAGTTTCTCTTCGCCTTGGTTTCCCTGTCTGTCAGGGTGGGAAAGCCACACTGACCCGCTTTTGGAAAGTGATGTGACAAGCACTAAGTATTAAATTGTTAGACAGCTGTGGGAAGCACTGAGAGATCTCTTGGAATTACAGATACAGAAACAAGGAAAGATTTTGTCAGCTGGATACAAGGACTTTAAAAAAGAGATTCTGACATGCTATTGCTGCTGAAGTACCCTCCCTAGAGAGGTCTGGCGAGGGCATTTCTCAGTGCCCACTCTTTATCTGAACTCCTCCACATGCCTCAATCCTAATCCAGCACAGCAGAGACTCATCCTATTGTGTTAAAGTCAAATGTACTTACAGGTAAATGTCACTCTGCCATAAAAAGAAAGGAAACCACTTAACTTTCTGTTTCTTTGTCTACATCCCTCCATAATAGTTCTTGTCAATTTACATTATTCATGACTAGCAGACCTAACTTAAAATCTATCTTTCAATGGAATATAATGCAAACAGTTTTCTGTGTGGGCAGGGTAAAACAAAATAATAATTACAATACACTGTGATAGTGCTTATAACAAAATATTATTTCCATAAAAAGACATTTGTGGCAGGAATACATACTCCAGCAACAACAAAAAATACTGAGAAAGAAAACCATCTCTGCTGGCATATTAGATTCTATCAATGACACTGATGGTTTAGTTGTCTAAATAAAAATTGTGTGTAGATAAAGTATGATCTGCAAAGAAAATCCTTAGATTGACAGGATAAAGCAAATCAACTTTCTTCTGTCTTTATGCCTCCCACCAGATACATAAGCAGACTTCTCCATATGTGGGCACTCCAACTGCAAGCATCTGTCAGGATCATCTATTCTCGTAGCTTAGGTTTGATAGTTCATGATAATCTGACAAAATTGCATCAGGCCATTTCAGCCATTGTTTTTCCTCTCTTTTTAACAATATGACTACTCAACGTTATGTCTTTAAAAGAACATTAGGCACAGATAACTTGATTTTGCAACTTAGGACAACAAACTACACTCTGTGTGTGTGTATACATCACATGTATGGAATTTATTTAGAAAGGAAACCTATAGCAATGTAGCTACCCCATCCCAAATCAGTGAAGAGAAAACCTGAAGGGAAGACTTTTCCACTGCTCTAGCTGAGCTTCTGCTAGCTTTTCTGGTAGGTTTTTTTCTGCTTTAAAAGTGAAGTAAATACTGTTGGATTAAGTTACTCAGTATTCCAGCCCCAAAAGTTGTGTGAAGCACTAAGAGGATACACAAGATTATCTAACAAGTTAATTCAGGCTAACTCCACTGTCCAGAGCCAGAGCAATAAATATTAAGATGATAAAGTTGGCATCAAATAACTAAAGCAAACTCCCGCCCTAACTCATAGCTCCAAGTGACTCCAGAAGACAGCTGACTGTATACAGAAGATAGGATGACAGGGATATATTCTCTTACAACCTTAATCAGCATGTCCCACAGATCACAGGCCACACAATGACAAACACTTGAGCTAAACAAAACCATTTAAAAAAATTACACCTGTGGAAGTGATTGGATTGTGTTGCACTGTGTGAAAAACAATAACCCGTGAGGTCACCTGCCTAGCTCCAGCTACTCTGGAAGTGCCGCTGTTAAGAAATTTTTGGCAGTATTTGTGCTGGAAGAGGTCCCTCCCATGTTACTACAGAGTCCTGACGAACCCCTGTTTATACATCTTCCCCAGGACTATAGTGACCTTTCTGCAGGGTGGAAATGCTTTCATAAACTATTAATCTCTCCTCTGGGGTGGGTAGAGAGGACCCACGGAGAGAAAGGCTTCCACAATCTTCCTCATCCCTGTCAACAAAGATCAGAGCCAGAAACTAGGTTTCTTGTTTGGCGATGTACAGGAATAAGCACAAAGCTATTACAGGGCAGGGCTCTGTAAAGATGAAGGGCTGAGAAACACGAAATGGAAAAGCAATGCTGCTCAGTAAATATTGATAGATGTTCCCTGTACTCCCTCCACCTCTGTTGCACAGCGATCCCCCCACTACTGCCTTTCACGCTGTCACTCTGTAGACCAGAACATTACTTCTCTTCACCTTCTGGCTGTTTAATTTAAAGCAGGTTTCTGCATTTGCTCTGAAAAGTGAAGAGGTAAGGGAGATGGTAGGAATCTTTCCATTCAAGACTTTCCGCCCAAGGACAACAGCACAAATGTAACCCCAGTTTATTGCATGAAATGAGGTGAAAGGTTTTGTCAGTGTTGATCAGTGTTCATTTCACTAGTACTGATTGCCCATTTTGGTAGAAGATCAAGGGCTGAATGCTGAAGGGAAGGAAGACTAAGCTAACCTTTCTTCCCAGATGATCGTTGTAGGTCAGGCTTGAAGCATACTAGCCAGGTATTATAAGGGGAAGCAATGCTGAAACTCCTGCTGTGCCTGTTTGGCAGATAAATAAAGAATTTCAAGCTCTGGGGCAGACAGATCAGCAATAAATTCATATTAAGAAATGTCTGTGAGATTTGCTAACGACCTCAAGTACCTCAGGGCAGGGACCATGGCCTTTCATGTATTTATAACGCATGCAACTCAGTAGAGCCCTGGTCCTAAGCAGGGCAGCCACACGTTACTACAGTACGGGTAAGGACTGTACAGCAGTTCTGTGAGCATACAGGTGCAACAAAGGAACGATGCAAGTTCAACAGTACAGCCCTTAAACAGGTTTCAGTGCTAAATGGTCTGTCCGTTCTTCTCTCCCTTCTCCTGCCAAGCAAGGCAGTTTCTTCCCAGACACAGCAGGAGAGGGGTGTCCTGCAGGACAGCATGGGTTGAATTCAGTTCTGGTTGTCACAAACTCCAGACAAAGTCCAGCTCCTGCTTTGCCACAAGCTTGGTTCTTAATCAAAGAGAAAGAGCTTGGAATGGGATGATCTGAAAATGTCTAAAGGACTTAAGAGCAAGAGAAGCGACTGAAGCCTGGTGTGCTCCTAAGCTTCTTGCTCTTAGAGCAGCCTGACTCTCTGGCCAGCATCCATAAAACTGAACTGAAAGTTTAGCATAGAAAGATGAGGTTGAATTTGATGATTTTTGCAAACACTAACATAAATACTGAGCATCTCTGTGGTAGCAAGAGAGAGTTATGTGAGGTGCAGGAACAAGGCGCTCTCACTAGATTGCTTTCAGTCAGCCACCTATGCTCTTGCCATGCAAAGCTGAGGTAGAACTCCCCATTCTGCTACCCCTCCCTATCATAATGGCACCCTGGCTTCTGCCAGCCGCCCTCTTTCAAATTAAACAGGTTCAAATGTGAAAACTTCCCTTGGACAAGGTATTCATGGAATTGTTTTGGGTTGGTAAGGATTTGAATCTAGGACGTTGCCACATACAAGAGGGGAAGCAGAGGAACACATTGCTGCTTAGAGTTTATACGGACAGCAAATTTATCCTGGCTTCAGGAGGTCCTGCTTTCTCTGCCCCCTCTCCATCATAATTAAACACATCAAAGAGCTGATCTGTCATCTGAAATGGCAGGATGCCTAATATTTATATTAGAAGGAGTCAAGCCCCAAGCAAACAAAGATCAAGAACATGATGGTAAATGGGAGGGGGGTAGATTGAAAGTCTGTCTGTGGACCCCAAGGAAGCTAAAGTGATGGAAAGTGTACAAGCAAAGAAGAAAAGGCAATCAACCTTCCAATTAAAATC
Source organism: Psophia crepitans (assembly GCA_013399095.1). Lineage (NCBI taxonomy): Eukaryota > Metazoa > Chordata > Aves > Gruiformes > Psophiidae > Psophia > Psophia crepitans. Next base: position 21,154 of record VWZZ01007523.1, on the reverse strand, counting down.
CCCAAGGATGAGAGTTTTGTCTGTGTTTGTATTAATCAAGGATAAGGAATCAGACAACTCAATGAGACAGGAGGAATTGTACTGAGCAGCGAAGGACAGGGAAAAGCTAGGGGTCACTGGGGGATGGGCACACACAGGGAGAAAGAAAACAATGACTAAAAATTTAACTACAAGGTGCTTAAAGGAAAGAAAAATCTCCCCAGGTGCCGGGAGTGTTCTAAAGGCAAGACTGGCTTTACTCACCCCTCGACCTAAGCAGCAGGCTTTCTTCAAAGCAAAGACCTACTCAAATATGCTTATGCAAAGAGGTTTTAAAGCTTTTATTGACAGCACTTAGCAACTATGGCTTTCCTGAACCTCACCTTGCCTAGGGTGAACATTGCGTAGGTTTAATTTCTTCCTCTGGTTGGGGATACTGTCCTTCGGTTGAGGGACATGCTGGGCAGGAGCTGGGTGCAGCAGGGGGAAGGTTCTTGTTCACCTCTGGAGCTTTGAATCAGGAATTCTGCAGCTATCCCTACCTCCTGCACCCACAAGGAGCAGATCTCAGTCAAATCCATACTGATTAGCCTAAGGCAATAGATGGTGTCAGTGTCAGAGCCAGGATTAAAACTCCAGTGGTTTTTGGCTGCCAGTCTGATGCTCGAATCACTAGACCACACCTCTCATTATAAAATAATTGTCTGATTTTCCCTTTGAAATCAAAGCTGTTTACAATTACATGGGAGAGAGCAAGAAAATGCAATCTGGGATGGTTCTCTTTAAAAGCATTTATACCTTTTTATGTAAAATTTCAGCTTAAACCAGCCCTGTGCATGCAGTTGTTAGGGGACTCTATTTAACCCCTTCTTTTCCCTTCAATTTGACAGTAGGATTTCTTGTCCCTTTTGGAGGAAGTCTCCAGACTGAGATGAATTCATGTATTTTTATCTTACTGAGAACTGCTGATTGTGATGAATATAAAATGTTACACTTTGAAAATAACATATATGTCTACTGCTAAATGAGCAGCTGAAGACGCTGGATATGGATATCTTATGAATTTATGGGTGTTGCATAGGAGCAAGTTTTTTTCTGAAATAATTCAAGACAAGCTCATAACATCATAAAAATATGTATTGAACATGTGTTTCTCTATAAATTAGGTAATTTTCTATGGTAATCTAACATTACTACTAATGAAACAGCAAAATTTTGAACAATTAAGCAGTCATAAGTAGTCAACGACTGAGTAGACTAACCTACTGAGTGCTTTCAACTTTCATAAAAATCCACAGAACTACTCTGGCATTTCAAGTTGTGCGAGTATCTAAATACTGACTGAGTTAGGCCTTATTTAGTCACTGAATGGGACACCACCTTTGGAGAGATTTGACAGAGTTGCACTGAAACCTGTTAATACTGAATATATCGCTGCTTTCTTACATGGAGTTTCAGGAGGGCTTTTTGGATACATGGCACCTGAGCTAGATAAGGCTAACATCAGCAGGAGTCTTTCCCTTGAGTTTAAGGGGCTTTGGACTGGATCCTGGATACTTAAAGAGCTGTAGACAAGTCTGTATTGTAGTCAGCCTTCATATTTAGATGGTAATGTATATTGCTCATGGTTATTATGAAAATGATTCCAATTAGAGATACCAGATGCCGTGATATGAGGTAAGCTAAGGAAGCTGTCTTTAGCTAAGAAATCACATACAGACCTTTCATTAACGAAAAATAGTTGAAGCTGTTGATACTTAAGCCTGCACAGAAGTATTAGTCACTAAAACCTGTGCAATATGGTTTCCTTGATGTTTTATAACTAAACCCAGCAAGAAGCAGAAGGTGTAAAAATTATATTTTCAATATTGTCCTTCCTTCAAGTGAACTGCACTTCTTACATGTTTCATGGCATTTACTTTTTATAGGTACATATTAGTTCATTAAACTCCTTATTTAAGCAGAAAATCAAAACTAAAAAATATGCTCTCTGTGCAATGCCTTTGAGTGAACACTGTTCTTGGAACTTCACCATCCTCTTCCCTATGGAAATAGACTATAGACGTACATAGGTACATTGCATTTTTCTTACCAGTGACGCCAGAGTCAACGAACTCACTGACAAGTAAAAGCCTGGCTGAGGAACCAATGGGAAGAGGAAGGATGAAAAGGAAGGGTAAATTTAACCCCAATAGTCTAAGTCCCACATATGATTTTTCTTCTTATGCCCTATCTGCGGGAACAAACTTTTTTCCAGGTTCAAATGGGGCTTGGGTGACATGTGTATAGCCTCATCTTCCTGGGTGGCATATCACAAATGTGTTGACACCAATCATGATAACCACATTTTGTTTTAGTGTTAAGCATGATGATAATGATGTAACCTTAGATAGTGCTGTATTGTAATTACACAGTTGTGCCAGTTATTACATAGTTATAACACAGATCAGCTTCTTGATCAGATATGCCCAGGAGCTTCTTTTGCTTTACGCCTAATGCAGGAACAGAAAACTAGATCCCTAATTAACTTTGATTGAACCTTGATTAGATAAGGGAGTGGGGCCAGTAGGCACCAAGCAGGCGGGGAAGTCAGCCCATATGTAGATATGTTAAGTGTGTAGGCACCATTCTGACTAGTCATAGGAAAGAGAAAGGAAACTCCCTTTTCAGGAATTGATACCTCCTGACAAGCACAAAGGAATTAGCCCAGACTAGCCCTCAGAAATTCAAGAAACTTCTTACCTTCCCCATCTAGCAATGCCCCCACCCTATTAAGATGAGGTTCTCACCTTGGGAACAGATAGATTTCTATCATTCTCTTCTGCCATCGCAGGAGGCAATTGCAGAGAGAGCTTTGTACAAAACACAATTAGTCCTCCTAAGTATTCACTCCTTACTCCTTTTTTTTTCTGCTAAAAGTGTTGAACTGTCAGTGCCACACAAAGTCCATTTGGCCTCTCTGAACAATTTCATGGAATACATGATTTAATAAATGGGTGAATGAAACCAGACTTGGTTAACTGTCTGGTGGACAGCTGAAACCTAAAAAGCAACAGATGTATCTGAGCAGAGCACAGTAATAATTTTGCTCATGAGACAGGAGATGCGCAGATGCCATCTCACTTTCCCAGAACTGCACTGGCTCTACAATAGTCAATTTTTTGCATCCAAATTTTAATATGTTTGGTAACAATACTGACAAAACCAAAAACTTCAGTGTGGTAGAATTTTTTTTCAAGAGTAGAATTGCAGATTAAAACTCCAAAATTTTGGTGACTATATACATTTTTCTAGGAATCATTAATGGTATAAACTCAACAGGAGCTCTAGGTTGTTTAGTGTCTCTTAAAGTCATGGCAGTCCGGTGAAATTCCCACCGACTGGAAAAGGGGAAACATAACTCTCATTTTCAAGAAGGGAAAGAAGGAAGACCCAGAGAACTATAGGCCAGTCAGCCTCACCTCCGTGCTGGGCAAGATCATGAAGCAGATCTTCCTGCAAACTATGCTCAGGCACATGAAGAGTAAGGAGGTGATTGATGACAGTCAACACGGCTTCACAAAGGGCAAATCGTGCCTGAAAAATTTGGTGACCTTCTTCAATGGGGTCACAGCATCAGTGGACAAGGGAAGGGCAACTGACTCGTTTACCTGGACTTGTGCAAGGCTTTTAACACTGTCCTGCACAACATCTTTGTCTCTAAACTGGAGAGACATGGATTTGACGGATGGACCACTCGCTGGGTAAGGAATTGGCTGGATGGCCACAATCAAAGAGTTGTGGTCAATGGC
>VWZZ01007523.1:0-17017 GCA_013399095.1 Psophia crepitans | reverse complement strand
GGAGCTGCTGGAGCGAGTCCAGAGGAGGCCACAAAGTTGATCCGAGGGCTGGAGCCCCTCTGCTACGAGGACAGACTGAGGGAGTTGGGCTTGTTCAGCCTGGAGAAGAGAAGGCTGCGGGGAGACCTAATTGCAGCCTTCCAGTCCCTAAAGAGGACCTACAGGAAAGCTGGAGAGGGGCTGGTTATTAGGGAGTGTAGTGACAGGACAAGGGGATGGGTTTAAACTAAAAGAGGGGAGCTGGAGCTGAGCTGGGAGGCAGCAATCCTTCCCTGGGAGGGTGCTGAGGCCCTGGCACAGGGTGCCCCGAGAAGCTGTGGCTGCCCCTGGATCCCTGGCAGTGCCCAAGGCCAGGTTGGATGGGGCTTTGGGCAGCCTGGGCTGGTGGGGGGTGTCCCTGCCCATAGCAGGGGGGTTTGGAACTAGATGATCCTCGTGGTGCCTTCCAACTCTGACCATTCTATGATTCTACGAAAGTCTAACTACTACTACTGCTAATCTAACCTACTTTGAACAAATAAATAAAACTTAGGACACTCTCGAAAAGCTTTCTTAATCAACTGGTGCTGATTTTTTTCCATGCGTTATGCTATCATATTAATTCCTAACCTGTTTAACAGAGTTCTTTTTGCCTAAATTAATTACTGCATGTGGAGACATTTAGAGCCCTTGACCACAGAATATTAGAAAAGTGCAAGTATTACCTACGAGTGCTCTCCGCTGCCATGGCATTTTGTACTACCCGAACATAGAAGGGAGCAGAAACCAGTGTTTTACAGAAGCATGAACATCTGATCCCTATTTCAGCAGAGTACCTAATTATCATTAAGTGAATATCATATTGACTGCTGTGAGGGTACAGAGCATATACCTACCATACTCTTCTGAAAGATTTTAAGCTATCTTAGGTTGGGCTTATTGACCCTAAAGAGGAAAAAAACCTCCCTCAACTAAAAACTACTTCAGTAACTATCCCAGTGTGTGTACTGAATTGACAGTACCCCACTCTCTGTAGATGTTATCACATAGACTTTTCTAAGTCACTGAAATATTCTGTTGCATGTAACAGCCAACTTTCCATCCTTCAGACGTTAATATTATCCAGACAAGATTTTTTTTCCTAGAGGGGCTGTGGACATATTCCTCAATGAGAGCTGCTTATGTGCCAAGTATCAAGTTTCAAAGGTCTTTGATACATTAATTATCTGTGTGGTGTAGAAAGGCATGGCAATAATTTCTGTCAAAAACAGGGAAAATATATTCATTTCACTTTTGCAGAACTCAGAGATGGCTGGTGTTCCATTTTACATACATGAATGCATTTGTATGAGCCCACAAACACCAATATAAACTGAATATGGACAGCTTGCTGGCAAGAGAGAGCTTTTCAGAAGGGAATGAGTCAAATACACGGACCCTGTCTGCAGGTTCAGCTGTGGTCAGTTCTGTCGGCACGTTACAGTCTAGGTGAGGAACCGCAGCATTTCCAAAACTCTGACACCTTCGCTGCTTCCGAGCATGCCTTCTCTCTCCCAGTACCTTCTTCAGGTAGAGGAGAGATCACCCAAACCTGAAACTTCATCTCAAGCTTCATTCGAACTTCAAATCACCAGCTTTTCTTGTTGAGCAAAGTAACAAACACATGCCTGGCTTTGAGCTGATGAGGACCCTTCCTGATACTTGGATGTTTAAATTCAGGATATGCTTTTGTGCTTTGCTGGATCAGCGACAGTATCATTAGAATTGAGCCACCTTTAATTTATTATTTTCCTGGGCTTAGGGCAAAGGAGCTAATAGTGACATATTAGGAAAAGCATCCTGTAGACCTCTTAGGACTTTGCAATAGCCACAGAGACTCCAGTACAAATAAACTACCTGATGATACTGATTTGGTTTCTGCTGAGTAGGACCTTAAGAGTGAGATAACCAGCTCAGCTCCAAATGGAGAGCTTGGATCTACATTTGTCCCACTCCACTCATTTTCATTTCACAGAGCAAAAAACAGCTTAGCAGTTTCGCCTGCTTTACAGCCAGTGACATAGTGACAGAAAGCTGTAATAAATGGTGGGGAAAATGTGGCTGATCTGTGCTTCCAGCATCTGAACCTCTGAAAAAAATTATGTTTCATTTAGAGCTCTAAGGACAGACTCTGTGTAAGTACAATGCTGGCTTTTTCTCTTTTCCGTGGCCTGGAATTCCTTTGCCAGGACTGGCTTCTCTTTCTCCCTTAACAAATCATCACAATTTTCGGCAAGCGCTTCATTGACTGCCAATGCTGTGCTACCAATAATTTACCAGAATTGAGAAACTTTTGTGCTTTCATTCTGCACAACTGAATTATCTCCTGCATGCCCGGATTTGTTCAGTTCTGGATTACGTACTAGAGGCTCAGTCCTGCCCTGATACTGGGCACTGTCTCTAAGCCTTTAAAAGTCCCAAGGATTTAAAAGTTAAGATAATGGGTGAACATTTTGGTTCAATTGGGAACACTCTGCTGTGCATCTTGGAAGGAATTAGAGACTTGCATGAACACTGTAAATCAGAAAACAAAAGCACTTGTTCATAATTTATCACATTTTTAAGGCTCGTGTAAAATGTTCTGATTTCGGCTATGGCAGCTCCAAAAGCGCCTTCTGCGTGATGCTGCTCCAACACAGACTACAAATGGTCCCCATTTCAGCAGTTCACAGAGTTAGTATAAAACAAGATGTGACAGATGGCAGCAGGAGATACCTTCTTCTAGGAATCTTTTTGGGGGTGAATTGTACGTACAGCGAGGAGATGTTGCATAAAGCTGAAATGGAATTTCTCACGTTAGCCTTAGTGCTTAGATTCAAACTTGTATTAACCTGGGAAATAATATAAACGCCATCTGAAAGCCTATTCTTGTAACATTTGTGACCCACTTCAGACTGCTTTTGGTAATCTGGGAAGGGACCTTTGTTCCCATGGCAGCCCATAATTTCCTGACTGAAACAGTTCAGCTGAGCTCTGAATGACACAGCCAGGCATTTGGATGCTTATCTTGCTTCCAAGTGTTCTGAGGTTCCTCATTTCTCACTTATTGCACAATGGCCCAATCTCACTGGGAAGGTGAGAACTGGATCAGAAAGAAATATAATTGCTTTTTTTTTATTAGCTTATGATACAGTCCCGCCCTTCTGTGTTGCCAGCTTCCCCAGTTATTCACAAATGATGATATACATCCAGTGAATTATATAATTATCAGCCTATAATTACAGGTATATAGATATATACATCCCCCTGGAGGAGAGCTGGGCTTGGCACATACCTGCTTGCACCTCTGGGTCTTTAGGGAATTCATGCCCATTTTCAGCAGAAGATTATTTATTTATCAAATGCTCGAGACATTTTATGAAAAATGAACCCAAAAGAATCCTTTGATTCTTTTTAATAATGTTCACAAAGTATGTAACCGAGCAAATCCAGGCATGTAGGAGCAAACTCTCTTGTGCAGGGCGAAAGCAGAGACGTTTCTCAATAGTAGTAAATTATTGGTAGCACAGCATTGGCAGTCAATGAAGAGTTTGCAGGAGCCATGCTCATTTGTTAAGGGAAGATGCCAGTCTTGGCACCGTGATCAGAAGCCAACACTGAGAAAGCAGAGTCAGTACTGTGTTCCCAGAGACACCTTCTTTTTTTGAAAGCTTTAGACAAGAATTAGTTTATCTTATGATGCCGCTTTAATGCTGTAACCATAGATAAACCCGATTGCCTTCCCACCATGTTTCAATGCCTCGTTTTGTCATTGGGGCAGATAGTGATTCTCAGCTGATATAAATCAGCAAAGCTCCACTGATTTTTAACAAAGCTGTGCCAGCTCCTGCTAGCTGAGGGTCTGCCTAGATATTTCTCTAGCTGTAAAGGAAAGAATTCAGCAGGCAAAGCTGATGTAAGTTGGATATTTTGGGGGGCTTGTTTTCCTTTGTGCTATCTTTCAAATGCTGCTCTCATTCATAACTGCTTGGATGCTTCCAAGCCTGCGTGCAAGACTTACGGGGCCTAATCTGGCTCCTACAATGGTGCAAATCTCGGGTAGCTCTATTTAAATCAAAAGCATTACTCAGAGGTATTGCGCGGCTGTGAAAGCAGCATGCTTGTGCATAGCAACTGATCTGTGAATCTCATAATGTGCCCGGTATCTTTCCAAGAGTTTATTTGCAAACAAACAAACAAAAAGAATCATCGTGGCTGAACAGACGGATTCCAGCCCGAGGAAAATGGACTGAGCCTTCGCCAGGAACAAACTGTAGGCACTTGCTAATTACAATTTTGTGGCCAGCTTACAAAGTTCAGTAAAGGAGAAAAACTACCCCATTCAGATCCTCTTTCCCAGTTTGATGACATCATTCACATCATTATGTTGTGATATGCCAGATGGGAAAATTTGAGGTGGGGATGAAGTGAAAATCCCGGTTACACCTTTTCTCCAGGCTATCTGCCTCTCCATCATTTTACAACATCACAGAGAGTCTCAGACAGTTTGACTCTGCCATCCCCAGCTGGTTTGGACCGAACAGATAAATGCTGAACCATTATGAATCAATACATCTTTCCAACAATGTGACAGGTTATGCTGCCCATAGCAAACTGTAATTTAATTAGTTTATTTAAGCTTGCTAGTATATTTAAATAGAGCACGAAAGTAATAGTATAAACTCTGTAATTTCTATTGCCTGGGAAAAAAAAAAATAAAAACAGCCCTGCATCAAATGCTTATTGAAACTGAAACATATGTATTAACATATGGCAGAATTTCACTTACTGTATGTTTTAGTGCAGAGCCGATGAGGAAGGCATCTGTGCTGAGAGCATCTGAATGGAGGCTCGGATAATGAGCAGAGCTCAAAAATCCACTCTGAAAGGTTGGGATGTGTCAAAGTGCCCTGCAGTTGATTTGGGTCAGAGCTGAAAGAATATGCTTAAGTCCTTGTGCAGGTATATCGCTGCGCTTGGCTTTCTGCACTGAGACCCCTCTCAGTCTTCACGTGCTACTTTGGGCACCTGCTCTGGAAGTCCTGGACAAACTCTGAAACCCTGAGACAAATGGTTTCACATCAAAACTGCTGACACAACATCTACGTGGAGCTTAAGCAAGTGCTGTTACAGTATTGCTATTTAACAAAGAACAGATTAATAGGAGATCTTAAACAGCAAGCCTGAATCTGGATCCAGATTTGAAATTCTCTTAAGGACAGCAGCTCTTTGGAGCTGGGGTTTTGGGTTTGTGCTTTCTGCAGACAGACAGACTGGGATAGTTGTAGGCATAATCTCGATCTTCAAATCAGTCGGAGTGTCAATAGACACTGAGAAAGGAGAGCCAGCTTCCCCTGCTGAGATTCTCATCCCAGTCATACAAACTTAGAAGGTTTATACTAAGCCAGGTCGTCTTGTTCTGAGATGACCCCCTGAATACTCTGAATATTAACCATTTCTCTTGCCCATAGCGACATAGTGTTTCAGTAGACTGTAGAGAGACTCTCCAAGGCTCTTGCTGCCAGCTACTGATGTTGTTAATGGGCACTACAAAGCCACGTTGTTCTACACCTGTTTACTGGAAGTAAGATATGAGGCTACCAGGTGTAATTACTGCCTTAAGGATAGAAGTCTTTCTTTCTGATTTGACCACAGTAGAACATCTGCATCACTCAACCACAGATTACCTGGCTCCTGGGAGATGCTTTCAAAGCACCCAGTTGCTACTTAGTGACCCAGAAGAAAGTTTACCACCTACTTACAAAGCCTCATTTTGAAGTACTATACCTCTTGTAAAAGCAAGGAATCTTAAGCTTCTTCAGAGCACAGACCACGTACTAAATAAGTGAACTGCTTGCACAGCATTGTACGAATCTCAGCTTTTGATATGAAACTGTACTCCAGGGATAATTCCTTTTCCAAAAAAAGTGATTACTGAGACTAAGAAAAAGTCTTTAACACACGTACATTGCTTTTCATGGAAGCTTGTGTGGAAATAAAGAAAATAAGTTGGGGCAACTCAAACTGTCTGTTTCCCAGAAACACCAAAAAGAGTAATGCAGAGAAGTCATCACTGCATACAAAGCAAAATTATGTTTACTGCAAAGGTTTGAACCTCTGTATTTCCATTGTTAGCTCTACTGAGGAAACTTCTGGAGGTGTCAGCCCGGTCCCTGTGCTGTGGCCTCACAGAATGGAGCGGGCCCTGCCATAAAGATATTTCAGTGTGTGACCCTGGAACATCAATGTTTTTCATGTGTTTATTGAACTCCACCCAAGTACAAGTTTCTCCTTCACAGGAAGGACAGGTTGTCCAATTTGGGGTAAGCCAAACTAAATATACAAGGGATGGCCCGGCTGAAAGTGCAAACGTGCCTAACTCCCTTGAGCTGTTGAAGATGGGATTGCTCCTACTCCCCCACCCAGTCTCTGTGCTGCAGGTTACCGCCCACAGAAGCAGGAGATACCTGCCTGCGTCTCCACTGCTTTGAGACAAAATCAAGGCAAGTGATTTCAGCTCTTTGAAGGTAGGTTTGTGCTAAAGACCCAGATTTTATGCTGAAGTGGCTGACACTAATATTATCTGGGGGATAAGGGGTAGCCTTTGGCAGCAGACAACTGAGAGTTGTATCATCCTCAGCCAACGCAGGAAGATTTTTCCGAGCTTGTCTGTTAGCACCTTGAATAAGCCCCCAACTTAAATCCACCTTGATTGAGAAAAGAGCAAAATAGATTATGTATGCACAAAAGCACACAAAAATATATTTAAATGACTGTTCAGGTGTCTAAAAAGCATTGTGATTAGGGTCTCGGTGTTTTGCTCTAAGTGAGGCAGAAACATTTGGCACAGGCCTGGACACTGAACTTAGATCTCCTGGGTTCCAGCCCATCGTTTCAATCACAAGACCCTATTAGTCTTTCTGAGTATGGATTTGTCTATCCCTTACGTCTTTTCCATCATCTCTAAACTTGAGTGACTCCTATGACTAATGTGATTGTAAGTCATAAAACATTAAGTTATGACACAATCAAATCAAAGCCAAGAAATTCATAGTTAGGGTGTAGGCTACATTCTTAACTCAAAACCAGAAAAGCAGCATTACAGGGTAAACAAAAGGATGAAGTGTCAGCCCTCATTTTTCATTTTTGGGCTCTTATCAGTTTGTATCAATTTAAGCCTATTTTAAATATGTAATTTCTTTGACTTATTTTTTTTCCCTCTAGGAACTGAAAATTATTCTGCTTTGAGGTCTGGAACCTGCCATACAATAAACACTACTTAATTGGGACATGCTTAATAGGGATGGCCACTTTAATGGGACATCTCCTAGGGAACCTATTTATGTTAATGAGACTGAATGACAATGACTGTTTCTTAAGTGGGGCAACAAAGGGACAAAAACTCCACTTAACAGGGATGCACTCAGCTGTTACTAGTTTGTTAAGTGTTTAACCAGGTGTTAAATAGGTCTAAAATTCTGAGCTTCCATCTTTTACATCAAAAATGGGAAATGAAAACAATTACATCATGAGGAAATGTAGTGTTATTATTTGTAGAGTGGTATTAAGTACAAAAAAAGGGCCAGGCTGGTTTCAGCTATGCCAGAGACAGAGGTTCCCTCCTCCAAAGAGCTTCAATAACCCTTTTCTGCAAGCATGGAACTACCTGTAGATTGGATTTGTTCAGAGGCTCATTGCAACAAGCTAGAAATAAAAGCCATCTGTCCTAATTCTCAGTCCTGTATTTTACCCTCTTACCCCAAATCTTGCCACTTCCGTAGTTAGAATATAAGGTGGAAGCAAAAAAATATAAAAATAGGAAAGCTTTTTAAACCTAAGTGATCCTAAGACCTCTAAGAATAGATGTCTGCAGATCTTCAGGATCCTCCAAAAGCCTGTAAGCCGTTTTGAAGGTTATTCTCTTCCCAAAGATCTTTTGTGTTCTGTGGTTTCCTCTGAAAAGACATATAAATGTTGCAGGGGGGAACAAGAAACCATGTTAAGAAGTTGTCTTAAAAACAAAAATCCCATCTTAGATGACAGCTATATAAATTTGGGGACTCTCCCAGGCAAAGCAAGACATCTGATTATGCCATTGTATCCTGTTTGGCAAAGGAGAGAGTGAAGGAAAGTGATAGACATGAGGGGCAGATGGAGTTTGCCTAATGTGTCTGTTCTTTTCTTCGCTGCCTTTTCAATTTAAGAATGTAGCAAAATAGCAGCTGCTCATAATTTCATGAATCAAGAAGTATGTAAATCTCAGCTACAAAATTTGTGGCATAGTTAGACACACACACATGCACAAAAAGAAGGGGGGGGGCAGAAAAAAGATCTTGCTTGCATCTACAACTTTCTTAATCTCGCATGCAAATTCAGCTTTCAGACCTGGTTCTCCTCTCCTCTCAGAGCAAACCAAGAGTGGCTCAATCAATTTCGCTGTCGTCACATAGGGCAAACGTTGTGGGATAATTTAAGGATTCGGCTAGTCTCTGCTTGTAGCCCTGGAAGGATGAACCTGGCATGAAAGGCTCCTTTCACGCCCCTGAGCTGCCATAGGGGCTTTACGCCATACCTCTGCTTCTAGGCTGCAGACGGAGGTACGGAGGGAGGAAAGGGGTTGTGATAGGAACATCCCCATGGGTGGGACGGCTAGAGCTGTGAACAGCTACCTGAGGATGCTTACAGCCTCTCCGAACTGAAACGGAGATCGTGCTGCTTGTATTTCAATCCCTAGCAGCCCCCAAATTAAAGATGGAAAAAGTGACTTGAAATGTGTCATCCAAATGTAAGAAACACTGTTCAGAAGGAGCTGGGGATCAGGGCCTCAGTATACTATACAGCTGGTTCTAGTTTTCAGACAAGATTTACTAAACACATGTAAACCGTGCATATCTGTTTGAATACTTTTTGTGCAAATAACTTCCTCTGTGGTCAAGCTGTTCCTCTCAGATCCAGGCTACAGATTTGTGCTTTATACTCACCGCTTTTTTACCCTTGGATTTCCACCAGTATCAGTTCACACTCGGAGCATGAAACTGTGAAGAAGGGAGCCGAGTTTGGCAGCAAGAGTCAGGAGAATTTACAATGCAAAACACTGAGCAAACTCACGATAAAGGGCAGAAATCATCCCTGGCTTTGCTCCACCCAAGTCAGTGGGCCAGACCCTGAGCAGCTATAGCAGACACAGTACTGCGTCTTTCGTCGGAGCTGCAACCGTTCGTATCGTTTGGCCCAACAGACTCTCACCCAGACGCAACATTTTGCCGATTCTGATGAGGTTTCTCCTGATTTATATCCCGAGCGAGCAAGTGGTCTTTCCTCACCAATCACAACTGCTCCGCAATTACATCTGCCGAGCGTCGCGAATTCAAACTTTAAACACAAAGCAACAACTGAAACGGAATATAAAGAAGCAGGAGGGCAGAGTTTTATGATCGATGTTTTATTGGAATCATATAAAAAAGAAAAGCATTTCACATATTTCATGGAGGTATTTTATGTGCAGATTTAATATGAATCCTCTCCTTGTTAAACTCTTACGTGATCTATGTACTTCAGTATATAAAACACAGCATAGGACAACTATGAACAAGTTTATTAAAACAGCTCGGGCTCCTGTTGACATCACCGACCACAGAAGTGCTTGCTCAGGGTTGGTGTGATCTTATCAGTCTCTCCTTATATTTCAGGTTACCTACTTGTTCGTTTTCCCTATATATCTTTCATTGTTACAAGAATTCTACTCATGGGCAGATCTCGAAGATAAATCTGCCTGTCTGTTTTGGGAATATGGCTCTAGTTCTAATTTTGCAGATTTCGTTCAGGCAATGCTCCCTTTGACTTCAGGGATTTTTGCCTGAGTAATCCTTTCAGAATTGGACTCTCCGTGATTTTCATTTACTTAACAACTTGGCATTACATCTGTAAAATGTTAGCCCGGTAATGTAAAATATCAAATCAGATTTATGCATTAATCTAATCTGTATGTGAAGCCTGATAGTCAGTTCTGTTACACTTCGTTATTGAGATTCCAGGCGTTCTGTGTCACTTCACATTTCTTCTGATGACGTAAGAGAAATAAAAAGGGAGGTTTATAGATCAAATTTGGGAACCCGTGTGTGTGAAAAGAAAGCCTGAGATTTTAAACAAGGTTTTAAATAAATTTCCACTTTCAGATAAACCAGGTAAATGTTTCTCTATCAATCACAAATGAAGGAGAGCACACAAAAAGAAGCTCACCTGAAAAAATCAACAAAACTATAAGCTATTAAAAAGGAAAGAGCAGGTCAAAATAAATATCCAAACTGCAATGTATTATCTAAAAATCCTTGAAAAAGACAAATAAGCAATTGTTTCTTTTCCGTGTGACAGTTGCAGTCTGAAAAGTAAAAAATTACTCTTTCATATGTGTTCATAAACTGCATTTATAAACACTTCACATAACTAAATTATATTTGTTTCCTCCAGGTTGGCTGCCCTTGAACATTTTTCTCCTTCTTGCAGTTTTAATTTTTTTTATATATAATCCTTTCATGAAAGCAGGTCTTATGCACAGGGCCCTGCTTCAGCAGCCAGCCCCATGCAGCAGGGCATTTAAGAACACGTTAAACTCGAGTTTTGTACGTGCTTTGGTACTTTAAAAACTGGATACTTGGAGACAACCCACCAGTACGTTATTCTTACATCTTAAACCCATTTACTTCCCTTTATGAATGCTTTCAATTTGTTTTACTCTTGTTGGGCCAAATCCAGCTTGTTATTTACAGAAAGAACACAACAAGATTAATAGGCTATGGTCTGCACTAGCCTACACCCCTGGAAATTCACAGTGATCCCATCAAGTCCCGTATAATTTCTTTGGATGCACATCAGGTTAAAGCCCCAATCCAGGATAATGCCAAGCAGATGCAAACATGGACCAGCATATAAACGTGGAGAATCATGGCCAGAATAAGACTGGATCTGTTTATTGCAAAGGAGAAGGGAATGTTTAGATATAAAAAAATTATATGGGGTTTTTTTTTTCCTTTTTGGTAGTTCATCACCACCCGAACACCAGATAGGAAATAATACAATGCCAATGGAAAAAAAATCAACTCATTTTGTACATGTTATTAAAGAAATACTGGATTCATACGCTAGCCCAAGCACTTTGGTTCACTTGTGTGTGTCACGACAGGAACCGGTACGCTCTCTTCAAATAGGAGGTTCCCCACACTAAACTGTTTCCTGTGGGATGCAGCATCGCTTTTGCCAGTCTATGGCAGCCACAGTGAACTTACGGCTTCCTCCAGCCGTGTCTGTTTTCTTCCTTTCTGCTTTAATCCAGAATTACTGTTTCTCCTACTCTCGCGCTCAGATGCAACAACCCCAAACACAGTTGTGTTTGCAGAAAATCACAGTTGTGCTAAGCCAGTCACAGTTGTGGTTCTAAGAAAAGATGTGCTTCCCAAAATGAAATCTCACACTCATCACTGGAAGAAAAACCACCTCAGACATCCAAGTCATCACACATGACAATGAAGCCAGCTGCCCGCTTGCCCTGATAGATCACCCAGCCCTGCGCTCAGGGTTTGGTTTTACGGCGGGGCAGGGGAGTCAGCCTCTCTGGGTATCTCCCCATCCCGGACACCCGTCTGCTGCTGCTCTCCCGTCCCTGCGTGTTGCAACAGGGCCCAGGCACGGACGCCTCTCCCCTTGGCACCCGCAGCCGGCTGTGCCACCCTGGGGACCGACCCACCACGAGGGGTGTGACCATCGCGGGGTGCTGGCAGGCCAGGACAAGGGCACCAAAAAGCCCAGCTGGAGGAAAGGGGCAGAGGGATGTTCCCTTCCCACCTGAAGTGTTTGTGAGCGGAAAGTGAAAGAAAAACCTTTTTTCTCTTTCCTTTTCCAAGACAGCATCAGCTTTGCACTCCCCCGCTTTATCAGCCCTATGAACAGGTAGGTGAGGGAGCAGCCTTTGAGCCCTTTATTTATGCATTTCCACCTCCTTCTTGCAGTTTCCCTGTGCTGCAGCCCGCCAGATGAAAGTGCCCAACACTCACCGTGACATTTGTATCTCCCGGTGACCACTAGTATTTTACAGGATGGAGAAACTGAGGGAAGATTCAGTGAATTGCCCCATGTCACGAAGAGCCCTGTGACAGCAGCTGGAGGCAGCTCCCAGCCCCAGCTACAGTCACTGCCGCAGGGGGAGAGGCACAAAGAAATCAGAATATAATCACCCCAGCTGAGGTTCAGAAAACAAAAAGGGATTTAAACTAATAATGCTGGTTTCCACTTCTCATCCTTAACTAATACATGAAATATTGGACCTGAAGATCCTGCAGAAACTGGGAGAAATATCTGGCTGGGACGGAGTTAGAGGAGGGGAAAGCACAGCCAAAATGGGTCCCCGAGCGAGCAGGGAGGGAGAGATGGGAAGAGTGAGAACCTGAAGTGAGGAAGCGGCTGCATGAAGTGGGTAAGGAGATTCATGATGGGAATAGCAAGAGTTAAATACCACAAAAAAGGATGCACAAAAACCAAAACCCAGAACCCTAAAGACACCAGTAAGAGGTAAAAATTCAGTGAAAGGTTCCAAGTGAGAAAAGAAGGTGGGAATTTTGCCTGGGAACATAACCTACTAACTTGTCTCCCAACCCCTTTAAAGGACAGTGAAGGTAAATGCCCAAAGCAACAGAACAGTGTAAGTTGGAGAGAAGAGGGCTGGAGGGAGCGTGAACCCTGTCCAGCCGAGAAAGGACTGTCCAGCGCCTCCTGTCCAGCAAAACCTGAGCCCTGATGTCATCCTGCGCCTGGGATAAAGGACAGTGAGGCAAGGACAGTGCTCACAAATTAAAACTGGTATGAGCCATACCCTTAAATAAATTCGGTATGAAACTGTTTCTGCCAGCTACAGGGAGTGGATAATCTGATAGATCCTTTTCTTCTCTAATTCTCTCCATTGCCTATGGGTATTGTTATTAGTCGCCTTGGCCAAAACATGGCCATGCATCTGGATAGAATGTACCGTAAGAAAAGCAGTTGTTTGACAGAAATGTTGCAAACATATTCAGTCTGGGAAGACTGACTCAATTCATTAGGCACCGTGATATATTCGTTCTTTTGGGGTCTTCAATAACTCCTACTGTACGCGGCAGAGAATACCGCTACACTGTCAACATGTTTTTGTTGGTACAGGTTCATCCACAAATCCTCAAAGACGACCTGTTGTGGGTTATGCTGGATACACATAAATGTCTTCAGAGTTAAACAGCAAGTAACCACACCACCCAAATTTACTTTGCTTTTAATTGTGGCTGTTTTCCCTGCCCTCTATGAGAATTGCTTTCTTCTCTTCCACCTACCGGTGTGTATCTGTGGCTACGCAGCAGTCATCGGCTTTCATGCTTAGGTCATCTATACCACTGTCTATATGATTTGTGCTAAAACTTTCACAAATTACCAAAGAGCGCGGCAATCAGCATGTTGGTTCCAGAATAAGGGTTCCATCCAGCTGAGCCTCCTGTCTGTGCCGGTGGCCGTGGGTGGACACCCAGGGAAGAGCGGGCAGGCACAGGGGTGCTTCTCGCCGGTGCTCTCCCAGCTTCCAACCATTTGCTGCTCAGGGGTTTCCTGAGCTTGTACACGTCATTGTGTCCACATCGCTGGCCAAATCCTCTGACAATTTATACGTTGCAAAACCTCTGGCTACTGCAACAGATATAAATCAAGCAGAATTGGAGTCACTGACAATAATTGGGAAAAAAACAAACCAACCTGTGATTTGGAAGATGTATATGAGTTTTGATCTTAATTTGGGCTAAATCTCCCAGCAACGTAAATTATCTGTTTGGCTGACTCTATTCTCTGCCATCCCTATGGAGCCTGACTACAGAACGACACGGTGTGATAAGGATACATAGAGCACAGCTTGCTTTGCTCTGAGCTCCAGCGGACGAGTGAACGGAGTGACACTTTTGCAGTGGAGAGGGACGGGGTTGTGGAACGAGGCACGCGTTTTCAGCAGGCACCGGCACGTGGAGCTGGGGACAAGAGGCAGTTGAAGAAAACGCAAAGATTAGAGTGAGGAGGGAAGGGGGTGGGCAAGGAGCAGTCAGGGGTGCAGATAAGACTCCAGAGAAACTCTTTTATGGGAACTGATAGGAATTTGGGAGTCCGTTTAAGTGAGAAAGAGGCGAAGCAAAAAAAGAAGAATCCATGGAGAAGAGATGCAGAGTTCCAGCCTTGCTGGGAGAAGCAGCACCTCATTTTTCAGTGTCCTGGCCAAGGAAACAAGCTAAATTCACTACGGCAAATAGAAGCCTACGTCCAGTGATTAAAATTGGACTCATGGTCCAACATACCTTAATGAATGCAGACTGCTGCCCAGAGAAGCAGCTGTGACAATGAATTGTTTCTGACAGGTTTGGGACCCTTGGAATAAAGCTCCATTTTCTTCAGTATTCTGGACAACGACACGTGAAGCGTAACAAAACCAATTGCTATTGACGGCCCAATGTGCAAATGCGTTAATTAAATATCTGTATTGGTGACATTTTATGACACGGTGACATTATTAGGAAACAAATTTTAATCAGAGATTTACCTAATTCCTAAAATAGTGCCTGTGTGACTATACCTGGGAGAAAATGAAAAAGAAATCTGTACAACATACTTAGAAATACTTTGGATGTAGGAAGCATTACTGAAGTACTATTAGTTACTGCCATCGGTTTAGATTTAAACTTCAAATACACTGTACTTACTTTTTCAGTACTCTATTAGTGCCTGTTGAAAGAAGTTAGCATTTACACAGATCAAATCTAACCTTAAGAAAACCTTCCTCAAATGAACAGATGAGACTGATTTCTCAAAACATAATAATCCAAGGAAACTTTATTCCAACCGTCTTCATGCCAGGGTGTGCCAAATTTTCCAAGATCCTTCTTCCATCTCACATAAGTACGTTTCAGCAGGAACACAAAGCAAATTATCCCTTGCTCCAAGGAGCTCTGAACCCTGCAGGATCTTTGCAGAATCCAGCCTGAAGAAATACAGCACTTTAAGAAAACAGAGCTGTCAAGCAAGATTTCCTTGGGCTTGCTGCCACACAAAATGGCAAATCAGGGACCCGATCCTGCACGGAACACAATAGGAACTAAAGGTGCTCAGCGTTTGTCTTCCGGCAGAGTTAGGGTTTCTCAGTACTTCCTAAAATCAGCCGTACTGTTTATTCTTACTCAAAATTATATAGCTAAAAGCTTTGGTATCTAGCCACAGAGCTTTTATTTCAAATTGGCAATAATGTGACAAGATGTAACTCCTGCGAAAAAGACTACAATAATGTTAAAAATATCATAAAATATTATTTATATCAGGATACATTTGTTACCCCATATGACAATCATTCATATTTCTTGACAGATATAAACCTCTGCTTAACACATTAGTATCATAAATATTACCAGATATAACACTGTAATTTAATACCTACCAAATGTATTTTAAAATATTACTCAATTTAAAACTTTGGATTTTAACCAGATGTGTTTCCAGAAAATGATTCAGGTCAGATGCTTTTTTCTTTTCTTTTTTCTGTGCGTGCACGTTCAAAGTGGAGCGTTACTATGTGATTTATTGTACTATGACTGTATGCCCCGAACCTAAAACAGCACCATGATACTTCATCCTTGCGGCTTACACACCTGCAGTCCAAACTAACAAGAGAAAACATCTCCATGGCACGGCAGGAGTCTTTGAAATGTCTCTTTGCAGTTGCCTGGACACAGAACAGACTGGTAGAACAGGGAGGCAGCGGAGAAAGGGTGAAGACAGGAACTCCAGCCTCTTTCATCTAGAAAGGGGGGACCATGGAGAGATGAGAGGAAAGGATTTTGATTAGATCACTGGAATGTGAAATGATGCTTCCCAGGATTAAAATCCTATTTTAGAGCTACCAAACCGGTTGCGGTTGTGTTGTTAGTCAGAATTCGGAGGCTCGCGCAGCTCCATCCCTGCAGATGGCTGTCGCTCAGCAGCACCCCACACCCTCTCGCCCGAGCAGGGGGGACCCCGGCCAGGCACCCCCCCCATCATCCCAGCTGCGGACATGCAGCCAGCATCCCAGCAAAGAGCCGCCCTCCCTGGAAGCATGGCACTCGTGGAGGAAAAAGGGTCTCCTCCTCAGAAGGCATCCCCAGGTCCAGCCCCACCGCCGCCCCTGTGCCACGTGCGGAGGCTCTTGGATTTCAATCTCGTTGAGCGCCCAATCTAGTTCACAGGTGGAGGCCTGACATTTTCATCACCGAACGCCATTAGTTTTATTCTCAGTACAGCCAACTAACAATTTGAAGGTCTATAGTTGCCGGGCTGATCATTACGTGGAACCCATTAACATAAAACCCGCCATCGCAATTAGTATCTTTGTAAGCAGCAGCCTCAGCAAAAAGTGGAAATGAAGGCTGAAATAATGGTGCTCCTCCAAACGAGGACGGCAGCAGATTGGGAAATAATCCGCAGCAATTGCTCTGCCGCTGGCTCTGCCGTAACTCCTCGCAAGATAAGACAGAGCCATTTTCAAGCGGCCAACCCACCGACCCGAGTGGGCACCAAATTCACTTGCTGACCAAATGCAGTTTGAGGAAAGACCCACGCTCACGCGCCCACCCAGAGGGAGACACATTTTCCCCTCACAGATGAAGCGCAGACCAGTGAGAGCGGCTGCGCCGGGCGAAACGCCGCGCAGGGTGCTGGTGTCAGGGGGGGCAGGTACGGCGGGGTTCGCCCCTTCCCCAGAACGGCTTTCCGGGGGTACGGGCACCGCGGGCTGCTGGCGGGCACCGCGCTGCGGTGTGGGGAGAGGAGCCTGGTAACGTGTTCCGTGCTCTTCAGCAAGGGAACAGGGAAAATGTTCGTATTTATAGCAACGTTATTGTTTAGAACAAAATAAGTTATTTCATCCTTTTAATCTCCGTTTCTATGGATATCCGGCGCGGGGCTACGGTCCGATTTTCCAACCTTCACGCACGCCGTC
>VWZZ01007521.1:411243-455462 GCA_013399095.1 Psophia crepitans | reverse complement strand
AAGGAGAGGAGGGGGAGGGGGGGGGGGGGCAGGGGAAGTTGCACTGACCTTAGATAACACATCTGAATGAGAACAAAAATAAAATAAACAAAAATTAATCAAGGACTCCAAATCGAACAGCTTAGTGATAAGGATTCAAACAGGCAACAAACAGGCTGTGACATGCTTTCTCGGCCATGTTTGAGGAGCTGTGTTCTGCCAGCTTTGCGCCCAGCATGGTGCAGGGGGCTGAGCTGGCTGGCGTGCTCGGGGGTCTGTAGGGTTTGAGCAGAGGTTTAGTGCTCACGGGGGCTGTGGGGGCAATTTTTGATTTGTGTGAGTTGGTTGTGTGCAAATGGATGCCATGGCACTCATAAGTCAAGGGATGAACGGTCCCCAGGCCACATGACAGTAATATGCCAGGCTAAAAATAGTAGTAGCTGAAAACAAGGTAAAAAGGCATTTCAATCAGCATTTTACTGGAAATAGAGCACCCTGCCTAATTCTTGCCCTCTACCTGGCATTTCATCCTCACCTCTGCTCGGGAGGTTCTGCTCAACTCCAGCTAAAGGCTCTTGCTTAACCTTTGTGTTTTGTAGAAGGAACGAAGAAAATAACTACAACAGAAGATGCAGAACAATGAGTGGCACTCTGCTGAGTACCAAATGTTTTGAAAGGCTGGGGAAAAGCACACGCCAGCATACATTTGCCCACCTCTGATGGGTGGGATGGGAGGAGGGATGCGGCCATGAACTTGCTGCCCTCTCCTCATCCTTTTTGGAGCACCTGCAGTTATTAGTGGCAGGCCTATCTCACAGCTAGCGGTAACGAAGCAAGAGATTTGGAGCTCAGCACTGTGTGAGTTCAGGGAAGGTGGAAATCTCCATGTACTCCCACACCGATGTAGTGAAGAGTGAGGTCTAACAACATCCATTGAAGTGGAATTTTCATGGGCTTCAATGAGTTTTGGATTAGGTCCCTAAGTCAGGCCAGCCACGGGCTGCTTCTATAGACTGCAGTACTAGAAAGTCTGATGACTGCATGCTTCCTGCTCGTTTCATTTTATTAACCTCTTGATTTTTTTCCTGTTATTGCTGCAAGCACAGCTGGCTGTATAGGAAGCTACTCCAAGTTGTGTAGGTGTCAGCCATTTGGAGTTTGTATAATCCCGCTCTGGACAGCAGGAGTTTCCTGCCTGAGGGCCTGGCCTGTCACACCTAGCAACAAAAATGTAGAAGTACAAAATAGCATCCACCCCTTGCAATAAAACGGAGGGAAATCCCCTGGATTAGTGAAGGAAGGCCTCTGTTGTCCCCGTCTCATGATGGCCTTCTCTAACGATCAAACCTGAGAGAAAAAAAATTCTATTTTGTTCCATTGATGTAATTTCCAGCCTTGCTCTTTGTGCACTGGTCTGTGTTTCAGAAATGTGAAACAGTACTAGTATTTACCTTCTTTGAAGGCGACACTTATCTATAATGTTTTCAAAGTCATGAGAGCTCTTTCATCTTCATCCTTGGCATTAGCTGTGAGATCAAGACAGAATAGCTTTGGCATGGACGGGACTGGTTGGTTTTACTAATGTTCAGAAGACTTTAAGGAATATTAGAGTTCAGACAGATGCCAGGCCTCATTGACAATGACATCACATTTCAGATTTAATCAGGATGGTTCAGCCTTGTGAACCCCTCTGGTGCCTGTCGGGCTCACATGGTGTAAAAGCACAGCAGTGCGCAGACAACTTGCAGCTGACGGCAGGTTTGCTCATGCAGTCCAACACTGAGCTTGGTAGATGAGTGACATTTCTCAGGCCCCAGAGATGCCTTTGGAGAGTTTCAACAAACACTTGCCATGAGATGTAGGGCTGGGATAGTTGACCTATCATATGTAGTCATAGGACAAAGGGTAACATTTTTAATCTGAAGGAGGGTAGATTTAGTTTAGATATTAGGAAGAAATTCTTTACTATGAGGGTGGTGAGGCCCTGAAACAGGTTGCCAGAGGAGTTGTGGATGCCCCCTCCTTGGAAGTGTTCAAGGCCAGGTTGGATGGGGCAACCTGGTCTAGTGGAGGGTGTCCCTGCCCATGGCAGGGGGTTGGAACTAGATGATCTTTGAGGTCCCTCCCAACCCTATCTATGATTCTAACATCTTACGTGTCCTTACTTAGATAAGGGCCAGTGGTTATGAATGGCAATTGGACATTTTAAGATGTAGACTTGAAAATAGGATGGATAGTGAGAGGAAGGAAGGAAGTTCCATCAGTCCTGTTTTACAGCCAGAGAGACCTGAGGCAGGCACAGGCTCATCTGGGATCTCAGCCATAGGATCGGTTGACCCAGATTTTAGGGACGCCATGAAGGAATTTAAAGAATTTGTCCCTCAAGAAGGAACAGTAAAGCAATTTCAGGAGCAAGGGGCATGCTGTGAACAGCCTGTCACAAGGCACGTAGGGACAGCTTTGGAATGAAGATGGTTTTCACACACTCAGCCTGATGGCTGTCGAGGGCCAAGCCTGTGGTCACAGGAGCGAGCCGAAGCAGGAACTCTAGTAAAGCTTTTCCTCTGTGCATGAACAATTGGGGGAAGCTCTGCTGTTTTGAGGAATTTCCGAGGACAGTAAATTACATACTAGATCACAGCTCTATTATGTTTTTGGGGAAGGCATTTGAAAATTAATGCTTCGTATTAAGATTTAAATGGGGAATACATAGAGCTCTGCTACTCACAGGCATCTTCAAACCTGGCCTGCCACAGCTTTTTCTCTCTTGTGGAGGTGGGTTCACAGCAGCCAACCATGTAAGCAGACCGTTGCTGTCTCTGTGCTTCAGTTCCCTCACTCACCACCTCCCACAAGCAGACAGATGCCCAGCAGGTCTCCAAGCAAAGGCCACCTTGGAAGACAACCCTGCCCCTGTTTCTTTATTGCTGAACATGCTGTCAGATGGTTTGAAATATCCCTTTTGTGACTTTGGGACAGCTTTCCCAGCTGTAACCCCTCCCAGCCTCCACCCCACTCACTGCAGAGGCAAAGTGGGAAAAAGAGAAAGCCTCGACGCTGGGCAAGCACTGCTCAGCAGCACCCAAGGCATTGGTGTGCTATCAACATTGTTTTATCCACAAATCCAAAACATAGCACCTTACAGGCTGTTATGAAGAAAGTTACCTCCATTAGGAAAGGTTAGATATGGTACTTAGGGACGTGGTTTAGTGGGTAATAGGTGGTGGGGGGATGGTTGGACTAGATGATCCTTGAGGTCACTTCCAACCTTAATGATTCTATTCTATTCTATTCTATTCCAACTTGTTTGGCTTGCTCAGGTGGAAATTATGATGGAGGGGGAGGCTTTGGGGCAGAATTCATTACAGACTTCCACAGGGATAAACTGGAGTTTGGGGAGAAGATACGGGCTGGGTGCAGAAGTGATGGATTAAGGTTTTATTTCCATACCATGTCATAGGGTGGTTGCCAGAATGCAACTTCTCTTACAGGCCACCACCATAAACAGGCAAGCCTTCAGAACAGGCTGCAAATATAGTAAAGAATTCCTTAACAAAGTCCAGTGGTGCAGCATTATAACAGGTAAATATAGTACTGTAATTGCTAGACAACCTGCCGCAGTGAGTTAGCTGCTCTGCAGAAACTGATCTTTCCTGCAAAACACGTGGAGTGGATCGTTCCTCCATCAAACAAGCCATTGCAAATCATCTTTCGCAAGTTCTTTCCCATGCTCCCTGTTCCAGCACACCCACCTTGTGCCTTCCATCTCACCCACGTTCCCAATACAACCCCTCCAGCCCACTGCATGGCCACCATCACAACCCACCCGCCCTCACCCACCCGTTTCTGCCCTCACCCAGCACTGGCCAGTCCTTACGCGGGATGCTGCCAAGCACAGATAAGGGGAACAAGCTGCTGCTTCATTACCGCACACAGCAGGTCCTGGATCAGATCAGCTGAGGGGTGGGAACTGCCCATAGCTCTGCTGAGCAACATGCAAGATCAGTTCTAAAATAAACACTGCATAACTGTGCAGCTGAAGTGAATCAGCTCGCGCATCTCAGTTGGACCCCTCTTTGGGGGGACAGTCCTTAGGGACTGTTTCACGGAACACAGGAAAATGGTGTTCTGAAAGGAGTTTGGTTTTACTGCAGATTCATCCCATTTGGTCTTAGAAAGCCATGATTTTTGCACAAGGCTGAGATTAATCCCAGCAGCAAATCACTTAAGTTTCAAAGTGCAAGTGCGTTTCAGCTACAATGTGCAAATACAGCCCCAAAACTAACGATGCCCTCGCAGATGACGCAATTCACATCCACGCTTGCCTACTGTACGCCTTTGTTTCTCCTGGCAAACCACGGATCACAGCCATGGGCAGTGGGCAGCAGCAGGGAGGCTTTCTTGGTCAAGATGAGTGGGTTAAAAAAGGAACTCTAGTAGAGGCTGCGCTGGCCTTTTGTGTTTTAACAATGAGAGGAAGCTCTGCCTAGTTTGAGGAATTTCCCATGTCTCCAATTCAGACTTTGGAAACCTGCTTTATTAAGCCTGTCTACGAGGTGTTAAAAGAATAAAAATAATCAGGGAGATTAGGACAAATATCTTCCCAGAGCTTACGCATGTTCTGTTTGTTTGTTTTTTAAGCCTGGATCACCGGAGGCAGACTCAGAGGAATCTGGGGAAGTAAAATAATGACAAATGCCAACACACCGAGTTCCTGCTCAGCTGGCCGAGCCGTTACTGAATTCAGTCAAGTGTCACCGCTATTGCCCCTGAATTTCCTTCTGTATCACTTCATTCTGCGATGTTGCCAGACAGAGCAAGACAGATTAGGTGACAGAAATAGATGAGGAATTTTCTGCGTGAGAGGAAGATCTATGGGTCAAGAAATGCTGTTTTCACCATGTGACAGCAAGTGATGGAGCAAGGAGAAACGGAGCCCCAGGGTTTCAAATTCCCAACGCCCTTTCCCTTGCTGTTCCCTTGCCTGGTACAAGCTCATTGCCTCCCATAAAACTGTCACTGAAAGAGGTTACAGCATTCAAACAGTTAAACCTTTCTCCCCCAAATTGGAAAGCTTCCCATGCACAAAGGTGAGCACCACTTTCCCGCTGATGGGGAGAGAGAAACGAGGTTGTACAAGTTCACACCACAGCGGTGTTTTTTTCTGAATCTCAATCACTTATGTGACCGGTAGATGCTGCTGCACCAGGGTGTTTGGATGGAGCAGGGCTTCTGGTGTTACAGACATCAGTGCAGGTGAAAGCATCAGAAAGCATCCCTGCATCCCCCGACGCTGAGCACCAGCAACGGCACTCCAGCGCTCCAACATACACCATAACATTGGCTTTCGTTTAAGCAGCTCAAAACACAGGTAGAAAAGAATGGAAATAAGATAAATGTGACACTCAAAGACAGTAGGCAGCAGTGTCTCAGCCTGTGGCCTTGGATGCCCCAAGTCCCTGCCCCTGCCTGCAAGCGTCACCTAATAAGAAACTGAAGGGGGATGCGATTGCTCTTAAAAGACACAAACACATTTTATACAGTTGACAGAAATACCGTGCGTGTTAGCTGCATCACAAATTCCAGACTCTGTAAGCATAAAGTGGAAAAAAATCCAAATGCTATTGGAGTTTATCTGGTATTGGTTGTTGTTGTTTTTCTGAAGCTCGGTAGTATGCCATAGGATGCAATAAATGCCGTCCAGGTAAGCAGAGCATTTCCATGCACATCCCTGTTTGCCTCTGCAGCCCCAAGCTTAAACATCACCAGTCCTAGCCTCTATTAAAACTCACTAGCCAAGCTAACAGGCAGTAACACTCTGTCAGAAGTTTAAATGGCTTAATTCGTACCCTGAAAAGCCAAAAGCATCTTACAGAAAGCTGGCATCTAATCACCACAGAACAAAACACGCGCTGATCATAGTTCTCCCAGCAGAAAACTGCAGCAAGTTTACCGGCCATGCAAAGCTTGAATCAATGTCAGAACCTGGCCCTGAAAATTCCCTCAGGCTCCCTTAACCTGCCCCAAACCGTTAAACCGTGCAAGGAGACCGACGCTACACTTCCCACACACCACCCGTACCTGTAGGACAAGTGCTGGTCGTGTCCGAGTCTTTTCCAAACTCGTCCTCCTGTTCTGGGAAGGAAACTTCCCACGCAAGTGTCAGCTCCTGCCTCAGCCTCTGCCCTTTGTTTCCCCAAGAGCTGGAGACACACCTGCTTGTCCGTGCGTGCCGCTGGTTCTTGGGCTCGGGGTTCGGGTTTTTGTTTTGCTTTTCTTTTTGGAACAAATTAAACAGCTTGTGAGCAGTTCTCCGTCAGGGAGAGAGAGAACTTTTTGGCTTGTGGTGATTTAATCAAGCAAACCCGGTGACCTCCCTTTCCTGTGATCAGTGGGAACCGGTCCCTTCTCCACCAGCACGGGGTGGAGCTGCAGCTAAAAAACAAGCCTGAAAGCGCCGTGCTGGATGGGCCGGGCAGATCTTCCTTCTCCATTTGTTGTGTCAGAGAACACGGTGATTCCTGCTGGTCCGAAATACGGAGATGACCTCTGGCCAGGAAGGAACCTGAGACATATTTTTTAAGTGATTTCCTGCCGTGGAAGGGGGGGAAAGTGGATGCAAGGGACACTTGGGTGGGGGTGCTCACAGAGCTGCTGGAGAGTGTAATTTCAAGATGAGGAAACCACTTCTTTGGTCATCAGGGGTGCGGAAGTAAAAGAAATTACTTTTTTTTTTCTAGGGTACACTGTTCTAAGAGCCTCCGTTGTCACTATACACAGTGATCTGGAGCCTAGGTTGTGTAGGTGCTTCTCAGACTTTCAGCTGCAGTGCCTTTCACGCTAAGAGGTGCTGAGACACTCCGCAAATTCATACAGGAGAACCTTTCCACATGGAGCTCATGTTCAGCAACACCCCAGCGATGCGGCTGTGGCACAAGGGCTCCTTATCAGGGTGCAGAAGAAATCTGGGCAGGCTTATGCATCCAGAGGGACAACTACCCCTGGAATAACCCCCAAACTGTGCTGTGCAAGTCCTTCTGCCTCCCGTTGGGGCTCCCAGAGTGGGATTTTCATGCACTAGCCAAACAACTGCACCCCAGGAAGGTGGGGACCATTCTCCAGGGCTCAGTCCTGGTGCACATGTTATGCTGATAAAGTGAAGGACAATGTAATGACTGCCTTGCTTTTGTCTCTCCTGGCTTTGCACCGTCTCTGATGTTCACACTACATCACTGTGGCCCAACACCAACACGTCAGATGGCACAGGGCACATGCCATCCATCTGTGATGAGTATCGCTTTCCGGAGACACCAGCTTCTGCTTCTTGACTGTAGCAGAAGCTGGGGACAGCTGGCCTCTCTATATTTCAGGGTTTGAGTGGGGTGAGTCTGGACCATCTTTCTGAGGATGTCTTGAGATGGAAAACTGTATATAGGCCTTCAGTTTCTACAGCTAATAACAGCCTTTCTGGACACAATAAGAACTTATTTTAGTATCTTGGCATTTCCACTCAGGATTGTTTTTTAGTTGCTCTGTCATGATCCATTTTATTCTGTAAAAGCAGGAAAGGGCATTGGAACAACTCGCTGCTGAATGCATCTCACCCACATGCTCACTGATCACCGTCCCTGGAGCTATTTAAAAGACAGTAGATGTGGTGCTTAGGGACATGGATTAGTGGTTGGACGGGGCAGTGCTAGGTTTACAGTTGCACTTGATGATCTTAAAGGTCTTTTCCAACCTAAAAAAGTCTATGATTCTGTGGTTCTATTCTATATTTAACAGCAGCCTCTATATCTAACAGCAGTCCCTTCATTTCAGTGGGCTTTTCAGTTTCATTTCCTTTTGTCTGGCTAGAACTGGAAGTTTTATTCCCATTTATCTCCTGCTGCTGGATGAGATGAGTAAAATATGATGGCTGGGACATCTAGGAAAGAAAATGCTGCTGAGATGCTTTGATGAGAGAGACAGAAAGATTATTTCTTTAAAGTAGAGCACCTGAGTGATTGCATTTTAAAAGTATATAAAAAGTGTTCATGGCATGTTTTTTGTTCATTCTTTCCTGATTTTTATTCCCATCTGTATTGTGGTTTACTGGTGGGTTTCTTGTTCAGTGGAAGATAGTTTCCACCCTCATGGTAATTTCCAAGGTTTCAAAATTGTTCAACGTTGAGATATGTTTAAAATCTTTAAGAAAGCTTGGGTCAGATTTTAATGTCACATCTGGGAACTGGAGAGAAATGGGTGCTCCAGAAAACAGTTGGATAAATATTTAAAACAGCTCAGAAGAAAGTATCTAAATCAGCTAAGACTAGAGATGCTTATTTTCTCTGTTGACTAATGGGAGCTACAAAGACTAGCTCAGGAGCAGGTATCTACATTGCTGGCATTTCTTGTGAAGTGAGATGAACACTGCTCTTTGTGGAAAGACCTTGCTACAATCAATGTGCCGTTATATTATGCAAAATGGAATGGCTCTTTGGACTGCAAGATAAGAGCTGAGAGACACGGTTCAGCAACGGCATCATCCAACAACAGTTCGATTTCCAGACTGCGGACTGATGCTTAGGCTGGACGTACAGATTTTGAAGGGGGCAAGGAACTCTTGAGATTTAAGCAGGCATGCTTTCAAGGCTACAAGCTACACCTAGGTTTGGATTAATCTGTTTTAGTGATTAGGAAAAGCTTGCAGGACCTCAGAAGCGTCCTATCATCTTTTATTCTATATCCTGTGCTCTGTCTTTGCATGGCAAAGCTCTATCGGTTTGCGCAGCACTGAGCTCTGTGGGGCTCTGAAGTTGTCTGGGGCATCTCTGTACAACTGTATCCAATATAAATCTTCAAATGCCGCGGGTCACTAGAAGGATGCTGTAGCAGATACCTCACAAGCCTCTTCTGTCATCAAGGAGTGACATGACCATCAAGTGAGCTGCAATGCTCTGATGTGCACGGGGGATCTTTCAGACGTCCTGGTGATCCTGGCAGAGAGCAAAGGATTAACCTTTGCTCATACCGGGGACAGCAAATCCTGAATCACTTTGCTCTAATGTGCTGAGAAGGAAGGAAGTAATGAAACGTCTCATTATACATCTGACTTGAGCAATATATTTAGAGCGGGCAGGAGTGCTGCAGGCTGCACGGCTTCGTACCAAAAGGAGTGACACGCTCCGGAATGTCTCGCTGCAGCCAGTGCTCAACTGAAACTGTTTTTCTGCATGAACAAGGTCTCTGAAGAATACTTTTTCTCCTGAAGCACCAGGATTTCATTGCAGTGATTGAGCAATTAATTTGGGTATTCAGAGATTTCAGTTGCACACTGCCGTTGCCCAGCTTTATGGGTTTCTTTTAGGCTTAAGTGACTTGGGTTTATAGTGTGTTTTTTAGGCTAATTACCACACTTGTATGCAGTTTCATCACAGGAGAATGATGACTACAGTAATGTGTCATGCAATCATTGTATTGAGAAGGCACTAAATGCTAAATCACTGTTTAATCTTCTAGAGTAAAGCACAGAAAAAGCAAACGTGGGAAACTGAAGCTGGACAAATTGAATTTGAAAGCAAAGGTCCATGTTTTTAATAATCCCAGCAACCAACCATACGTGCCAGCTTCCGTGCAATTCACTAACACTTGGCAGATTCACGTCACTGCTGGCTGATGTCCTACGTGAGGTGCTTCACTTTTCTTCGTTATTTGGCTTAGATAGAGATACAGCTATTTGACATCCCTAATACGGGACCTGCTCTGTCAGCCTTCAGAGTGCTGGAGCTCCTTTATTATTAAATTGGGGTGCTTTAGTGGGCTGTGTCACAACGTGTTTTGTCTGGGGTTATATAAAGCTTCATGTGCTAAAAGCACTACTGACAATAGGCAACCAAGGGCCTTCGTAGCTGGTAGGAAATCCCAGCGCAGAGACTCAGGCCAAGGTAGCGACTTCTGCAGAACGATGGAGAACTCATTGAGCTCTTGTGAAAATCAATAGAGGAAGTGGAAAACGCCTGTAACTGGTAGCCTTTGTGTTCATGCAATTGTTGGATTTCCCCTAGCAGAAAACACGCAGTAATTCCTCCAGGGATTTTTAAGTCCCTACACACAAAGCGCAACCCACCCATCCCTTTCTGAAACTTCAGGCAGCTTCCTTTGGGTTAGCTGGGCCCTGTTTAACATGGACGGTTCCAGGCAATGGCCTGTTTTCCCATCCTTTCTTCTGACAATGAACAATGAAAGAAGGGCTTTTTTAATGGCGTGTTACCAAACAGAAGTGATCGCCTGAGGGGCTTGGCTGTGGAGAGCTCTGCAAAGCTGTGTTCTACACAACATGGAGCTTGAGGACTCCATAAAATGCAGTGTGCTCTGGAGTTCCCACTTATTACTGTAATTGTCTGCACATAAACATTATTAATAGACGTAATAGTGATGAAACACAGAAGCCCAGCAGTCAGGAGGATAACTTTGTGCTGAAGCTGTACAGACTCAGAGCTCTTGCTCCAAAGACCAGGACAAGTAGCAGCTGAAGATACACGGATGGGACAGGACAGGGACACAAGGAATGGTCCTGGTCCTGGAATGTCAAAGGAACAAGCCAGGACAATGCTCAGGCTAGACATGATGTGTGCAAGAGCAGACACCAGCAGAAGGAGATGAAAGAATATTGTCATCATCCAGGTGGTGCCATCAGTGAGATAGCCAGAACCTAGATAGGGATGGAAGAGGGTATCTCCTGGAGCTGGAATCAAGCAGAACCTGCAGGATTTAGGCAGTGTGTGAAAGGAAGATCTTGAAGAGTTAAAGTTCCAGTAGCGCGTAGACTTTGGCATAGGAGTGACCTCATGCACATGAAGAATCCAGCTGGGATTGCTGTCGGGGCCAAGACTTTTCTTTTGAAGTCTGGTCAATATGGCCCATAGTCCAACATGGTGGGGAAGTTGATGTGTTAGATGATGATTTTAAAAAAATTATTCTTCTCCTGGGGCAAGGGGGAGAGTGTGGGGAAAAAAGCTCCAGGATCTTTTCTTCGCATCTCGTCCCCATGACAGGCACAAAAGTGGGGACATAGACTGTATGTGTACTGCCTTTTCTTATGTTCTCATGCTTTTTTCACTTAGTACTCTGTTTACTTAGAACTCGGTTTATTTACAGGAGAGAGGAAGCCTTATGCAGGTAGTTGTTAGGACAATAAACTTGCCTAGGAAGATGTGGATTTAAAATCCTTGTTCTGGTAGCAAATGGCATATGTGATTTAAGGTGCAATACCTTGGGCAGATCCTCCAAAGTGTTTTCTGTGCTTACGGCGGTGAAGAAGAAAGGATCTTCCATCTCTGAGAGGCTCCAGGATGAAAGGATAGAAGCTGTACAACCGCTACTGATGAACATTTAATGTTTGCTGGCTGAAGTACATGTCAGTGGGTTCATGTATATTCAGTTCATGGATTTGCATATCCTTTCCAGTGAAAAGAGAGCTTTTGACCCAGTCAGAACGTGTTTATGCATCATGCTGGATGCTGGTAAAGAGCATTCTGGTCATACAGCTGCTTTCCAGTCACCCTTTTGCCCTCAATGTCCATCAGCTCGCTGCAGATCCCAAGCAGGCATGAGACAGCAAAGGTCAGATCGCTTCGTGAGAGCTGTGGAGTCACCACACGGATGACCAGAGGTGATCGAAAGGCAAATACAAAAAGGATTTATGAATTCCAGCTTGCAGGGAGTCTGTATATATACAGCTCATTCATTAAGCAAGACATTTCCTCTTTTGCATAGAAAATGTCTAGGCAAAACAGAAACTTCTGGCTGTACCTTTGGTACCATTCCCTGTGAAAGGCACTTTTCATGTGTGAATCTGATCTTTTTTTCTCCTTTGCAGACATGAATGAGGTGTCTTCACCATCATATGTTCCCTCTGACCCACAGGTCCACCTCTCAGACCTGTTCTTTAATTAAAACAAATTCTTCCTTGCTATCTTCCCTTATTCTGGGACAAGAAGCACTCTCTCTGCTGTTGAAAAGAAGAAAATGTTGCTGCAAAGGTCCCCTGGCCAGATATCCACAGCACTTTTTAAGAGGCATTTAAGAGATTTCCTGTAATCTCAATGATAACAAATACCTGCATGTTTCCTGTTGGAGGCTGGGCTAAAGCACAAATACCTAAAGCTCAGCAGCTGGAAACGATGTCCAGCTAGTCAAACACCAGTTCAGTGTTTGCCAACTATATGGTGAAGACTTTTGTCACGCCAACAGCCAGGTGGAGCTTGGCAGGAGACACGTGAGTTGACAGATGGTATTAGGAAGGGAGGGAGATGCTAGAAATGAATTGTGGGGCACGATGAGGAAGTAAGGGATAGGTCTATTGGAAATGCAGGAGAGAGGTGAGAACACAGACATAGAGAGGACACAGAAGAACTTCATTAGGGTCTAGGGCAGGTGTGGTGACCTGTGTGTTGTTATGGTGTTATAGGCAATATGGTAGGACTCACAGAATCACAGATTGGTAGGGGTTGGAAGGGACTTCTGGAGATCATCTAGACCAACCCCACTGCTAGAGCAGGATCACCTAGAGCAGGTTGCACAGGATCCTGTCCAGGCGGGTTTTGAATCTCTCCAGAGAAGGAGACTCCACAGCCAATCTGGGCAGCCTGGGCTCTGTCACCCTCAGAGGGAAGAAGTTTTTCCTCATGTTCAGGTGAAACTGCCCATGTTCCAGTTTGTGCCCAGTGCCCCTTGTCCTGTCACTGGGCACCACTGAGAAGAGCCTGGCCCCTTCCTCTTGAAACCTTCCCTTTAGATATTTACAATCATTGATGAGATCCCCTCTCAGTCTTCTCTTCTCCAGGCTCAGCAGGTCCAGCTCTCTCAGCCTTTCCTCATATGAGAGATGGTCCAGTCCCCCCATCATCCTCACAGCCCTCTGCTGGACTCTCTCCAGTAGTTCCCTGTCTTTCTTGAACTGGAGAGCCCAGAACTGGTCACAGAACTCCAGCTGTGGCCTCAGCAGGGCAGAGTAGAGGGGAAGGAGAACCTCCCTCAACCTGCTGGCCACCTTCCTGCACCCCAGGACACCATTGGCCTTCTTGGCCCCAAGGGCACACTGCTGGCTCATGGAGAGCTTGTTGTCCACCAGGTCCTTCTCTGCAGAGTTGCTTCCCAGGAGGTCAGCCCCTAACCTGTACTGGTGCCTGGGGTTATTCCTCCCTGGGTGCAGGACCCTACATTTGCCCTTGTTGAATGTCAGTTGGTTTTTCTCCACCCAACTCTCTAGCCTGTCCAGTTCTTGCTGAATGACAGCCTTCTGGTGTGACTCCACAATATTGTGGTAGAAAGTGTTGGATGCCTTTTTACCCCTGGATAAAAAATTCATCACTTCTGTGGTTCATAAGACAACTTTATCTTTTCACAGTTCTATGCTAAGCAGGTGGGAGGTAGCTGAAGAGTCCTGAATGTTCCTGCACCATAAGGACTCTGGAGAGAGAAGCTCAGGCCAATGTCCTGAGTGTGAGACACAGTGATGAGCTTGGAGCCAGAGCAGTGGGGAAAGGCACCCAGGCTCCAGTGGAGGAGCATTTAAGCAGTCTTTTTCTCAGTGTTACTGGAAGGGTAGTTCGGTAGTTCATCTGAATTCCCATCTTCTAACAGAGACTTCCTTGTTGGTTTATAGCCTTGTGAAATGAAGAAAATCTGCCCTGTAACAGCATTAAGGAAGGGTGCAGTTTGTTTTCTGCACAGGGTGGAAGGAATCTGACATGATTTAATTGCTTACCAGGGGAATGCTGACAAATGCCACCCCCACGCCTCCCAAGAGCATCCCACTCTCATCCACCACCTGACGGAATTTTTGCACTATCGTGTTCTTGTGTTGGTTGGTTAAACTTCCTCCAGGTGTCTTTGCTTTGTGCCTGATCCATGGTGCTCATCAGTCCATTAGCAGATTTTTACTCAAGATAGATGGGTGTGGTGGGTTGACCCTGGCTGGAGGACAGGCACCCACCAAAGCCGCTCTATCACTGCCCTCCTCAGCTGGGCAGGGGAGAGAAAAATATAAGGAAAGGCTGGTGGGCTGAGATAAGGACAGGGAGACATTGTTCACCAGTTACCATTGGGGCAAAACAGGCTCATCTTAAAAAAATTAATCTAATTTATTACCAAGCAAAATGAGTACAGGCATAAGAAATAAACCCAAATCTTAAAACACCTCTCCCCACCCCTCCCTTCTTCCCAGGCTCAGTTTCACTCCCAATTTCTCTCCCTCCCCCAGCGGCACAGGGGGATGGGGGATGGGGGTTGTGGTCAGTCCATCACATGTTGTCTCTGCCGCTCCTTCCTCCTCAGGGGGAGGACTCCTCACACTCTTGCCCTGCTCTAGCATGGGGTCCCTCCCATGGGAGACAGTCCTCCACCAACTTCTCCAAGGGGAGTCCTTCCCACGGGTTGCAGTTCTTCATGAACTACTCCATTGTGGGTCCCTCCTACATGGTGCAGACCTTCGGGAGCAGCCTGCTCCAGCGTGGGTCCCCCAAGGGATCACAAGTCCTACCAGCAAACCTGCTCCACTGTGGGCTCCTCTGTCCACAGGGCCACAGGTCCTGCCAGGAGCCTGCTCCAGCACAGGCTTCCCACTGGGTCACAGCCTCCTTCAGGTGGGTGAGGGTGATCAGATCTGGGGATCAGATCCAACTGAAGCAAGAGTAGAACATGGTGGAATTTGAGTACCAAATCTCTTATGCTTTGCTAGATATGGGATCTTTCTCTCAGCAGCTTCACTTAGAGGCTTTTCCTCTGGTTGGGGGTCTCAGCTGCACTAATGACTTCAGTTTGCAGTGCCTTCTGTACTGAAAAAGAATTGAAAAAGAAAGAAAAAAAAAAAGACTAACAGAGAAAGACAGATCTGAGCAGCCAAAAAAAATGAATTTCTTAACAAGGAAAGCACTCAGCTCAGTGTTAGAGGCCAAAGGAGTAGATGCCAAAGAGGTCAAATGCCAGATGCAACCTTGATTTGCAACTCAGTTCCCCGGCAGTGAGACCAAAGTTTGGCTTTTATTTGAACCCTGAACTCTCTAATTTGCCAACACCAAAAATGCCTCTGTGGTATGCAGTCGTACTGGTCTGACCCCTTAGGCTCAGCTTAGCATCTTTGCCACCCATGCAGAGCTGATGCAGGTGTTGCTGAGCAACTGCAAAGGGAACCTGGAAGTGTTTGGGCGAGATAAGCACAGTGGCACAGCCTCATCCACATCTCTGGGGTGTGCTGAGACTCCATCGTACTGGTATTGCTGAAGTAAAACAGGCATGGGCATGAGATGCTCTGCCTAACAACGACTTTTGCTGGAAAGTCCCTGTGCTTTTCAGAGTAGATGACTCCCTAGCCAAAACCAAGTGCCCGTAGAGATGTGAGTACTTAATCACCGCTTCAGGTGCCACATTCTCTGTCTGTTATCAATGACCCTCTTAAATACTCTGAAAGTCCCAATCAGCCATTGCCAAAGCATACAGATACCTCTGCCTGCTCAGTGCTTATTTGGGTAGATCCGTGTTCAGCTCTGCAGTTTCTGAGGAGCTCAGCCTGGACCAGGTACAGACACCATCCACGCAGGGAGGCATTGATGAGGATTACAGGGTGTTCCTGGCCAAGCCAAAGTTGTTGGTCTGCATGTGTATTTTATGATTTCTTCCAGACCTGTCTTCTCCCAACAACCTTTCAGATGTCACCTCTAGAAATGACTGGAAAACCTGTGGGATTGTGGCAGAGTACAGACACATCACCTGTAGAACAGTTCTGGAGAGAAAAGTCTTGCTGCGCATCCCAAAACCCCTCCAAGAGAGAAGGGGACACACAGGACAGGGCAATGCCGAACAATCAGGTTAATACACACTGAACATGCCATTTACAGATTAAAAAGATTTGTCTGTTTATTAACCAGCACACCTGCCCTTTTATTAGTGCAGCACAAAGGGGGTTTGTTCTTAATGGTTGGCACAAAAATGGAGAAATATCAACAGTGGTCTGTGTACATGAAAATAAACCCCAATCTTAGGTTAGGATGTGCATTCAAGTGAGCTCAGCTGACATTGGGCACGGGTTTGACCTTCTCACTGGTCCCAGCTGAACAGAAAGGACAGCAAATATTCAGCTCGAATTTCCCCTCACTGCAGTTTTGTGCCCACGTCATTTAATTGACACCAGTGTAAATTCTCCATTTGCAAGGGTGGATGGAGAGAAGGACCAGACCTGCGGACTGGCAGATGGGCACTCTTCCTCCTCAAGTCCCAGATCACTGAACATGCTGATCCTTACAGAAGGGCTGATGCCAGGTTCTTCCCCAGCCCAATTTTTGGAGTGTCCCATCTGTCTGAGGGGCTAGGGAATGGAGGCTGAAGATAGCCGAGATTAGGGCTGGTTCAAAGGTGGATTTTCCCTCTAGCTCAAATTCTTCCCATACTGTAAAACACATATCCTGCTCTGAGACCTTACATGAGAATCTCTTGTAGGTTCCTTAAGAGAAGGAAATATAGGAAAAAATATTTTGAAATAAGAAAAATACTTCATTTTAATTATCTGATAAATGATATGGGGATTGAAACAGAAACTTATCCATGAGTGTTGATGGTTTCTCTCATCTTTGCTAGCTGTCAGCCAAATCAGTGAACATTCAAGCTTTATAGAACTTCAGCACCGGGAGAAAATTGCCATGGGCCAAGGTGTTGAGAGCCTTCCATCAAGCCTAGAAGTAGTTCTTGTGGCTTATTGAGTATCTCAGGTGTCCAAGATGTGGAACCCAGCTGTCTAAGATGCTTTGGTTCCCTAGCAGGGGTCTGAGACACCCTAGGACCCTCAGCATGGGAGAGCTCTGCTGTGCAGTTTTCCTGGAGGCATCACTGATGGTGGCTGGAGTCACAAGCAATGAGAAAGCTGGCTGGCTTCTAGCACACATAACCCTGTCAGTGTTTCATCCATAGCTCTGTGGAGTCAGACACATTTCCACAAGACTTCATTTGTGACAAAATAGCGTCTCTCAGTTAAAAAAAAATGTCCCCAAAGAAGACTCACAAGCTTTCAGCACTGGCTTTTCTTCTTGTTCCCCTTTGCACACAAGGCTGATCCAGAGCAAACCTCCTCAGCCTGAGTCAGTTGTACGTTTCCTGCAATCATTGTTTGCCCGCTATCCTTCCTGTTACGAAAGGGAAGCTGGCAAGATAAATTTCTGGTGTGAGTCTGCACTTGAAAGCACTGGCCCTATCCTAACCCCAGCAAGGAATGCGGAGGGACACTGTGCTGTCACCCGACACACCTCAGAGGGGTCTCCCGGGGGGTGAGGCAGTGCTGCTGGCAGCAGGGGAAAGAGACACGGCGTAGGGTGACTTTGTTGGATGGATGTGGCACATCCCCTGTTTTCTCTCCTTTCCCCGGATCCCTTACACAGTAGCTGGCTCAGCACGCTGCTGCCTCATCCAAACCCAGCATCCTCGTGGTCCCAGCACCATGAGGCAGGGGACAATATGACGTGCTGCTGCTGATACACATGATGGAGTTTGTTGGTGTGTAGGCACAACCTTGCCCCTGTGTGGGCAAGTCTCTCAAGCACAGACTTCATTAAACACATGCCTCTGGCCCCGCTGATTGCATGAGGCTCGTGCTCCTGGGGTAGATAGGCAGGCTGTGGTCACTGGGGGACCTCTCTCCATGGATACTGTCTGTTGCAGGATGTGTCCCAAAGGAAAAGCATCATTCCCCCTCCCACTAGCCAGCACAGACGAGAGCTGCTCACTCCTGGTGGGTTTTGGTCCTGCCAAGGACTGCAGGCTACTGCCAGTCCATGCTTACCTGTTTATTCACATCCAACTGCAAGGGGCCGTTGGACATCACTGGTCTGTGTACACATGGCCACAATGTCCATTTCCATGGCCGAAAACCAAGCTCAGATGGGACAGGCGCCAGTCCCCACTGCTTTCTGGGAAGGACAACTTTTCCTTTCTCCTTCTGTTTCTAAGCTTTCAAGTTGGAGAGATGCTCCCTGTGGAGCACAGCCCAGCTTTCGCATTGGTTCTGCTTAAAAACACACATTGATCTGGCTCAAAACACCGGCAAATCTGGCCAGCCTGAGCTGCATGCTCACGTAGCTGTGGGTCGCAGGTTGTCCGGTTCAGACTACAAAGGATGCTCATAGGATGTCTCTAAGTGGCCTCAGACGATCAAACTCTGTCTTATCTTGGATAAACAGGTGATACTTTCTGATAAGCGGACATGATAGAAGCAGGAAGGAAAACCTGGACTATGGTTGTCTACAGGCATTGCTCAACCAAGCAAGAAAATAAATCTTGCCTTTTTACGCGGTTGGGAGAGCCAAGGAAGCCTTTCATCCAGCCTGCTCATTTTGAAGGGAAATGGTTCCAAGAATGCAATATTTACTTAATATTAAATGCAGTCTTTGTCAAGTATTGAAAAAGATAGGTTAACTTTGGCTGCAGTTGGTGAGCGATAGTCTGTCCATCCACTTTCATGTTACAATTACTCAGACTCAGAATTTGCCCAAGCAACTCCAGTCAGCCTTTGGCACCCTTTCTAACTGGGGAAACGAAGGCACGGAGCGCTAAGCTATCAGCAATATTCAAAATCTTTGTGGGGGACAGCTCTTTGGAACAGCACAATCACCACTCAGTGCTTCCTGGACCCCCTCCCCAACTTTGGGAATAACTTTTAGCTGGTAAAAAGCTCCAGCAGAACTACATGGCATGGTCCAGCTGAGCTGCCCTAGCAAAGCGGCAGATGGAGGAACTGGCTGAGCACTTCAGATGCCACAGGGCAGGGGACTCCCGGGAGACATAAGATCAGGAGGATCCCTCATGGTCCATCCCTCATGTGTCGTATAGAGGAGAGGAAAAAAAGTCAAGTGAACTCACCCATAGGAACTTTCCTGTTTGAGCAGTTTCAGCAGAAAATTTGTATCCTTCCCAGTTAAATATCTTATTTAGAGAGGAACTTTGCCCAGTCCTACCAAGAAGTCCTTGTTTTGTGCAGACAAGCAAGAAGTTTGCACAAACACTTCTCATGTGACCTCAGGCACAGCACCAATGACTTTCTTCAGATGTGAAGGACAAATCCTTTTAAATCAGTTGATTGCTCCCTTTCGGAGCTGTGCAATTCCGTTTTGCTCCCTAAGCAAATGAAAAAACGCTGTGCGCTGTCAGCCTAAGGGACTGCTTTGTACTGCAAATGAATTTTCCTTCAAGAAGGATCCTCTAACTCACCATGCACATGTGAAGTACTGAGGGAATTAATTAATTAATGAACTTCTTGTTCACACTAGCCTTTGAGCAGTGCTTGCTCCCTGCTACCCAGGGTTGCTCCATTTGCCCCGTGATTTTTCATAGACTATTTAAGGTTGGAAAAGATCTCTAAGATCGTCAAGTCCAGCCATCAACCCAACACCACCATGTCTACTAAACTGTGTCCCAAAGTCCCACGTCCACATGCTTTTTGAACACCTCCAGGGATAGTGACTCCACCACCTCTCTGGGCAGCCTGTTCCAATGCCTGACCGCTCTTTTGGTGAAGAAATTTTTCCTAATATCCAACCTAAACCTCCCATGGCACAACTTGAGGACATTTCCTCTTGTCCTATCACTTGTTACTTGGGAGAAGAAACCAACACCCACCTCACTACAACCTCCTTTCAGGTAGTTGTAGAAAACAATCAAGCAGCAGCTCTGGCTGTGCCTCCGTGCCTCATCCTTCTCCATGAACGTAGTTCCTGGGGAGCTGTGGGCAGCATTTCTGCTCCCAGCTTGAGCAGGAACTGGAGCTTGCCTGGTGCTGCAAGTCCATGAGCACCTCTGGGCACAGAGGGACCCCAGGGACAGACAAGGTCCCTGTGGGAGTTGTGCAGCTGTCCCGTGTTTATGCAGCAGCACAGATGCACATGGGCTCTTGTGTTTAGGGAACAAAGTTCTCATTAATTTTATTAGTGCAGCAGCTCTTTGCATGCAAGAGCTAAAGTTCCCTGTGTACCCACAGGAAGGGTGAGTTCCACCAAGCTTTAGGGTAGCCAGCAGTCAATAGGATTTAATGAGTACCCACCAGAGTTGGGCTCAGATGTGGGGGATCACTAAGACACCACCCATCTTGAGTCCCCCCAGCCAGAAACCTGGGAGAAGGACACCAAGCTGGGCACTGCTCCTCCGGTGCACTGGTAAAGGATTAATCAGTTGGCTTAACAAACAGTGGAAGGAAGAAAAAAAATTATAACAGTAAGATAATGAGTAACTCAAGATGCCTAATGACTTCTGGAAACCTTGATCATAACTGGTTATTATCCTTATCTCAGTGTTTCTTGGTGGCAATTGTGAGGTCAAAACCTCTTGAAGGGAGAAAGTGCATTTCTAGTGCAATTAACTGTGCACATCTCTCAGGACTAACGGCATTGCCGCATGCGGTGACTTTGGGGCATGAGCAAGCTGCATGGGAGTGAAGGACAAATACAGCACAGCCAACATTTTCAGGGTGTCCCCTAGAGAAGAATTAGTGGAGAAGACAACTCCTGAGAGCAGTTGCACATCAGCTCTCCATCAGTGAGGGGCAATTCTGCCTCCTCTGCTGCCCACCCGGACTCCCCAACTGGCAGCTGGGCATGGTCCAGAATGGTTGTTCCAGTCTGCTTAAAACAATCCTTGGTATTTATCGCTGATTTGGGGCCAAAAATGTGTCCGACATCCAGTCAGCTGGCTTTACTCCAAGCTACAGAAACCAAACCAGCCTTTGAATTCCCCTCTGTGGAGGCAAACTGGAGCTCGAGCGCTGGGATTTCCATTGTTCCCACCGGTGAAGCTTTCATCCAGTTTCGCTCTTTCGTCTGGCACTTCTTAATGGCTTCACATAGAGTTGTATGCAAATTGGCTTAACGAACCAGGGATGCTCTCAGCTGGGCAAGGGGAAGGCAGAGCATCAAACCATTAGTGCGGTGTGTTCAGGCTCCAGCACCAACGTCAAAGGTAGCACACCAGTCATCCAGCACCAGCAGCTACTGTAGATGTGACTGGTGGATTAGACTGCTCTTTCCTACTGATCAGACCTTGCTTAATCAGTCTTTGCAATATAATCTAAATCGATCTATGAATAAACTTCAGGGCAAGGAACCCCCGTGAGCCATGGGAAGCTTCTGCTCCTCAGAGAGCTCTGTGCTTCATGTGGGTGCTTTTCTCCACTGATAGATGGAGAGGAGCAGGTAGATGCCCCCAGCGGCCCTCCCCACCCATAGGAATGTGAACCCCTGGGGTAAACATGGGCAGCTGGGCCATGGCTATGTCTGCACTGGCCAGAGGCCTTCAAAAGCACCTCCCTCACTCTCCTTTCTTCCCTATCAAAATGGCTGATGCAGGTTTGCTGCAGGCCTGGAGATGGTGGCCAAGTTCAACCAAGAGTCCAGGTCCTCCAGCGAGTTGAGGTCATGAAGTGGGTCCAAGGTCAAGCTGCAAAGTCATCCTGTAGGTCAGGGCCAGAATCAGGCCTGGTGAGAGTAACCAGCCTTAGACACAGCACAGTGGTCACCATACAGGTCCACATGGATGAGGCAGGTCCAAATGATGGGAAACTGCCCTCATCTCTGCCATCTCCAGTCTGGCCCCAAGTCCTGATAGCCAAACCACTAAAGGGGATGCTCTGAGGGTGCTGCCAGTACCTGATTTCCAGGCAGGGGAGGTGCAACCACAGCAGCATCCCACTGTCACCACAATCAGACCCCAGGCACCCCTCAGTCACCTTCCTCCCAAGCTGGCAGGTTTTTCTGGACAAGAGCTCAGGCTCGAAGGAAGTCTTTCACAGCAACGAGCCTTCATTCACCGCATACCGCTTTCCCTAAATCACCGCAAGTCCCACGGAAACGTTGTGTCCTTCCTCCCTTCTCCTTTC
This sequence comes from Psophia crepitans, assembly GCA_013399095.1. Classification (NCBI taxonomy): domain Eukaryota; kingdom Metazoa; phylum Chordata; class Aves; order Gruiformes; family Psophiidae; genus Psophia; species Psophia crepitans. The sequence goes on along the minus strand of VWZZ01007521.1, from coordinate 433,594 downwards.
TGTGGTGACAGAAGACCATTTCTGGCCACTTAGAAGGCCCTGGCTGCTCCCCATCTTGGGGACAGCCTGCCACCTTGTGTTGAAAGCTGAAGATTACCAGGGTGGTTTTGTTCAGGACACTGAAAATCCCTCAGGTGTTACTTACTGGTTTGCATTTAGGACTCCTAAAGCCCAGAAGAAATGAAGACCTTGAGAAGCTCAGCTCTGTGGGGGAGTCAGAGACGCAACAGAAATCTCCTCAGTGTCCCTAGTCCTGGTTTTGGTGACAGTTGCTTTTGGGTAGGTCATTGCCTGGTGTTTCTCTCCCCAAGCAAGCGTGAGCATCTCCTGGGACTCCAGCAGTCATTTTGGACTGTCCCTTCTACAGTGGAGGATTTTGGTCCATTCAGGTTGTGACATCCCCTGCAACTGGTTGTGACCTTTCTTGCCCTTGGGCCTGGCCCATAATTTGCAGCACCCATACCAAAAAGCCCATGGAAGCTCCATTGCTTTGCTTCTCTAAAGGTCCCAAGCATCACTGAGGTGCTCATGGGCATTAGAGACATAGATATAGGCTCCAGGTGCAACATGTGGGACATGACAGCCAGTGAGGGGTGGTGGGAGGCCAGGCCAGATGCTCAGGACACCTCACACAGCCCTAAATACCTCTGTGAGCCAAAGACTCCAGGTCCTCGCACGCCTCAGGGGCTTCATCTCAAACTTGATCCTACTTCACTCCCTCTTGGCTCCTTTTACTTTCTCCACTCTAAACAAGCATGAAGAGTTCATTAGAAGGGATAGATGTCTATAGGGTGTACGATTCTCTCCAGATTATTTTTTTCACTTTTCTAAATCCTTCTAAGAGTGCGACAAATTCTTCTCATAAATCCTATTAGTGATTAATGAACCCAGAGGGAGATGTGCCGTCATCTTGCTGATCTCTGCTGTAGAGGTTCTCTTTTACTTCTCCATCTTTCATAGTTTCTTTCATATTTTTCTTTCTGTTACCACCAGCCTTTCTTCCCTTCTTATCCCCTTTTCCTCCTGTCCCTGTTCTTGCTGCAAGCAGCGTTATGCTCCACACACCTCATTCACAGGATGGGCAAACAGCACACACGTGGTGTGAAAATGCTATGCAGGGTGGATAAAGCAGACACAAAGAAGCCCTCATTTGCTCAGCTGTATTGCCTCCTGCAGCTCCCGGCCAAGGGGTGACGGCAGCTGGGTTAGCTGTGGTGCCCCAGCAGGGTGAAGGCAGCTGCCTTCACAGTGAACATACCCAGCCAGAAAACAGCGATGGGTGAGAGCCAGCTGAGAAATGGAGAAAAACATCATTTTGTCTGCCTGGTTTTGGATTTAATTTCTTGCACAGACCTCATGCCTCTTACTCTTGCACAGGCAAGGAGCTGCCCAGATGAGAAAGGCGAGGTTTCGAGTTAGTAGCTCACATGCAACGCTTGACTTCAGAGACACCCATACACTTACCCAGCGGTGCCTCGACCAGGCACAACACAGAGCTCAGCACGAGCACGGCAAAAGTAGGTTTTTGGAATGAAGTGGAAGTACCAGTACCTTCCTGAGATGCGTTGGACATCACATGGTATGTCTGTGCTGCTGGTGCAACCCGTTGGGGCCACAACGAGATGGTGCAATTCTGCCTCGTGAGTGACCGCAGGCTGAGCAAGGCAAAGTTGTGCTGCTTTTTCTAAAATGACCTTCCCTTGCTTTCTCCTGCGGCTGGGCCAGCTGAGAAGTAATCTGCAGGGTTAGCTTTCCATGTACACTCGAGTGAACCAAAGGAGAGCTCAAGTGCGATGACTTTTCCTTATGAGCAGCAGGCTGCGGTCGCAGTCTGGCAGCATGGCACCCATTGAATTCTGCCTGGGTACTGAAGAGCCTCTTGGCAGCTCGGCTGGAGAATGACTTATGGGTTTGTTTACTTGCTACTCCGACTCGTGTTCAGCATAGACCAAGCTGAATCAAATTTTCACGTTTTGCTAATATGGCGTGTGCACATCAGGCCTGAGGAAACGTGCCAAAGCTGCAGAGACTCAGCCATGTGCTCCTTTGGTTGCCTTCTTCCTGCACACCAGCGCTGGCCAAGGAGGAAGGTAAGGCTGCGACAGACCCTGTTGTTGGTTTAACCCTTGGCTGCTGACCTGCTTATCCAAGTGCAAAATTACGTGTAAGAAGATTAAATCATCTTCTAAAGAAGGTCTGAAATCCTTGCTTTGCCAGTAAACAAGCAGGTAACTGTTTACTGGCATACTGTGAAACCCAGCCAAGAAATTGTGCAGAGTGCTAGCAACATCAGAAAATGACCCGACATGTCCTCAGAGGAGCAGGTCCTTTAATAAGATGAGAAACAAGTACGAGGCAACTTTGCAATTACTTTCACATGCATAAAAAATGAGGTTGTGCCTGGTCATGGCTCTGTGATCATTCAGTGAAATTGCTGTTCGGTACTGACTTGCTCTTGCAGCTTTATTGCTTATTTAAAATGTGTCCCCGCTTGGACTGGAGCTTTGTAAAGCGGCACTTCGGGCTTCACATCTATTGCCTCAGAAACCATCACATTAAAACCTGTTCAGCTGTACAAATCCCAGACAGAACTCAAAACATCACTGGCGCCTTCCCGGGTTGCCCGCAAAGCGCCGACAAAGCCAGCCCCAAATCTGCAGTAACGACCCCATCCTTGGGACTGCACCCCTCCAACCACACGCTGCGACAGCGCCCTTCTGGCTTCTGCGGCGACCGAACCACTTCAGTGCCCGTCAGAGGTACTCCACCACGGAAATGCGTTTTCCTCCATTCCTCCACCAAAACGTGTTTACCTCTGTTGTAGAGGACAGTGTTGAATTATTAAGTGATTTGGTGCCGACCGGAGGTGGGAACGGCGTTGCTCGCGTTAGGAGGCGCTGGGCTGCACAGCTATTGCAATAGTTAGGTGTAACTGATGTTGTCCTGCTCCCTACCCTAGTAGGGGAGTTTTATGACAAGTGTCTCCTGTCCCAGCTTTGACCTTTTGCTGCATGGTGACAGGTCTCTGGTCAGATGTCCAAGAGCATCAAAATCTGTGAAATCTTTCGCTAAAATATATTTTGGTTCCTTGACGTTATACGGTATCCCTGAAAAATTAGGAAAATCTCTTTTCTCAGCCCTCACCCACAATCAGAGCCGTGTCTGGGGAGGCATCCAGTTAAAATTGCCCCCCTAGCCTCATAAAATGGGGATTGGGGCAGAGCAACCTGCTCACACCTCCAGGTCTGCTCCCTGCCCCCCCTCCACCTTCTCACAGCTCTTGTACTGGGAATTGCTGAGAGCAAAACCAACTAAGTAGCACACTTCCTCACACCAAATAGTTGCTTACACACCAAAAGAGGTCCCATGGAGGACCTACCTGCCACTGCCACCTGGCTGCAATGGCTATGAGTTCCCCTGAAGTCTCATGAATGTACATCGTTCTCCTATAGCGTGCAGTAAGAAACGGTCTCACTCTTTCATTGAGACAGAGCCACAAGTGAATTGTTTTGTGGTTGGGTGTTTTTTTCTTAAGGTTAACTTTGTAGAAGGCTTTTTCCTAAAGTCAGACCTATCCAAGCGTGAGGAGAGTCATTCTTGGAGGTAAATGAACATTGTCAAGCACTGGAACAGGCTGCCCAGGGAAGTGGTTGAGTCATCACCCCTGGAGGTATTTAAAAGACGTGTAGATGTGGTGCTTAGGGACGTGGTTTAGTGGTTGGACTGGGCAGTGCTAGGTTAACCATTGGATTTGATGATCTTAAAGGTGTTTTCCAACCAAAACAATACTATGATTCTATCTCCTCAAGTTCTGTACAAAGATCTAGGGTGTTGAACTTATAGCTGTGAGTTCAGGTGCTGTGGAACCAAGAAACATCAAAACTTGTTGAGCTGAGCCCTGTACAACATTTGTTGGTGCTGTCATCAAGGAATTATGGTGGGAGGTGGTGGCCCTGGACAGCTGATGAGCTATTGGCCCAGAGCAGTCTGCAGATGACTGAGTGACCTGTGGATCCTGTGGACAACAGAGCAGGACCTTGACAAGCCCAGGGACGGGAAGTCAAATCACCCCTGCAGGGAACCTAAAGGCCAACCCAACCCTAGTCTGTAGGACTGGACCAGTGGCACTGGGCAAACCTTCATCGCTTTGCTAGGTCAAGGACCAAGAATGTGGCCAACCCCATTTAGGTTTCCTTATTCTCTCTCTCCCATCTGGACTTCATTTTCCCATAATCTCTGGTTTTCCCTTTGGAAAAAGTTTGTGCCTTTCCCTTTGGCAGCCCTGTGGGATGGAGCTGACACCATGCAGAAGTGTTGAATGTTGTGGGGGTGGATGTGGACACTTTGTCGTGACTGGGCATAAACTTGGACAGGGGAAGAGTGGGGTACTTGGCTGCTTCATGGCATTGCACATCTTTTCTTCCAAGTGGTGATGTAGACCTGTGGCATACTGGGGAAATATGGGAATTTTTTGAGCCCTGGAGGAGTATAGGTCACAGCTGGGCAACTCTTTCTTACGGATGAATGGACAATAGGGTGGATGTAAGAAGCAGTGGGTGAATGCTTCTGAGGCTATGGAAATTTAGTAATCCTTGGTGCCCCTCACATCTGTTGCATGCTCTGCATTCTGGAAACATGATCCAGGTCCACAAAAATGTTTAGGAGCATCATTCCTATATAGGGTCCTAACCTGTGTCAGCACCCAGGGGTTTTTACAGCACCGTAGGAGGTGGTGCCTGCAGGTCTTTCATATATCTTGCTTCAAGCTGTCTTTTTGGCAGACATGCAAGGACCTGGCCTGGCTGGAAGAGAGCAAACACAAAACACGGTGTCCTGCGTGGGAGCATCGGTTGGGAGGGGACGTTCTGCATCTCTGCCTCCAGCTCACTGAATCACATCACCCACGCCTGGAAAATGGCCTTCATCGGGCATGTTCTTGGCATCATGCCTCCATGCACAGCAGTTTTTGTGTTCTTGCTGAGACTCATGAGGCTGAGCTGTGTGTTAGCCTGACAGGGAGTGTACTAGAACCTGGCAAGAGAAACACAGAGGAACAGAAGAACCTCACAGGCTATCAGGGTCTTCAGGGAACTGGGAACCTAGTCAACCTAGGCAGAAAGACACAGGGAAATAAAATCAGACAGATGTATAGATGCTGCTAGACCAAGCCAGTGGCAAGCCAAACCTGAGCTCAGGTGTTCAGTGTTGCCCTTTCCCCCCCAGAATTCCCAATCAAGGGAAAAAAACATACTGTTTTTCTTCCCTGGTTCTAATTTCAGGCAATTTAATGGAATTTCAAAGTATATCCAAACATTTATTTTTTAAAATTTAGAAATGTCATGTCCATTTCAGCCTCTGGACAGTCTGCTATAATGCACAACCTATAGCGAAGATGGGGGGAGACAGGGGGAATAAATTTGTTGTAAAATGAACAATATTAGCAGGTCTTATCTGGAATTGCCAAGGTAGGGTGATTCAACATTGTCTGGATATTTTTTAGTGCTGTTTCAGCAGGAACAGGAAGATCAAGGCTGAGTACAACATCTCTGGGTCCCACCGAGGCTTTCAGTGCCATGCAAGAGTTGTCTGCCCATGATCAGCGTTTCAGGAGAAGCACTTTGAAGCCCACTAGGGGTTTTTTTTGCAGGTTTATTCTCATGGGGTTGCATTTCTGCTAATGTAAGATTTGAGCCAGCCCTTGCTTTCTTTTTTATCTTTTTTCCTAAAGTTAGCCTCCAGAGGGCGAAAAGCCTTCAGAAAGACGCTGGGAAGAGGTCCAGCCAAGCTGGAGGTGATCTGCTTTGCGAAACTGCGGCGGAAAGACCCGTGATAAGGAATTCCTCCCCAAGTTTTGCTTTTTTACAGCTCATTTTTGTGATGACATCTCCAACCCCCAAGCCTGACCACTGCTGCGGAGATCGAGGCGATGGGCAGGGTGACAGAAGGGGAACATGAACTCCTGACTCAGGGCTTCCTGGAAAGTTTTGGATGATGAAATCGGCTGGTGCCTTACGTCAGGTGGGAAGTTTTTCAACGCCTTGCCCCGGGAGCTGGTTCACAAGCCAGAAATCCTGGGTGACGCAGGGAAGTCCTAGTGCTGCCAATGCAGATGTTACCCTCCTTTCAATGCAATATACAAGCAGTTTCCTTGCAAAGTGCTTTAGGAAAGAGGAAGATCAGCCACTTGCCAGCTCCAGAAGGGGTAGAAAATCCTGCCAGATCAGGGCATCCTGCTGCTCAAGCCCTAACCCAGAGCCCACTGAGAAATGGGTCCCAGGACAGCAACTATTAAAGCAAGGGTTGGATGCTTTTGAGGGACAACACATGCATAGCTGCACGTTGAGGAGACACAGCTCCTGGAAAATGCTGAGAATCTGCCCTGAAAAACAGGTCCTTTGTCTCCAAAGGCACTGGTGAAGTAAGAACTGGTGGGAATATTATAGTCACAGACTGAGAGGGTATTGCTGGCTCCCAGGTGAAAAAAATGAGTGTTTTAAAATGGTATGGAGACAAAATGGAATGAGATGGGAGCAGTTTGGGGGCGAAGAGATGGGAAATGGAGCTATGAAAGATGACTGAAGGAGAAATGAGACTTCTGGGGACCTCAGTGTATGGAATATTTCAGTGTGTATATATACATACCAACTATACTATTGGTATACTCAGTCTCTATAGTACAATTCAATTCTGTAGTGTATTTATGGTGAGACGGGAGGACAGAGGCTCGCCTTGAGCTCGCTACTGGCCTGCAGGAGGATGCTGCTGTCAGCTGGAGGGACCCAGCACCTCTGTGTCCATCCTGGCAACATCACTGAAATAAGCTGGGTAATTAAATCATTAACTGCCACATTTCTGTCAGATGTCATTATAGAATCATAAAATCATTAAGGTTGGGAGAGACCTCCAGGATCATCTAGTTGAACCATCCCCCCACCACCCATTACCCACTAAACCACATCCCTAAGTACCACATCTAACCTTTCTTTAAACCCCCTCAGGGATGGTGACTCCACCCCCTCCCTGGGCAACCCCTTCCAATGCCCGACCACCCTTTCCCAGAAGAAATTTCTCCCAGTCTCTAACACAGCACCTGAGTTATTTTTCTGCTTGAACAACTGCCTGGATTCTACCGTGGCGATGCTAGATATCCCACCCCTGATGAAATCCCTGGAAATAGCCTCACAGGGGACATTTGGTTAAGGCTGGCACTTTCTTCTCAGCGATAGTGCTGTTGGGGTATAAGTCTGGTGTGGATGTGATCCTGCCTTGTCTGGCATCACAGCTGCCGTGGGCAGAAGTTTGGAGAAGGAATGTAGAGAAGATCAAACAGCTCCTGCAGTGAGTAGGTCATGGCTCCTTGTCTTTGAAAAGAGATGGCTGGAGGGGAAACATGGGGAGGCTTGTGAAAGGAGCAGAGCACAGGCTGGTCAGTGTTGCGTCCAATGAAAAATAACATTTCAATTAAATAAATAAATAAAAAGATAAGGGCATCAGCTGAGATTGTCAGGCTCAAAACGGACAAACATGTCAGTGTTTGGTACAACGGTTGGCTGAGCTGTGAAACTCCTCTCCAGAGCAAGCTTTGGGTCACAGGAGAGACACCCGTGGAGGGTGACCCAGCACGCAGAGCCCTCAGCTGCTGCAGGCCCTCCCCAAACCACAAATGGTCAGAGGCAGGAGGGTTTGCAGAGGAGATGTCATTACCTCTAACGATGCCTTTCCTGATAGCACAGAATCACAGAACTGTAGAGGTTGGAAGGGACCTCGAAAGATCACCCAGTCCAACCCCCCCTGCCAAGGCAGGAATATCTGATATCTGCTTCTGGCGTCAGGGACAAGAAGACAATGGGCGACTGGGACATGCTGGTGAGCTGGCCCAGTGGTCCTGTCCCGTTCTCATAACCCCTTCGACTGATGCTGCAGCAGACAGCCCTGCCAGAGCTCACCTCCGTTGCACTGTTTCACACTCGGCTTTTGCTGCGCCGGCGTGGGCGGCCTGTGCCAGCACAGATGCTGTCCTGAGGCCAGTCCAGTTGGAGAAACACCTGGAAACACATCCCCCGCCTTCGTCCATCTGTGTCCCACCCAGCTAAGGAGTCTTCCCTCTGCCTCAACTGCCTCTTGTGTCCAATAAATCCTGAATATTATTTTTTTTTCGCACAGTCCAGCATTAACAGCACAGATGGAGCAACTATACTGCAATATGCATGGCTTTTAGCTGAGAGGAATAAATTCTAATGGCACACAGAGGCTTTTTTCTATGGCTCGGTCTGGCATAAATACATGTTAAAAAAAAAAAAGACCTCCTTCTCCCTTTGTCTGCTTCCCCATCCGAAATAATCATCCTGGCCAAATTCTCGTGCAGAACTGGCCTGCGCTTGCAAAGGAGTTTTTAAAAGCTTCATCTTTCAGTTTTTTGATTTGGATGTATCTGACAGTGAAGGGGCTAAGCACGAGCGCCGCAAGGCTCGTGCGCTTTGTTCCTCGCCACTTCTCGGAGTGTTACTGCGCTCTGAAGTGGTTTGTGCTGAAGAAAACGGAGTGTCAGAGACAGGCAGCAGCGACAAGCCTGTTGTCAGAACAAACCCACCTTCACAGGATTTCCCAAGGGCTTTGCCTTTGTTCTGCGTTTTGTGTGGCTGTTCAACCTGCTCGTTTCGTTTCCTTTTTTTTTCCTTAGAAAAAGTAAAGCAGGCAAGGTTTGAAGGCAGAGAACACACTGAATGCTTCAGAGAGTTTTTCTAGCGATGCTTGTCAGGACCTTCATCTGGAGCTGCTCGGCTTGACAGCCTGCGAACTCCCATTTATTTCACCAAAGCCCTGAAAACATGATGTTCTGCTTTAACTACCCTGACCCGTTAAACTACCCGAACCCCTTATAGCTGCTTAAGCTGCTTAAGACTCAGCTACAATTCAGATCAATCCAGACACTAAAGTATTGTGGAACAGCCGAATGCTGTAAACTCTCCTGGCTTTGAAATGATCTCAAAATTGAAAATGTTTCAAGTGGTAGTATTTAAATATTCATTGCTCTAAATCTAAGAAATTTGTTCTAAATAGGATTGAATTATGAGTCTCCAGGAGATTTGCAGCACAAAGCCCCATTTGCAGGGAACCTGAGTAGCAGTTTTAAAGTTATTACCTTCTGCAGTTCGGAAATTCCTCCTTAAGTGGCATCTTTAACAAAGGCTTCATGAAATTGCCTTCACCGATCAACAAAATACAGACGCAATTAATTTGTCTTGAATTGTAAACCTCATCGACATCAACAAAATGAGCGGTGTTTTATCTCCCTGGCTCTCACCACCCAAGCTGAGCGCAAAACCTGGCGGTGACACAAAATCGGTACAGCTCGCTGGTTTTGTGCTCGTTTGCTCAGATTCAGTAAAGCCTTTGTGACGGGGGGGTGCAATTGCACACGTAGGCAGGTCCAAACCCAAACCCATTGCTGGGGTGAGATTGAGCAAGCCTAATCCCAGGTTGTTTTTAAGTTATGAGCACCATGTGGACCACCCTTTAGAACTGCCAACAGCCCGGGCAGTTACAGACACCAACATGATGCCGTGCTGGTGGGATCGTGACCGTGACAGCTTTTAGCCTGTGGTTGCAGCAGTCAGAGGAGGAGACACCAGCCCGGGTGAGGAGAAGGTACTTCCAGAGCACAAGAAGACGCAACATGTTTGTGGCCAAGCTTTTTTCCTGCCGAAAGAACGGGATGTGATTTTCATGGCTGAAATAGGGTGCGACCTTGTTGGGTCACCTCTCCCGCCCCCGCCTGGTCACAGAAATGAGTTAAATATCAAACTCTTCAAATGAATTGTTTACCCAGCTCCAACGCTGCTGATAGCTGCTGGGGTGGAAGCAGTGGAAAGACGCGCAGGTGTGGGATGCGATGCAGAGACGTGCTGGGCATTGAGCTCATCGGAAACACCCAGTGAAAACCCATGGGGACACAGATCTACAAGGCGGGGGCTGGCAGAGAGCCTGCTCGCTGCAGCAGTGGGGATAGATGACCTCCAAACCACCACGTGTCCCAGGAGAGACACACGGTGCTTGATGGTACTTCCCCTGCACCACTTCTACTGCTACTGGAGAGAGCCCAGCGAAGGGCTACCAGGATGATTAGAGGACTTGAACATCTTCCATGTGAGGAAAGGCTGAGAGAGCTGGGGCTGTTCAGCCTGGAGAAGAGAAGGCTGAGACAGGATCTCATCAGCATTTATAAATACCTGAGGGGTGGGTGTCTAGAGTGAGAGGCCAGACTCTCCTCAGTGGTGCCCAGTGACAGGACGAGGGGAAACGGGCACAAACTGGAACACAGAAAGTTCCATCTCCGTATGAGATGGAGCACTGGCACAGGCTGCCCAGAGAGGTTGTGGGGTCTCCTTCTCTGGAGAGATTCAAGACCCGTCTGGATCTAATTCTGTGCAATGTGCTCTAAGTGATCCTGCTCTAGCAGGGCGGGGTTGGACTAGACGATCTTCAGAGGTCCCTTCCAACCCCTACGCATCTGAGAATCTGTGAATCTACCTAGCTAATACGGCCTCAAGTTGCATCAGGGGAGGGTTAGACTGGATATTAGGAAAAATTTCTTCACAGAAAGAGTGGTCAGGCATTGGAACAGGCTGCCCAGGGAGGTGGTGGAATCACCATCCCTGAAGGTGTTCAAAAAGCGTGTAGATGTGGCACTTTGGGACATGGTTTAGTAGACATGGTGGTGTTGGGCTGACAGTTGGACTTGATGATCTTTTCCAACCTTAATGATGGACTTGAGGTCTTTTCCAACGTTATTGATTTTATGATTTTAATAGCAGATGCAAGTCCTTGGCATGGCACTTGAGCACCTACATCCCACGAGGAGATCCTGCAAGTTCCACTCACCGCTTTGATCAGAAATCATAGAATGGTTCAGGTTGGAAGGGACCTTTAAAGATCATCTAGTCCAACCCCCCTGCAATGAGCAGGGACATCTTCAACTAGACCAGGTTGCTCAAAGCCCCATCCAACCTGGCCTTGAATGTTTCCGGGGACTGGGTATCTACAGCCTCTCTAGTTAACCTCTTCCAGTGTTTCACCACCCTCATCATAAAGAATTTATTCCTTACATCTAGTCTGAATCTCCCCTCTTGCAGTTTTAAACCATTACCCCTCGTCTTATTTCAACAAGCCCTACTAAAAAGGGCCACTTCATGTCTTCAAAGTCTAACCTGGAACTGGTGACCAGGCTGGCACTCATCATCACAGTGTTGGGCTTCACATACTGGGGCACAGGGACCATCCCTCGCCTTTAATGAAGAATTTCAGGTGCTTTAGTGGTGCCTGTCACAGAGGTTTCCCAGAGCTTGAGGATGGGGGGGTGTCTATGGGGTGCTGTGGTGAGGATTACACTAAACAGGATTTTAATGTGGTAATGTCAGCTTGCCAAAAGCTCAAAAAACCAGAAAGCACAGGGAAATCACTGCTCACGCTGGTCAGAATATGCATTTGTTACTATCTGTAGAAAAATGTCTCCTCTGGAAGGAAATGGCTGCACATTTAGAGACTGGCGGTGGGAAGACACCAGCATGTCAGTGTTGGAAATTACACCTTGTGCTTTTTTAACAGAGCCTTGGGGAACAACGTGAATGAACGATGCAGAGGACAGGTGCTGCAAGCCTTAATGTCACACTCCGGCCACTTCCATCCCTCCCACCAGAGCTCCAGGGGGGCAGCATCTGACCTTCCTCCAAAAACCCCACGCAATTTATTGCTCTGGTATTAAAGATTGAATTATGAGCCCAACCACCACCCTTGGAGCAGCAGGGTGTAAATCTGTGCCATCCGCTGTGGGACTGCCGCCCTGTCAGGGCAGCTCTTGGTGGGCATCGTGCTGTCATCTTCCTCCTGGAGGAGGTTTGGGCCAGGCAGCACTCATGCCTCTTGCAGCCTTGTCTAAGAAATACTAATTGTGCTGCGCTTGCTTGAGCCTCGGCTCTATAATTAGCAGCGCTGTGTCAGCGTGCGTTGATGCTGCAGTGTTAATCGCTCAGCCTGTTTTCCAGGAGCTGCTGGGGCTCCAGAAATATGAGGGGTTATTTTGGGTGACTTGTCTATCCTGCAGTTTCCCCCGGTCCATCCATCCCTGCTGAGCATGCGTTTCCCCACCCTGTAGCAGCAGTGCTGGATTTTTACAGCGACTAACCAGTCTGGCTAGTGGGCTTTGCTCGGAGACTCCAGTGGGTGGCACTTGAGAAGGGAGCTGGGACCTGGCCTGCGGACAAGGGACCTGGCCTGGGGACCCAGGCCTGGGGCAGCACCAAGTGCCAGGGTGGCATTAGAGGGGTTAACTCCAAAGGAAGGGATTGCTGCCCTCAGGGGAGGTGTTTTTACCCCTGCAAAACAGTCAAACCCAAAACAGAGGGTTGAGTCCTCCTCAGCTACTGTACGCTGGGACAAGCATCCCGAAATCAGTGAAGCTGAATGCTATTTTAGCTCCTTTATCACTGCCTCTTCCACAGAAACATGTATTCACTTAAAATCTGGCCTGCCATCCTAGTTTGGTCCCTCCAGAGCTGTCTCAAATGGCTCAGGACATCAGGGTCAGACCAAGACCTGAATGGTCATCCATGGCAGCAAAGCACTGTTGGCATCATTCATCCACAGGGACATGTGCATCCCAGGGGGGGTGAATGCAGGAGAACAGCCGCTCCCACCCCACAGCTTTCCACACTGAGGTCCTCCAGGGATGCAGCTGTAGGATGCAGAGCAGGGGAAAGCAGAGCAAAACAAAGGGAGTGGGAGAGGGCAGTAAAGAGGGGGACACTCAGTATGAGGTACAGAAAACTAAGGTTACTTTTATTTTTCCTATCAAAACAGCTTTTTATTATTTTTTTCCCCCCACCCCCCAGCATGGAATTGCTCGGATATACAAGGGACACGCTGAGTTTCTTCCATAGCAGTGCCCATGCTTGTGAGTTCAAAGTTTATATTTGCCAGTGACCTGCCAGGATTTGGTCCCCGCCTGACCAGCTTTTATTTCCCTGCCAGATCCAGAAAACCTCGTAGGTTCATCTCTGTGGTTCTTCATCCCGCGTACTCATGGCACAACCGAGTAACCGCAGTTACCGAGCAAGTGTCACCCCCAATTTATGTCACCGTAGGAGGCAGAGCAGCCAGGACTGTTCCGTGTTTATTATATTGCTGGCCCTATTTCTAGGGTAACGAGACGACCGAGGCGGGTTTTGCAGAAGCCTGGGCACTTTATCCCGGGCAGCAAATCCTGACTCAGCCTGTTACATAAATTATTTATCACAATCACGGAAAGTTAGAGGAGAGGAAGACTGAATTAGTCCAGACAAGAAGGTTGATGCCAGTAAAGTGAAAGAGTAAGCAAACGCAGGGCTGTGATGAAGGCTTCTGATTTCAAAAGGGCAAACCTCACAAATAAGCATCGGCAGAGCCTGGCTGCAAATACCACTAGCGAGAGGACCATGACTAACACAGTTATGGCCCAGGAGAGCTCACGCCCTCCTGAAGGTCTCCTGAGCACTGCTCAGGGAGGAGGACAGAGCCATCACCTCCTGAGGGAATTTGGATGGAGCCACTCCCATGTGAGAGTTACCTTTTCAGATGGGGTCACACTGTACCAGCTGGCCCTGGTGCTAGCGCATTTATTGTCGTCTCAAGGACATTAGGAATAAACAAGTTTGCAAAGAATTAAAGTAACCTGGGTTTCCCAGCAGTGAGGATGCTCCCTTGGATGTCCACAGTGGGAGGGGAGAGGAGAGCAGCCAGGAGTCGAGCTTGTCAAATATCGAAGAGCTGCAAAGAGGAAGACCCACCAAACCGTGCGTAGAGCTTGAGATGAACCCAGGTGCAGCCCTGAAAGAGGGGCAGGTGCTCAACACAAATTTTCCTTCTTAAGTTACCGTTAGTTCCTTCAAGTCAGGCGAAAGGAGGAAGGAAAGTTGGAGAGAATTTAGAAGGACGTGAGTCAAAACCCTGAGAAAATCTGACTTCTTGATCCCAGGAGAAAGAAAAGAAGGAATAGAATCACAGTCTTCAAATACCTCCAGGAGGGTGCCAAGGGACAGGCAGGGAAGGATAAACATCAAGCAGGGAAAATATTTAATTTAGCTAAAGGACTGTAATGACACAAGAATCAAACAGGATTATCTGTCCACGCTTACATTTAATTAGAGGAAACTTCTCAGCTATTAGAGCAGAAGAAAGTAGAGATGAGAGGAAAAAAAAAAAAAAANGAAATGGAAGAAAAAAAAAAAAAAAAGGCTGTTTTCGAGATTAAATGTCATTTCAGAAAATGAAACTTTATAAGGTAGCAACAGCAGGGGTGGGGAAAAGGTTTGATGCCCCATCCTGACAACTCCAATTACGGTTGGACTAGGTGATCCTTGAGGTCTCTTCCAACCTTAATGATTCTACGATTCCTTTAGATGATCTGACTGCATCTGGGCTGGTTAATTCATCTTTACTGTCCAAATTATTGAATTTTTTCAGATGATCCCCAGCCTGACTTTGGCCCAGGCCAACTCGCAGGCTGCCCACCAGCTCACGGGGCCCATCTGAGGTGGGGATGGTGTGTGGGTGCTCGCTCCCCGCAGTGGGGTTTGAAGGTGGCCCTTATCTTGAAGGCTGGTAGAGCACCAGCTCCTCATCTTCCCATTGCTGCCAGTCCCTGCTCCTCCATTCTTCATCCTCCCGCTGCAGAAATGACGGCCAAATGTGTGTGGGGGAGAAGTCTTTGGGAAAGGAAGAAAAGGAGAAAAATCACAAAAGGAGGGAAAAAAAATTGCTATTACTCAGCTGAAATCTTTACTTGCTATGTTGCAGTTAAAAAGCTTTAATTCCCTTCCCTCTTCTGACAAAACCTGATGAGAAGGGATTTGCTGCTGGTGGCCAGCTGTGAATTCCCTGGTCACATTCAATGGCTTTGCTCACCAATTGTGGTTCTTTCTTCCATCGAGAGCTGTATGGGCAACACTCCACGCCCTTGTGTGGGGCAGGGTGAGGGAGCACCCGCACCCCGAGGAGATGGGACAGGCCGTGGCAAAAGGCAGGAGCAAGTGGTTTTCTCTGGGGGAAACGGGCAGAGGATGGAGGACCCTTGGCTCAGGTCCAGAGCTGAACCTTCCTCCCATCTGTACTTGGGGCAAGATGGCAGCAGATGGTCTAACCAGGGAGCCAGCACCACCACGGATTTATTTCCAGCTCAAGAACTAGTTTAATGGGCAAATTATTTAATGGAAAGCACGGTTTGGGAACACTGCCTTCAACCCTCCTCCCGTTTGCTGGGACTCAGCACTTCAAACCCCAGATCTTACCCATACGCTCCTCCAGGGAGGCTGGTGTGGGGTCTGATGGGCTAAGACTTTTCTCTGAATTTCACCCTGATTTTTTTTCTGATTAGTTTGTTGACGGGGATTTTCATGTCTACGTGTCACTCTTCCCACCTGTACAATGACAGTAACGCTGCCAGCCTCCCCAGTAACGTCCTCACAGCTCCACCCACTGGGAGAGCTGTAAGACAACTAGTTATTCTTATAATAAATAAATATTACCAGTAAAGGTAGGAAAAGGGAGGAAGCAGTTACGATGAAAAATGCTCATCACCCACGAAGCACCCTGGAAGATCAGCTTAATCCTCACAAAGTATTAGGGTGGAAAGATCTGAGCTGTCAGAAACAAAGTCAGGCAGATTAATGTCCTGCCCACAGTCCTGCTTTCCTGCTGAGCCTGACAGGTCCTGGCAAAAGCTCCTGTGCCCAGAAATTTATCTGCAGACTAGCATGGTTGCAGAGGAACTCAAATTGAATTAAAACCAATTTAATCTTGTCCATACTGGGAAGGGACAGACGGAGAAGCTGGTGGTGCAGCCAAGAGGTTTCTGCAGGGCTTGGAGCAGAAACGGGGAGGCAGGAGCAAGCTGATGTAGGGGGGTGTTGGCTTGGCTCCACCGCGCGCTGCGGAGCTCAAGGGCTTGGGGTACATCGCAACAGCATGAGCTGCCAGAAACACCCACAGCTGCCGAAACGGGCAGGTCCCCCGCCCGCCCCCAGGCCCCTCTGTTCCGAACGACCCCAGCACAAATGATGTGCAATGATGTGCAGTTTCAGTGAGTTAAAGCGGCTCAGCCGGAGGCGCAATGGAAAGGAGACCTGGTGCGAGAGCGATGGCCGGGCCCTTCAGCTGGGAGAGGGGTGGCGGGGGAGGCAGAGCAAACCTCCAGCACACTGAAGGCCTTCACGGCTCTGCAGCTAAGAGCCCGTGGGAAATAGGAGAAAGGTACTCCACAGGCTCCAAGGAAGTCCAGCTGGCATGGTGTGGGCATGTCCACACCATTGAAACATCCTAGATGGGGTGGTCACATCCAGCCTGCTGTTGGCAGTAGTCCGAGGCCAGAGACTGCTCCAGCACCGTACCTGGGAACTCAGGGCTTCCATACAGTTTAATAAAGACCCCAAACTCCTGACAGACAATCTCAATGCCCTCCAAACCTGCTGTTGCAGAGGAAGGGAAGAAAACAAGACAGCATGACTGATTTCCCCCCCTGCAGTACTGCATCCAGCTCTGGTGNNNACAAGGGAGAATGGGTTTAAGGTAAAAGAGGGGAGATTTAGATTATGTATTAGAAAGAAATTCTTCCCTGTGAGGGTGCTGAGGCCCTGGCACAGAGTGCCCAGAGAAGCTGTGGCTGCCCCTGGATCCCTGGCAGTGTTCAAGGCCAGGTTGGATGGGGCTTTGGGCAACCTGGTCTACTGGAGGATTTCCCTGCCCATGGCAGGGTGGTTGGAACTAGATGGGCTTTGAGGTTCTTTCCAACTCAAACCATTCTGTGATTCTATGATTTTTACAGTGAAACATAAGTCTTTCATCTTGGACAGCAGGTGTTTTGAGGTTGGGGATGGGGTGAGCCAAGGAACGACATTTCCAACAATAAAAAGGGCATTTTCCCCTCCTGGTACTGAAGCTGGATCCATGGTCCTGCAAGGGTAGAAGGCGACCAGAGGTAAAAAAAGAGAGATGCCAGGCCTGGACTTTATGAGTCATCCTCCTTGGGCTAAGGAGGACCTAAACATACACCTCCTCCATCCTTCTCTGTGGTCTAACCACCCGCTTTTTATACAAAAATTTGGGCAGGAACCCTGCCTGGCTCAGCTCCCCACCAAGACCTGCCACTGCTGACCAAGGAGCTCCAGCCTGTGCAGGGCAGCTTATTCCCAAAGTTAGGACTAGAAAGGGTCAATTCCAGGGCTCTTCTCCACCTCCACACCTTTCCCAGCCATTTCCAGGGTGAAGTCCTGAGTTGAGGGACTCACGCACATCCTGGGAAGAAAAACGCAAAGGTAAAGTGTTGTGATTTGTGCATTTGTGTCTGTAAATCACCCACTGTGACTTTATGGGGGAGCTGGCAAGGTTTCGGTCATGCCCCAAGCAAGAGATTTCCTTCTTTAGCATCTGGAAAATAATAATAATTAAAAAAAAGGAATAAACGAAAATTAAAAAGAGACCAAAAAAAGAGAGAGAAAGACAGAATTCACAGGGTTGTAACATTTTATAAACTTATAAATGTTTTTCCTCAAAAAAAAAGTAAAATCAGAGAAAAGATTTACTTCTGATTTTGAAGTATGGGTTAATCATGCAGCCAAAACAAATCTGAGAAACAGAGACATCTGTAACATCACTTAAGTGACTTCAACGTTGGACACTCCAAGAGCATTTCAGGCACCTAAAGACCCGAGATGAGAACCTTGCCCGGCTGTAGCAGCACCTAAATCTGAAGAAAGGTTGGTACAAGTTGAGGAAACCCCACAAAGTCCCCGCTGGAGCTGCTGGCCAGCATCTTCATCAGCAGCTGATCCAACATTATTTAGATTCCTCTGGTTTATATGTTTTTGGGGTTTTCTTCTTCCCTTTTTCTGGATTACATTAGTTAAGAAAATGCTTGAGAAAGAAAGGGAAGCTGGAAGGGAAAATTACAGCAATAGGAAGGAAACTGTAAACCTCATAAACGCTCACATGGTGAAGATGCAGCCATGTCCTAAAGGCTGGTTTGATAAACATGTCAGGGAGTGCCACCACGAGGCAGGTACTCAATGCATACATGAATGATGGCCTCTTCTCCTCCATCTTCCCCTTCCCTACCAGTTGCCCTGGAAACTTCCCCATCACAATACTCCCCGCAGCAAAGCCCAAGAGAAGAAAACCCAGCTGCAAAGCCTTCATGACTTAAAGCTCGCAGGCAAGCAATGCCAGAGGAGGATTTCTGCATAAGCAGCCCCTGTGCCGGCGTGCCCCCCTCCCACACCACCACACAACTCAGCCCCACAGCCCCAGGGACAGGCACGGACATCTTCCCACACACCCACCCAATAACCCTGCATCCCACGCCGAGCCCACCGGCTATCCTCGGGCGGCATGCCACCAGCCTCCCCATAGGTTATCCACACAAAGGCTGCACAGATGTTTCCTCCTACATGGAGGCTGTGTTGTAATTCACCAGCAATTAAGCTGACGTCATGACAGTAGCTATGCCGGAGGGTTACAATTAATTCCCCATTAGGATGAATTCCAGTTGGGCTGGGGTAGGAGGAAAGTGCACCAGATACCTTGTTCTTCTGCAGGGAGCACCTACAATTCATGGGGACGAAAAAAAAAAAAAGAGAGAGAATAAAAATAATCCCAAACCTTATTTGCACTGGAGACATTAAAAGACCCTGAAATAGCAAAGCCATCGAGTCTTGAGGGTGCCAGGCCATTCTTGAGGGATCTCCAGAGGGTTTTGTCCCAGCAAACACTGTGACCTTGCGGGGACATGCAATTCTCACACCTCATGTTCAAGCCTGCAGCAAGTAGGACTGAGGCAGCTGGTGTTTTGTGTGGCCTACGTGAGAAATTTTGGTCTCTGTCCCAGTGCAAGATGCAAAGCCACACACTTCAAACCTGCACCTCTCACCTACCGTGAACACCTAAGAGCCCTTTTTTTTAATGCATATTTTGCATAAAATTAAAAATGCATTTTTATGCATATATTTCTGGAATGCGTTGATGACAACTTCCTTCCCCAAGTGACAGAAGAGCCAACGAGGAGAGGTGCCATGCTGGACCTTGTTCTCACCATCAAGGAGGGGCTGGTGGGGAATATGAAACTCAAGGGCAGCCTTGGCTGCAGTGACCATGAAATGGTGGAGTTCAAGATCCTCAGGGCAGCAAGTAGGGGGCACAGCAAGCTCATTGCCTTGCAATTCAGGGGAGCAGACTTTGGACTCTTCAGGGACCTGCTGGAGAGAGTACCAGGGGATGAGGGCCTGGAAGGAAAAGTTGCCCAAGGAAGCTGGGGAAGTGTTCAAGGGTAACCTCCTCTGAGCTCAGGAGCAATGCATCCCAACAAAGAAGCAGTCAGGCCAAACAGCCTGGAGGCCTGCAAGGACAAACAAGGAACTCCTGGACAAACTCAAACAGGAAAAGGAAGNTCAAGGATCATCTAGTCCAACCATCCCCCCACCACCTATTACCCACTAAACCACGTCCCTAAGTACCACATCTAACCTTTCCTTAAACACCCTCAGGGATGGTGACTCCACCACCTCCCTGGGCAACCCGTTCCCGTGCCTGACCACCCTTTCCGAGAAGAATTTTCTCCTCATCTCCGACCTGAACCTTCCCTGGCGCAACTTGCAGCCATTTCCCCTTGTCCTGTCACTAGTTATCTGCGAGAAGAGGCCGAACCCCAGCTCACCACAACTTCCTTTCAGGTAGTGAAATTCCCTGGCAGTGTTCAAGGCCAGGTTGGATGGGGCTTTGGGCACCCTGGGCTGGTGGGGGGTGTCCCTGCCCATGGCAGGGGGGTTGGATAGGATGATCTTTAAAAGGTCCCTTCTAACCCAAACCATTCTGTGTTTCTATGATTTATCAAGGTCCTTATACTCACAGCTTTGCCTTGCTAAACCCATTTAGCCAAAAACTTCACCCATTTTGAGTTGCATGCAACTCGTGTTGTGAGATGTAAGGTTTATCCATTGCCCTTGATGCCTCAAATAAACCATGTAGAAGGACAGTCTTTCTGCCCCCCTCCAGCCATCATGAAGTTATGCCTCCAGGTCACAAACCCATCAATACTTGATTTATTTTCTTACGGTGAAGAGAGCTGGCTCAGAGGAAGGGTGGGAGCGCTGCGCTTGCGGCTCCTCACACCTCCCACACCGCCAGGAAATACCCTGCCTCTGTGTGTGGCTCAGCTGCTCTCAGACATTTCCCCTGCACACCCCCAGATAAATAGAATATTTAAATATTTTTTATGTTATACACATATAGAAATGCATAATAATTTTTAAGTATATAAATCATGTAAAAATAATATATTAATATATATACACATCTGTTAAATATATATAACAAATAAATATATTTCTAGTGGGTGGCATCCCTGCCCATGGCAGGGGGGTTGGAACCAGCTGATCTTTAAGGTCCCTTCCAACCCAACCCATTCAGAGTCTATGACCTTGCACACAAACACATGCAGACAGCAAAGGGCTGCGTGGGGGTGCCAGCCAGGAAACAAGAAATGATGGGGTGAGGGACAAGACCAACATCCAGGTGCAAGCAAAGGAAGAAGCAACGCTCAAAGTGTGCACAGCACAGATGGAGCCAAGAATTGCCCAAATCTTGGCCTGCCCCATGACCCGCCACCAAGATGAGTTAAACATGTCCAAACAACCTGTGGACCCCGCTGTGTCCACTTTTACAGCTCCTTCGTGCCCCCCTCAGCATCTGCTGGCCAAGACACCTCCACAGTACACCTTCCTCATGCTGTTTCTTCACCTGACTGCTAAACCCTCTTTCTAGGACCTTCCCCCTTTACCTGAAGCACCCACCAGAAAACGCAAGCCGTGCCAGGACGGAAAGCAGAGCTGCGGACTGGGGCCGGTGGTGCCCTGGGAAGGTGGCTCCAATGGCTCCAGCATAAACAACCCAGGGGTTTAGCTGTGAGCACCCGGACCATGAGGAAAAGACAAATCCCCCATTTCCCAGCCGGACTCACGCCAAGAACCTGCTAAGTATAACTTAACTGCAGCAGCCTGCGCTGATATAGCCTGAGGCTACTGACTGAGCCCACGATCGCACACCTTCCCTCCCCCTGCCAATTCTTGCCCAGGCGGATCGAGAGCAACCCCCACCGCTCCCAACGCAGAGATAAAAACCCCCACATGCCAACAGGGTGGTACTGGGCTCCACCCCAAAACACTGCTTTTAGCAACCCGGTCTATGCCAGGCACGCTCACTATTTCTTCTTGATGCTTCGAAGACATGTTGCAGCCACTGAGAGCTCAAGGCTTCGTTGCCAGCAAGGGAAAACCCCACCCCAGCGCTCCCAAAAAAGGTGTTTGCTATTTTGCTGGGTATTTCATCTGTCCACATGTTGACAAGTTTTAATTCTGTACCTATGTATAGTCTCTAACAGCAGTTTTCGGTGTCAGCCAGAAAGAAAACAGTACGCTTCTTAACGGGAGGCACTCTGGAGCTAAGAATACAAAATGACAGTATTATAAAGCAGAAGCACTTCTCCCATTAAGGTTTGCGTTTGTAGACAGAGTAACAGGGAATGAGTTCTTTGGAAGCAGAGACTTTAAGGACATCGTTAATGTAACAGGGCAAGAGAAACGCTGCGACTGCAAGACCATCGCTCGGGGTGACTCAGCACAGCAGCTGCATCCTGGAAAATTAATACTTCAGCCTCCCCAAAACGCCTGCAAAGCCTTCCAGAGCTTGCAAAAACAATCCCAACCCTGGAAACCCTGTCAGCCATCTGATCTGCTCACTGCTACAGGGATTAACACGTCGCCCACCCCAGCTCCGTGCAGGGACCTGCCCCACGGGGAAGCATCCACTCCCCCACTCCAGAGAGCTCCTGCAGCAACTGCAGGGACTCAAGGCAGTGCTGGCACCAGAAAGCAACCGCGGTTTGGCCTCAAAGCTAAGCGAGACCACCTCATCGCTACCCCCAAACCCCAAAATTTCGCTCTTCACCCCCCCCACAAGTACCCCAAGCAGTCCCTGCTCCGGCCCAGGCGTCCCCCGAGCAAAGGCAGGCTTTAAGGAGGTTAACGCGGAATCATGTCAAGTAACAAACACCTAGTATTTATTAATAAATTAGTACACTGGAAGGCAATTTTTTAATTCATTCCCCTCTTTCCCCACTCCCACCCCTTCCCACGGGGGGCACACGCCACCCTCATATCACGGTATCTTCAAATTGAGCATAGTACAGACTGTTTGTTACGGGAGCATAATAGTTGCAAATATAATCAGACAGACTTCTTACGATGCAGCTTTTTCCCCCACCCCACCCCCTTTT
>VWZZ01007521.1:377353-411084 GCA_013399095.1 Psophia crepitans | reverse complement strand
TAAAAAGTGAAGTGTGATTTGAAGAGACTATTAAGACCAAGAAAGGTCTTTGGAGAACCTATCGGCCACGTCTGTATAAAAAACAAGAGACACGAGTGTAAAAGCGTAGCTTGGTTTAAGTCTTACACCACGAGGAGAGCAGGACCACCGGCGGTCACCTTCGCCTCCCCATGTCCAGCACCGGCTCCCTTCGTGGCCCCACCGTTCTCGCAAGCGGCAAGGCAAGGTAACTCCTTACATTCGGCTGAAGGCAAAAGGACCTTTTCATCGCCTCGAAGGCTGGTGGGACTGACCCTTTTTCTTTGCAGTTAAAGCGCTTCTGCTTTAGCTTATAGGAGGGCGATGCGTTGTCCGAGTGAAAACCATACAATAAATAACCGTGCTAGTCAAATCTCAGCAATGGGTAGGAGCTATGCAATAGTACATTAAAAAAAAAACCAAACCAAGAAGAGTCAGCTCGGGTGGGAAGCTTAGCTGCGTTAAGAGACGGTAACCAGCAGCAACTGGGGTTGGGTTGGGGTTTTTTTTTTGCGTGTTTTTGCCACTTACCGCTCCAAGGCGAAGGGAGGTGGTGGGAGATGGTCACTCCGAGCGACAACTTTGACAGAAGAAGTGGGTTACAGAACAATCCCCGATTTGATGTGTTAAATTACACCAGATCTATGGTTCATTAACTGCATTGTGGTTTGTTTTTTGTTTTGTTTTTTTTTTTTTTTTAAAGTGCATCAACTGATCTGACTGGAATGAGAACAAGAGATGCTTGGGAAGGGGGCAGAGGGTGCAAAGACTTGGACTGAGCGACAGAGTTAAGGTGGAGGGGTGCAACGCTGGCAAACTGCCCCCCCTCCAGAAACCAAGGACACCTCAACAAAAATACTGGCCATATACTCTACAACAAAACCTGCCTGCGTATTGTCGGTCGTCTTAACAAGTGCCAAGCTAGCTCTAGCAGATATTCGGAGTGTGTGTGTGACCCAGTGCCTACAGTAAGTCAGGAAGGTGGCTATAGACAGAGTCCAGGAGGGTCTGGCTGGCTTCCTGGCTCTTGACTCCGGCGATCTCAAATAGCCTGTCCAGCTTGTCTTCAGCCTGTGGGATCTCCTCTATCACATGGAGCTCCTCGGGGTTGAGGATGTGCAGCATGTCATCGAAGATGGGCTGCAGGTCGCAAGGGTCCAAGCGCACCTGGCGCAGGACGGTGTCCTTCTTTTCTGTAGGAGGAAAGGAGAGGGTGGTCAAGAAACCTCTGCTAACACCAGGGCTTGTTCTCCTTGGAGACCTTGGTCCATTCCCTGGTGCCCCCTCTGCAGAGAATCTTTAGAATCTTTAAGGTTGGAAAAAACCTCTAAGATCATCAAGGTAAGAGACACGTCACAAGGAGAACCGAGGGAAAAGGTGGAGGGTGAAGATGGAGGAGGCAGCACTGCTGAGGCACCTAATCCAGGATCCCACTAGAGCAAGTGCAGCATTTATAGATGCTGAACAGCCAGTTGTTTCTGTTGGGTCAGCTTCATTTCTGCACCCAAGTATAAATTCAGTAGACTGACTGAGCTCAGTGTTTCACCTTCATCAGAAGTTCAAATGCAGTAAGTTAAACCCCCTCAAAAGGCTGGTGGAGGAGGGGACACGACGGGACTAACAGTGATTTGCATCTCAAGTCACACGCCGCAGCAAACAGGACCAAGGATGTGGGGAAAAAAAAGTTTCCATCTTTAAATGACATTTTTCTGTTTTCATCTCATGCAATTACCAGTGGGCCAAAGCAACAGCCAAAAATCAGGAGAAAACCCCCTCAAACATCCAGGGATGCTACAACTTCTCTGGTAGCATTTCAAAGAGTTACAGCCCTTTAAGGTGTTTTCTCCTCTCATATCTGCACCGTCTCTGCAAACAGGATGTTCTGCTCTGGAATGAGGATGTGATATACCTAGCCTGGAGAGCTAGTTTGCCCACTTGTTTAACGTCATCATGCTGGGTAGCTCCACCACGTATGCCGACCGTGGGGAACACGCCGTGGTATCCCTCTGGTGCTCCCGCTCCCCCCCAGGGCTGATTTTGGTACCTTTGGTAATAAAAGAGCCTGTCCGGCTGAGCGCAGAGGAGCCGCTGGAGGTCGAGTCGCACCGCAGGAGGGGCTCCGCTTCATCGACAAAGAAGCATTTCTTCTCTGAAGGAGAGGGCTCCACGGTGAGGACGGCTGCCTCGGGGGGCTTGGGGCTGGGGGTGGGCGCAGGGCTGAGCGGGCTGGGGCTCACCGGCAGCGCCAGTCTGTCAGCTTCCAGCTTCGGATGGGGAAGGAGAGGGAAAATTAACTTGGGGGATGCTATGCAACGGGTTAGCGCCCAAAACCATCCCAAGAGGGATTCACAGCCCGATGGGGATTTCAACACACCCCAGCCCATCCTTGTTGAGCAGTCCCTGTGTTTGGGTGGCCTGCTCCTCCGCCCAGGGGACCTGCTGCCCGAGAACGGGTACCAGAAGTGACCTGAGGTGGACATCAGACCGACATCTGACATGCCAGCGGTCAACAGGCAGGAGAGGTAATGCAACCCGCACTCTTGGTAGGAGCAACCACAGCAGAGCGTTTTAACTTCATTTTCCACCTCAGATTATTAAAGGCTGAAGTACCACTCTTGGGGGCTAAGGGTGATCATACCCAAGCGGGCACACCTCCCCAAAAACCTGCTGCCATTTCCTAAACACAAGGCATAGCCCGGCTCCTCACCTCCAACCAGTGCCAAGGCTGCAGGGCGAGACCTGCGACACCCCTCGGGGATCTCCACTGCAGCCACGCTGGGAACATTTCAAGTTAACAACTCGTTTGCCCCATCTTGCCCCTGCTCCCATGAGCACCCCATTAATGTGTGATGGAGAACTCCATCCCACCTGACTCCAAATCCAGGGTCGGGAAGGACGAGCAGGGGCTGGCGCTGACCCCAGCATCATGCCAGTGCCCTGGCTTTTTGCTACCCTGATGCAAGCCCAGGGCAACCGTTTGGCTCCACGGTCCCAAAGACACAGGGAGCAGCGAGCACTGCTGGGACACGCTGCGCTGGGAAGCGGCACCACGTGGGTGCTGGCGTGAACCTGTTTCCTAACTTGACCGTGCTCTGCATTTTCCTTCATGCATCTCCTTCCTACCTGCACAGCAGCAGCCAACACCATCTACCCCCATCTCTCTGCACCCCCTCGGGGTGCAAACCTCAGGCAGAGCATTTCTGGTTTCCATTCCCCACAGGGATGAGAGGCTGGGGTCAGCATCCCTGCCCGCCTGGCCGGCAGCTTGGGCACCTCTACAGGTCACCAGGTCCCCCACCAAGCAGGCTGCTTTAAGGACCACCTAACATTTAACTTCCTCCCAAACCCTGCATCCCCGCTCGACCTGCCACGGAGCAGAACTGCAAGCCCTGTCTGCACCAACCCTCTCTCCAATAGCTTTTCACATGCCTGGTTTCTCCTCCCGCAGAGGAGGACCAGGCTATTCCTGCTAAAACGCTCTTGCCTACTACCCAGGGATTAAAATGCAAAACCCGGATTAAGGGCTGTGCGAAAAGGAGCTGCTGAGCCGCCGCCGCCACCACGCTGGCATGGATGTGCCTGTGCATTCCTCATCCGTGTCGAAGAATTCGCCACCCACAAATCACATGTCTGCTGAGACGCCCATTAGCTCAAATTAAATTAGCACTGAAGCCTGTTCCTGGTAGAATAAAAGTAGTCTTTTTTTTTTTTTTCCTCCCCCCATTGAAAATAACACAGGGGAGGAGTTGTTCTAGCTCAGCACATTACGCAACAGGCATGTTAAAAATAAGTCAGCTTTAATTTTTAATTAAACGAGTCTGCCTTCTCTTCTGAGACTCCCCTTCCAATACAACTCATCGATGCGAATCGCCCTACTGCCTGTTGGGGAAAGGCAAGGGAAGGACCCGAACAGCGGCTGGCCGCTTTCCGAATTGCAACGTGCTCCGATTTTCCCTTTAGAAAAAAATAACAAACAGGCTTTAGGGGTTAGAGTTTTTCCCCCTGCAAGTCATCTATTTAATATCCAGCCACAAACCCACCTCCTGATTTCCAGAAAGGGGCCCGCCGGCCAAGGAGCAATTACAGGGAGGGCAGGGAGCAGCCAGCTGCCCTGGCTCTGCCTTCCCAGCAGAGAGGAAAAACCCTTCCCAGAAGCGTGCAAGTCATTTGGAGTTTAATTAAACAGCTGCTAAAGCAGGCTAGGAAAAAAAAAAAATAAAAATAATCACCCGAGGTTATTTGACTGTAGGCATCCCAGGAGCCCAAAGCTTTCCAAATAGCTGGATGGTTGTGAGCTTATGAGGCAGAGCAAACAGGATGCTCTGATGTGTGTTAATATTTAAACCGCAGGAAGAAAGCGAGTGGGAACGAGGGCTTGGAAAGGCCAGGGAAAGCAAAAGGTTCCTGCGAGGTGAAGCCTGTGGAAGGGGAGTAAAAATACACTGCTCATAGCCCGTGGCTCGTTTGCTTGAAACCACCTTGGCCATTCCTGGTTTTAAGAACGGGAGGTGCTCGAGCAAAACGGAGCTCTGGCTGCAAAGACTCAAACCCCTGGGAAGCTCCTGCGCCTCTCCAGAGCCACCGCCATCGCTCACCTTCCCGTCGTCGCTGCAGGGGTCCGGCGCTTGCCACTGAGGCTGCATCTGCACCTGCAGACAGACAGACAGACAGTTACACACACAGTCCAGCGTGAAAACCAAAGGCACCGCAGCGGCTTTGGCACGTCGAGTAGGGGTCACTCGTACCGGGGCACTCTGCCAATTCGGTTTTTTTAGCACTGCAGCAAGAGGTTTGCAATGCAAAATAAAAAAAAAATCCTCAAAGCTCGGGTGGACTTGCAGCCCTTTGGGCTGCGGCTCAAGCACCGACATCTTCCTGTGGCCGGGAGGGTGCTCTAAGCAGCTCAGGGTGGCTGAAGGTCCTTCCTAGAAGGGAGGAAAGGGGACGGAAAGGGATGGGTGCAGAAGCTGACACAGGCTTGGCTTTATTTTCTTGTCAACAGCTCTGTTTGAACCAGCTGCTCCCGTTTTCTGCCTTCATTTTACTGTACCGCAATAAAAGCTCAGCTTGGACAAACAGAAGCTGCAGCTGCTGTGCTCATGTTAGGAGGGAGCAGCCGTGGGCATTAGAAACCCCAACGCCCCCTTGGGCGACGCTTCTCTGTAATTCCAGGCGGTAACACAAGCCAGCAGCAGGTCTGCCACTGCAGCAGCCCAGCTTTGCGCAGCCGGGCTTGGGTCGGCTTTTCTTGCCCCAACACAAACACGACTCAAACCGCTGCTGGTTTTAAAAAAAAGAAACACGGGAAAATTCAGGAGGGAGCTGGAGTGGGAAAAGCGACCTCCACAGAGGGTGGCTGCACACCCTCCCGGTACGTGGGGGGATAAATTTAGCACAGAGGTGGTGGTTTCCTGGATTCCCTGCCAAAAGATGACACCCGGCTGACACCAGCCCTGTTCCTAGGTCTGTTCCATCTCTGCAGGGATGCGGGAGGGGAAATCCCAGCACAGGAACCAGGGTGGGCTGGGCAGCAGCCCCGCGTGGGTGATGCCGCAGATGCAGGGTGGTGTCGGCGGGGGGTGCTTGCTATGGCGCCCACAGGCTTGGGAGGATCTGCTTGGATGAGCAGCTTCATGGCACACACAGCCTTTGGGGGTCCACTTTCAGGGCAGAACAGACCTTGGAAGGCAAAACACCGTTGGCTGGGCCATAAGGTCTCACTGAGGTGCCAGAGATGCAGCGATGGCCTGCAGGAGCTAATCCCTTCACCAGGATGGGAAGGGCACAAAGGTGCTCAGTGCCCTGGGGTGGGAAAGCCCAAATGTCCTCTCTGTGTCCTTCACCTCACTGGCCAGGTTTCAGAAGAGCGCTTGACACCACCTCCGTGGTGGAGCCGACATCCCTCTACACAAGGCAGCCCTGGAGAAGAGCTACTCAAGTCAAGCCTCACCATGACCGAGGATGGGCAAAGCCAGGTCTGGGGAGGGTTTAAACTCTGAGACCAAAGCACAGCCATCCACGGAGGAAGCAGCTCTTCCCCACCAGCCCCAGCCACTCGAGGTCCAAGTGCTTCTCCAAGCAGGGGACAGTGTCTCCATGAGAGCTCCTGGTGACATCGCCTTTCTATAGATTTGCTCAGTCACTTTTCCAGCTCAAACCATGATGAAGAGCTGATGAAGCCGTGATGAAGAGTTTCCAAACTCAACTACAAGCTGAACAAGTCAGCACCAAGTTCAGCTTATTCTGACCTCACCACCTCGTTTCATCCTACGCTCCCAAGCCCAACATACTGTAAGTACAGATCCAAGGAGATGTGGCTACCACAGCAGGAAAACCTAAGTTATAACCAATCTACTATAAAGTTTATATGTTTGTGTTAACATTATTTACATTACTTTATAAATTATTAAATTTGTTTGTTGCATGTTCTCCAGCCCGTTTCAAACCCAGCTTCAGTTTGCAGAAAAGCAACTCATGGTTTAGAGCAAAGCTGCAGGAAAACAGTGCTGCCCACCCCAGCAAGACCCAACCAGTCCTACCCCTTCCCTGGGGCTCCTGCCACTTTATCCTACAGCTTTACGCCTCAAATAAAGCCTCATACAAGTCCAGAGGTAAAAATTACATGCAATTTTGGTTTTTTCCTGCCTGGGCATTTCCCAGCCCTCACACGGCAGCCCCCTGGGTAGGAAATCCATCCAACAGCTTCGCCCTCGCTCTGCCGCAGACATGAGAGGTTAACAATGCACAAAATTAATTACTAATTACTGGGTCCAGCCCAGTCCTGCTTTGCCAAAAGAGGAAACGAAGCGGATGGGCAGGAGCTCTTTGGACTGGATTTGGGGAACGCTGCTCCAGGTTCTTGGGCCCCCTCCCCCAGGGTTTTGACCTGCAAAAGAGGAAGAAAAGGAGCCAGAAGGCGCTGCCACAGCCGCGTGCCTGGACATGGGCCTGCCTTCACATCCTCTTCTCCTCCAGCATCCCCCAAAAACCCCACGGCTTAACCTCATGCCAGGCCCAGCCCCGACAGATCTGCTGATTCACGGGATTACCCGCTGCACGCAATTAGCCACGGACCTAAATCTCTTTGGGCTTGGGGCTGCAGCCCCCCCACCTCCCCCAATTTTCAACATTTCCCTTATTAATGTATTATTTTTTTCAGGCTTTGCTGAGGTTGCGCTGCTGCACGCCCTCAGCAAGGCGGTTTGCTGCTTCCCCTCCAGCCGTTCCCTGAACTATTTCAGCCAAGGCCAGCAGAGCCGTAAATAAGAAGATACGAGCTTAAGGCACTGCTTACGGTAGGACACGCAGGGTAGCAAGTGTGGCCAGCCACGGTCCACGCCAGCCTGGGCAAGCACAGACACCCCTTGGGACCTGCAAAACGCTTTTATCCCCCCCAAAAATCCCACTACCCAGCGCCCACGGTGCACTGAACTTTTCGGGTTTTAACCCCAAAATGGGGAATTGCGGTTTGCTGGGGGTAGCAGTGAAAACCCCCCTCCCTCACCCCCTCCCTCTACCCCCTATTTTTGTTGTTGTCAGCGCCACGAGGTCGGGGTGTGCCTGTGCTGGCGGAACAGCGCCTGGGCTCGCACGCTGCTGCCCGGCAGGTCTGCCCGCAAGGGCAGAGATTTTGCAGATCTCAAGCCGTAGAAGCGTTGGTGGCTGGGGCCAATCTTTACAGGAGCCCTGTGAGCTAAAATGCACCCCAAAGAAACCTTCCCGCGGCCGCCGCGCTTGCTGTACTTTCTGGATCAGCTGCAAAAAAAAAAACCAACAACCCCACAACCCCCAACAGCACAGCGAAGCGATTCAGAGGGCTAATCTCGTTTTAACCTAAATTCATTCAGTGTGATGCAAAACCAGCATAATCTTCCCCAGCTCAACAAGCCGGTGAGCCTTCAGCAGAGCCCTTCCCTACCCGAAGGGAAATATTCCTGCCACATACCGTAAGGCACCAGAGACGCCCATTAATTCCCCTATTCCTATCGGGGCGTTGGAAATATTTGGATTTCAGCGCCCAGAAGGCTGCCCAGGGACCGGAGCGCTACGGGACAGAGCAGCTTTGCCTCTGCAGGTTTCAGAGGCTGAAGCCAGGCGCCAGATAAAGGATTTGGGACACGGATGTGATGGCTGGTGGGATGGGATGGCCAAGGGAGGCTGGCGGTGTTTAGGGTGCCAGTTTGCGGTCTGAGAGCTATGCCACTCAATAACACAATTTCTACTTCTAAGTTAGGGGCGTCAGTGATTTCTTAGGATGTCGGACCACAGAGAGAGATGGGGAACCCCCCTTCTGCACCCAGGGATGCCAGGCAAGGGCCAAAGGCATCCCGGACGGCACAGCCACCCACACACCTCTCCTGGGCTCATCCAGGACACCCCCCAGCACACACTGGATGCTCACCGCTGGCTTGGGTTGTCCCACAGGCACCACGACGTTAGCTGCCGGGAGGACAGAGGCATTTGCATTGCTTATGAGAATCCACACTCCCTCCACAGCACAAAACACCTCTTCAATTCTTATTTTTTTTATTTCCAAGACCACCTCTGCAGGGCCCGTTGCTGGAGAGGCACAGCGCAGCACCCACAGCTGTCACCAGCAGGGTGACCCGCTCCTTCGGATCAAACCGGTTCAGTACGGAGAGAAACCACCCCAACGTGTCTGTGTTTGGACAGATAAATCACCACGAGCAAAATCTGGATTAGCTCTAATTAAAGCCTTTCCAACCAACAGATTGGAAACACCCAAAATTAAATGACCTCAACGCTTGCTCCCAGCACTGAGCAGTTGACTCCTCTGGCTGGACCGCAGAGATGCAGCTCAGCCACCAGCACGAGGCTCCAGGGCATCAGTCTCTCTTGCACAAGCTGCTTCCCCAGCACTTCTGCATCCCTCCCAGGGCTCCTCCATCACCGCTCGCACCCACAGCGCGAGAGCTGATGCAGGGAGAGGAGGCAGACAGGTTATGGCAGGTAATACTTTGTAGAAACACAGTGTGCTGAATTTGCACCCTGGGGTGTTTCTGAGCTTCAACATCCCACGTGCTGCTTCAGCGCAGCAACCGGTCCAGGACCTTCGGTGCAGAAGAATGGCCAACACCTCAGGTGGAGGGATATGCATCCACAAAAACCCAGTCAGATGCACGGGGGAGGAGGATGTGCCAGCTTTGGGTGAATTTGTTAAAAAAATACCTCCTTTGCTGAAATGAGCCCCATTTCTCATGTGGCCCCACCTGAGCCACTTGCTTGAAAAATCAGCAACCCAATTTTAACGATTTCCAGGAAAACAAGCGAAAGCCAAAGGGGACCAGCAGGGTCCAGATGCTGCTGGATGCTGGGGAACATGACACACTGTTTTAAAAAACCAAAGATAAACACCCTCTAGGAGAGCTGGTCAGGGAGTCCAGAAGACAGCTTGCCTACAAGTATCCACCAGATTTGGGCTTGCTCATTCTCTGGAGCATCCACTTGCTGTATTTTCAGAGTCACAGGCACGAGCCTATGCTGAACAAATGGCTCACGGTTATTCTGTTGTCAGGAGTCCACCATCCCAAAAGGTCACCCAATAAACTCCATTCCTGGAGCCACCACCCGCATTTTGTGCTGTTTGAGAGGAACCATCTGATAAGTCTCAGCCAAAACAGCGCAAGACTCGGGAGCAATGAGCACCACACAACTCAAGTCTGTTAATTAGGTGTTGTGTTTTATCTGACGTCTTAGCCCAGCACTGTGTTGTAGTATTTAAAGTCAAAGAAGTAACCGAGAGGACAGGGGTTACCACCTACTCCAGGAAAGCAAGAGGACAACATGTCCTTCTGGGACACTGCACATGCTGGAGCTTGAATCCACAAGCGCACAATGAGTTTTCTCTGCCTCTCAGAAGCAACTCTCTCTCCAAACCATAATTTTATCCCAGGCTTTTCATTCTGGTTTTTCCATCTTTGATATAAAAACAGTATCTTGGAACATGGTAGGAAAACGAGACAGTTACGTGCTGCCTAATAACCGGGAGCTGGAAGGAAGAATCCAAACCTGGACACACGCAGCGACTGAGCACACAGTTGGCAAAATGAACCCACCCAAGATCTGGGCAGGGTGCACAGGGTGATGCTTGGCACGCACCCAACTCGGGGTCTCAGAAATGAAGCCAGGACTCCTGCTAACATATCAAAACTTGTGATTTCACACCATGGTTACAAGAGACCAAGATGTTTGGTACAGTAAAAGTCACACGGGATGCTTGACATGGTGATGGGACCACAGTCCCTCTTGTAGGGGAAAGTCTGGGATGGCTGAAATGGGATTTAGGAATCCCCTGCCCTGACAAACGCTCTGCCCCACAGACTGTGCTATACACGATGGTCCACCTTGCCAACCCCTCCACCAAGTGCCCAGAGAGATTCAGTCAGCTACCCGTTCCCCTTTAGGTCTAGGTCACTGCTAAGGCCAACCAGAGACATTTCACCAACTGGTTCAGGGGGAACAGCCACCCTCAACTGCCCCCACACCCATTTATCGTAGAATATTCCAAGTTGGAAGGGACCCATTAGGATCATCGAGTCCAACTCCCGGCTCCACACAGGACCAGCCCAACCAGAGCAGATGACAGAGCGTCGTCCAGACACTGCTTGAACTCAGCCCAGCTCAGTGCAATGACCACTGCCCTGGGGAGCCTGTTCCAGGGCCCCACCACCCTCTGGGTGAAGAACCTTTTCCTGATCTCCACCCTAACCCTCCCGTGTTGCAGCTCCATGCCGTTCCCTGGGGTTCTATCGCTGGGCATCAGAGGGGAGAGATCAGTGCCTGCCCCTTCGCTCCCCCTCCTGAGGGACTGTAGGCCACGATGCAGTCTCTTCTGTGTTGTCCCATTGGGTTCCAAGTTCAGAAGCAGCCCCATCCCTATCACCTTTAAAAATATTTCCAGAAAACCACCAAGTTATCAGAGCCAAAAAACCAAAAGCACACTGGCAACAGGTAAGGCAGGGGTGGCCAGAAGAAACCACAAAGGCCACTGAGGCAGCTCCCAACAACTTACACCCAGCTGAGACCCCGCTGCAGGATATTCTGCAGCAATTTATTTGTTCTCCTGAAACATGGAGCAGCTTGTTTTAAGGTCAGAGCTGCCACAGAAGGGCAACAACTCTGGAAGACAGCACACATGTAACCCCCATGCCACCAAGACACTGCCTTGGAGGAAGCGACTTGCTGCTCCACAATGACAACATTTAGTGCTCAAGGATCCTTGGCCCTTCACACAACATCCTGGGCCTTTAGTTATACCATTCCAGAGCAAGTTTAATGCTTTTTCCTCTGCCTCCCCAACACAAGGGCTCAAGTCCTGCTGGTGACCTTCAGCAATACATGCAAAACACAACGCGTGGGACTTAAGAGCTTGTCAGAACTCTGACGAGGTTTTGAGCAAAGCCCGTCCTTACCGGCGTGGTGTCCTCCATGAGGCCTCGGATCTTCTCCACCACGTCGTTGCGGCGGTGCTGGCGGAGGGCGCTGATGAGCTGGGCCAGGCTGGCCTCGGGTCCACGGATGGTCCAGTGCTGCAAGGCGGCGTAGGCACGCTCATGGTCAGCCGCATAGCCGTTGGAGAAAGCCGCCACCTCACGCTCGCTGGCGTTGCACAGGAACTGGTAGATGTCCTTCCACTGACTCCCCACCTGGGCTGCCACCAGCTTCAGGATGTCAATGCCTGTGGGGTAGAAGTGCTACAAGTGAGGCATGGGGGTCTGCAGCCTCCTGGCTGTTGCAGGTCTAAGGTTCCACAAAACTTTTCCATCATCAACAGCCACGATTCGCTTTGCTTTGGGTAGTCTCTGTTTCGAGATTTTATTATTAAAGACCTTCCATGGGTCCAGGCTGCAAGAAGCTCTGCACAAAAGCAACACCCATACCGTGCTCAACATCTGCTATGTAAGGAAGGGGTGACAGACCCATAGCTTGCTCCACTTGAGGCACACACACTCTAAAATTAAGCATTAAAATTTAACTGTAAAATCTCCTACGCTGTTCAGCACAGGAAAAACCCCAGTACTCAGCCACGACTGCAGGAGCAGGGGAGATGGCAAGACACTTGCCCGTACGCCTGTATTTGAACTTTGAAACCACCACTGGATTAAGGGGCGAGTCACCAGAGCATGACTATAAAGATGATATTTCCATAACACAGCAGCTACGATTGCATGCAGAGACGGTTCCAGTGCAGACTGGTGGGATGGATGACTCAGTTACAGGATGAGAAACCCCTCATCAGGCAAGTACTGGGTGAATGGAAGATCTGCAATGGGATCTCTGAGGGTGGCGAGACCCTGGCACAGCGTGCCCAGAGAAGTTGTGGCTGCCCCTGGATCCCTGGCAGTGCCCAAGGCCAGGTTGGATGGGGCTTTGGGCAGCCTGGGCTGGTGGGGGATGTCCCTGCTCATGGCAGGGGGTTGGAACTAGATGATCCTTGTGGTCCCTTCCAACCCAACCCATTCTGTGATTCTGTGACCTGAAGAACCAGGTCAGAGGCTGAGGCTCTGAGGGCAGAGGCTCCCCAGAAAAGCCACTAACTAAGACACGTTAGTTCAAGACAGTGTTTCCTTCCTTTAGCTTTGGCAGCAGTGCAAACCACACACTCAAGCCTGCATCTACTCAAGAGGTCATGAGTTAAACCACCAAATAAAGCCATAATAGCTAATTAACCCTGTTTAATCAAGCTGGCAACACCTCATTTCAACCTACCATGTGAACGGTTAGTGTAGGTGAGCTGCACAGAGAAACTCACTTTTTCTAGAGGTAATCACACCTCGAGCATCCCCCTGAGCCAGCACCCCTCCATTGCTACAGGGACTATTCCCCCATCCCTCTGCGGCCACGACAGCTGTGTCAGCACAGGTAGCAGCTTATCAAGGAACATCATAGCCAGGGTCTTTTCTGCTGGCCTAAAATTTAATTTCTAACACAGTTTAGACCAGACCTCCCGCCTGCACCTTCGGGTCACAGCCCTAACAGCCAAGTAGATAGACGCATATGCATACATACATATATATATATATATTTTATTTAAAAACCCACCAACTATACAGCCTAATATAGATATAAATATATCTTTTTAAATGTATATAAACTATACAGCCTGATAAATATTTATAACTCCTTTTTTATACATGTGTATGCATACACAGATATATAACTATGTCTGACACAGATACTTTACATATGTCTACACATACCTATATACACATATAAAAATCTATCAGGCTGTATAGACATATGTCTGTATATTTACATACTTTTATATATCTCTATGTATTTTATATATGTCTGTATATATCCTTATACGCACACATATATATGAAAAAACTACACAGCCTCTCACAGAGATTTTTGACCCAAACTTTTCTGTTAAAGCAGCTTATCAAGACCTGCTATATACTGACTTCAGTTTTCACTTCCGAGCTCCGTAACGTAGCCACAACCCCACAGCCAGCGTTCAACCAGCAGAAACACCGCAGTCCAAACCGCGTTCTGCGCATCCCTACCCTCCTCCCACCGCAGTCACCAAACCTCCCTCCCCAGCCGATTTACGGCGACGTGCACGGACTATCTCACATAGAGATTTGAGGGTCGGGGTTTCTCCTACCATAGCTCAGCCCACCAGCCCCTCAGAAACCAAACCAACCACAGGGTTTGGCTGTAACTACAGAGAGGTTCAGGAAGGAGGGGGAAGGAAAAGGAGAAAAAAAAGCCTTCTTCAACATTCAAAGTAAGCCCAAGGAAAAGAAAATGTTCCCCAGCATTAAGGAACAAGAAAAAGCTGCAAATACGCCACTTACATTTATGATGGGGCTAATTATCTGAGGCATATAAATACATGCTATCGCCCACCACATTTGGTCAGGGTAGCAGGAACGAACCCTGGTTCTGTTAGCTCCTCCTGTTACTCAGCCAAAGATAAATTCCTCTCCCCCACGCCTTGGTACCCACCCGGGCTGGCCACGGGTCCCGCAGAGGGACCTTGTGCACCAAGGCAAGGACAGCACTGTGAAGAGGGGGACGAGCAGGTCTGGTGCTGCCCGTTATTTATCTGTATATATAGGTATATCTCGGTGCATAAGTTGTCACCTTGGGAGTTTTTTCTGCCCTCGCATCCCAGGGTTTGTTTTTTTTCCCCCCTCCTGGGGTTGAGTGACACATAGATCGATAGAGACACATAGATAATGCCACCCATTTTTACATATATGT
The DNA here is from genome assembly GCA_013399095.1 of Psophia crepitans. Lineage (NCBI taxonomy): Eukaryota > Metazoa > Chordata > Aves > Gruiformes > Psophiidae > Psophia > Psophia crepitans. The sequence goes on along the minus strand of VWZZ01007521.1, from coordinate 396,834 downwards.
TTATATATACACAAAACCCCACAATGCTGCCCATTTTATATGTAAAACGAGCAGAGCCGGGTCCCCCCTATAGTGCTGCCCTGTGGTGAGGCCAAGCGTTACAGCGGGGTGGGAGCTCTGCCCACACCCACGCACGTCACACAGAAGCATTAAAACACAATTTGCTGGTTTATGACCCCACGCAGAGCACACCTACTCCTCCCAGGGAAGGAAAAGCCCATATACTCCCTGCTCCCATCTATACATTCAGTACTGATAAGCCCCGTATCTACAGACGCCGCACTGGTGAAAAACCCTTTCGGCTGGTCCCAACTGGGTCTGCACCAGTTCCGTGCGGCAGCGCGGCATGCACGTCCTGGTGTTCTCACGCAAGGTTTACGACACGAAGCGCTCGTGCCCCTACTGACATTTTCACATTCAGTGTATTTAATCTCACCGTTCAATAAAGCGGCCCCATAAACATGTTTATGTCCCTTGGCAGTAATATCCCAGGGCACGAAAGCGCACCACGCAGCAGAGGACTTAATGGCGCATCATAATCTTTGGAGAACAAATGTTCCATTAAAAACGAATTTGGAAATGCCTACCTTAATACTGTAAGAACCTTAAACTCATTTTCTTGCAACTGTTAAATGAATTTAAGCCCCATATGTTCGCCACATCCACTACAACATTGTGCAAACAAAACCCCAGAGAGATATGGAGGAGACACAGGCGCAAGCACAGATTTGGCTCCAGTCAGTTAGAAAACCATCGCGCTCTGCTCTTGAAAAATAAGATTAAAACCATTACATGACAAGTTGCGGTTGCACGCTGCCAAGTATTACTGCTCAAGCCATTTACAGTAACTTAATTCACTTGTTCAAAACTAAAATAAAATGTTAATGTTTATAATAAGCTTACAGTCCTACTGTTTCCATATTTCCAGAAGCCCTACAAGTTACTCTGCGGAGCACTAATAGTGCTGGACCACCCCATTGGGATCCAAAGTTGTCCACCAGGGTGCCTGGAGCAACAAACCAAGGTTCACCTTAGGTCCTGAGTCCTCCCCACCCACTGAACCACGCAGACCTTCTCCTATCAGGCTCATCTGCATGACAAGGCTGGAGATGATGCTCAGAGCCCTCCAGATCCCAGCAGTCCCAAGTAAAAAGGCCAAGCTCAGCAACGATGGTGCTTTAACCCACACGTTTCACGATTCCCACATGAGGCCGGTCACAGCCATGTCGGTGCCACCCTACAGCTGTGCTGAGCTTGCAAATACCAGAGAACAGCCTGAGACCTCCTCCTTTTTTGACACAGGCCACGGGAACAGCCTGGGGAAGCTGTCACCACCTTGCTGCTAAAGCAGGAAGCACCACCAGCCTCTCCATCATGACCATCACCATTTATCACCCAGCTCTCCTTGTCTCTGATGCTGGAATTAGAGAAGTGCTAGATGTGAAACCCCCACAGCTGCCTCCAGCAGAGCTGTGTGTGCCGTGGCCATCCCAGAGCAGGTAAGGACAGCATCTGAAGGATCCAGGATGTCCCATGTGTGTCTTCAGTACCTGGGCAGGTGGCATTTCAATTGCCATTATTTAAACAATGCAATTCTCTAAACGCTGTGATATAATCACCTAATACTTTAAGGTGGTGATAACCCCAGAGCAATGAAGAACTCCCCTTCAAGCCAGGAGAAGGCCAACACGTTGTGCACAGGCAAATGCAAAACCCAAGGGTGGATGTACACGCATGGGAACATGAGTGCAACCAGGCATGTCTACAGCCAGAGCAAACTGAGACAAATGGAGACAAGTCCAGAGACAGACAGACGCCTGCAGAACAGCACAAGCAAACAGCACTGCCGAATACACCTCCAACTCATCTACAGAGATGCTGAGCTGAAAGGAGGACCTTCCTGGAGAGGCAGTGCAGGTCTACAGAGAGGTGTCTCTCTGAGCACACTGTTCACCTCTGTCCCAGTCTTCCTTATAAACAACATTTCAGTTTATTTCAGTGACTTCCACTTGCTTATTCTGGACCTGGTTCAAGATTTTCCCCCACCCAGTTCCAGCTCCTTGAGATGTCTCCCACCTCACTGCAGTACAGTCTGGTATAGACAAAACAATTACTCCTTCCACTCATAAATATCACCAAGGTGGTCATCACACAAGTGCATGGGACTTGGCTGAGCTTTAATGACTCTCCTGAGCTAGCTCTGGACAAGCCTCACTCATTTCCTGTAGCCCTGCTACTTACAGATTGGACACGCACCCAGTTCTTCAGCAATTGTGTGGCCTCAAGCAGGGCAAGAGGCCAGTGCAGCACAGGGCCGTGACCAGCAGGGCTGCCATGCTTACACAACACCTGCAAGAGACCATTTCCTTCTCTGCCATGACTTCTTCACACCTTCAAGCAAACTCAAGAGGAGTGGAAGATCTACCCCACCAGAAAGCTACACCCAAGCATCTGGCAGCAACTATGGTAAAGTCTAATCACAGCCTAGCCACAGAGGAGCTTCAGTTCCTTCCTCTCCCCACCCTCTCACAAACAAAAAGTCATCATTATTTTCATTTTCAGAGCTCAAGCCAAACGTCTCTCAGTATTTATCAGAAGAGCTCTCACTGAGAAGCTACTTAAAGGAAAATCTCATGCTCAAGTCTACAGGGCTCTCCCAACCAATGTGTCCTCCCATCCCACTAATAATGAAGGGACATTGCACAGAGAAAAGGATTAACACAACATAAGTTCAAGTCATATACAGCTGGAAAGCAAAGCTCAGGAGAGCCTCCAGGATCTGTGACACACATGGTTTCATCTAGTGAGCAGCTCATCTGCCCAGGGTTCCAGAGCCAGCTTCATGTATTTTCAGAAATGCCAGATTTCAGGAGACTCTGCACTCCAGCCCTTCATCAGCAGGGGCAGATCCCACCAGTCCACCCATAACACCTGTGGGAACTGACCTCCACCATCCCAGCAGCAATGTGAGTTGGAGGTCTTGGAGCTTCCACCACCTACCTACACCCAGGTACCAGAGATGGGTAATATTAATTTGTAGACCACACAGAATACCCCGAGTTGGAAGGGACCCATAAGGGCCATCGAGTCCAACTCCTGGCTCCACACAGGACCAGCCCAATCACAGCAGATGACTGAGAGCATCGTCCAGACGCTGCTTGAACTCAGCCAAGCTCGGTGCAGTGACCACTGCCCTGGGGAGCCTGTTCCAGCACCTGAACATCCTCAGGGTGAAGAGCCCTTTCCTGATCTTCCCCCTAACCCTCCCCTGGGGCAGCTCCATGCCGCTCCCTTGGGTTCTATCGCTGGGCACCAGAGGGAGGAGACCAGCGCCTGCCCCTTGGCTCCCCCTTGTGAGGAAGCTGTAGGCTGCCATGAGCTCTGCCCGCAGTCTGGTCTTCTCCAGGCTGAACAAGGCTGGACTTCAGCCTCTCTTCATACGCCTTCCCCTCTAGACCCTTCACCACCTTGGTTGCTCCCCTTTGGACGCTCCCCAACAGTTTTATGTCCTTTTTGTACCATGGGGCCCAAAACTGCACCCAGCACTCGAGGTGAGGCCGCACCAGCGCAGCGTAGAGTGGGACAGTCATGTCCCTAGAGCAGCTGGCAATGCCGTGCTTGATGCACCCCAGGACACAGCTGACCTTCCTTTCAGCCTGGGCATGCTGTTGGCTCATGTTCACATGCAGTGATCAATCCTAACGGTGACAGGTTGGCTGGAATTCAGCACTTGGACAGACCTTGAGGATGAAGCATCACAGGTGGAGAGCAAAGCCCAAGGGCACACACAAGTCAGACAGGAGAACCACGGCGATGTAGTCCAATCCTCTCCACTATGTTCAGATAAAAGCTTGAAATCACTGCAAACCCAGCTCTGTTCCTGAGCTCAGCCCACCTACCTCCTCCAAATATCCTCCTGACTCATGCGAAACACAGCCACAGCAGCCTATTTTTACCTCTGAGCACATACAGGGAGTCTGCATATCCAAACTCCAGTTGACAAGACACCACGGCTCAGTCAAACCAGGCCTCAGAAATCTCAAATACCCACCATAAATACCCTTCCAAAATATGAACATTTCAACCTCAGCCAAAAAGTCCAGAGGAGGCCATGAAGATGTTCAGAGGGCTGGAGCACCTCTGCTATGAGGACAGGCTGAGGGAGAGTTGGGGTTGTTCAGCCTGGAGAAGAGAAGGCTCCAGGGAGAGCTTACTGGAGTCTTCTAGTACCTAAAGAGGGCTTATAAGAAAGATGCAGAGAGAGATTTTACCAGGGCCTGTAGCAACAGGACAAGGGACAACAGTTTGAAACTAAAACAGGGTAGATATCGAAGCCCTGGAGCGTGTCCAGAGAAGGGCAACGAAACTGGTGAAGGGTCTGGAGCACAGGTCTTATGAGGAGCGGCTGAAGGAACTGGGCTTGTTTAGTCTGGAGAAGAGGAGGCTCAGGGCAGACCTTATTGCCCTCTACAACTACCTGAAAGGGAGTTGTGGTGAGCTGGAGGTCGGCCTCTTCTCGCAGATAACTAGTGACAGNCCTGTGAGGGTGGTGAGGCCCTGGCACAGTGTTCAAGGCCAGGTTGGATGGGGCTTTGGGCACCCTGGGCTGGTGGGGGGTGTCCCTGCCCATGGCAAAGGGGGGTTGGAGGTCTTGGCAGGATGGTCTTTGAGGTCCTTTCCAACCCAAACCATTCTGTGATTCTAACAAGAGCCTCTGTCCAGACGGGAGGAAAGGACACACTTACAAAGACTTGTTAGTGAATTGCTAGTTTTCCCATGAAGAACAGTGATGGCACCAGACCCTTCGAGGAGCCAGTGACTTACATCCTTAGCAAGTGCTGTTCGGGCAACAAACCATTAAATGGTGATGTTTGGAGTTTTCTTTAAAAAAAAAAAAAAAATAAAAAACCCAAGACAACTAAAAAAACCCCAAACTTGCAGGGCAGGAAACAGACTCCTGACAAACAGTTCCCACACACTCTCTGGAAAGCAACCAAACCAGACAGTCAAGGAAGGTCTGTGATAAGCCACACGCAGTTACAAAACATATTTTGAACCCAGGAACTTGTGGGTTAGCACAAGACCTCCCTTCCCACCACACACTGCATGGAAGTCACCTCTACAACAGCACCTCTGGTCCAACCCTCCTGGGACTGACCCACGGGGACCTGCAGAGTGCACTTGCTCTTTCTCTGGTTTAAAAAGAAACAGCCAGCATATTTTATGTAATTATTAGATTTTTTTAAGCAGGTTTCACAGAGTTAATCTCCATCATAACCCTCTCGGACAGCTGGTAACCCTGAGCAAGCACACTGCTGCGGCCAGAGCCGTATGAATATCCAGACACCCGCAGATGCCAACCCAAGGATTAAATTTGCCTCCTGCATTCCCCCCCCCCACCCCACTGAAGCTTTGGCAAGCAAGGAGGAAAAAAACAAATGAAAATCTGCCTTGTTATTCGAGGAGTTATATGCGAGGGCCTTACCGACGTGAGAAATCGCAGCCCTCCCGGCGCAGAAACCGGTGCCAGGTTTCTGGCAAACCCCCCCAAAACAAAACCCCACCAGCTGAGCTTGGTGTTTTTTCTACAAGAACAACCCTCCACACCCCACGGAGCTGCCTTGCCTCCGACGCTCAGCCCTGCACCTTAACGGGCAGGCACAAATCCCGATCCCTTATTAAATTAATCCGGGGGCCACCCAGGAATTTTGACCATGGGAGAGTTTGGGGTTTTTTTCCTTTTTTTTCATTTTTTGGAAGCAGCCTTGGGAGCAAACGCAGCAGCTTCCCAGGGCAGCTCCGCACAGCCCTGTGCGCGATCGCTTGCGTAGCGACACACGTTCAAGCACTGGTCTTCAGGCCTGCTAATGCAGTAAGGCCCAGGAGCAGGATATGATAAACCTGCACATGGTTAGGTTTCCTCCTCTCCAAGCAGAGCAGCGGCCTCCCTTGTTTGCATTTTCCAAGGCTCCCTTTCACAATGAAGCCTTGGTCAGCTCCTGCACACACCCTTCGGGAACCACACAGCTTCCCAAAAGGTCAAGGATGAGCTTGGGGCAAACCTGAGCAAAGTTGTAAGTCAAGTAGTTTTGAGGAAGATGGTGTTTCACACACATCGGACGTCACCCCAAAGCTCCCAGGACAGAAGTGTACACTAAGAGTTGATTCATCCCACCCAAAGTGGAACATCATGCCCGTGTTGGTGCAACCACAGCATGAAACACAGAGCTCCCACACAGCCGAACTGGCTCCAGGGAGGATGCATTCCTGTTCTAAGGCTCAGCAGCATCCATATTGCTCAGGGTGCCCAGCACATGCACGCCCCACCCAATTTAACAAGCTCCCTTTCTGCCTGGGTCTCGCTTCGGAGAGGTGGGCAGGCTGACATTAGAGGACCAGCAGTCATCTGCATATCATTAGGCTGCAGATGCCAGAAGAGAGACTGCTTTGAAAGAAATAAAGAAAAATCCCACAGAACACCTTCTGCCTCTCCATTTTGGCAGGCAGACAGACATCAATCCCACATCTCATGCTCTGTTTGCCAGAGTCATATTATGGTCTGCACACAAGCCCAGGGCTGTTCCTCTCCAGGTGTAACCACCGTTACCGAATTATGTTGGCAGGAATGGGCACAGCTGTCCTCATGAGGTGCTGCTGACTATCTCTGCCCTACCCTCAGGCACAAAACCCTGAGGCCACCAATTTGAGACTGGTGAAGCTTTTAACCCCACTGTTCCTTCCCGCATGTTTCCACGGCAGCTCCTCATCCTCGCCCTGCCTCCCAGCGTGATGTTCCTACCACCAAGCTGAGACCAGTTCAGGAGCTGATCAAAGGGGAAAACTAACCCTAAAAAAACCCAAACCCCAATATGTGGTTTTCACCTCATTCACCCATACAAGCACTAAGGAGAGATCCTAAAGTTACATCCAGAGCCAGGTTTCCTTATTCAGGGTAGCAGTTGACTGAGGAACGACCCCAGGCTTGAGGAAAAATATCCACTGCTGGGCTGTTACCATGCCCGTGCTTCCCTTCATTAGGTGATGGATCTGTAGAAAAGACTACACTGATGTGGGGGATTTTTTTAATCAGTGTGCTATCTCTTTAAAAGAATCAAGCAATTTCACTGTGATAAGCATCTTCCAACACTAACCATAAATGAGTATCTGATTCCACGTGAGGACAAGCCTGCAATGACCCAAGACGTCCCAAAGCATATTGCCAACACCCACGCTGGTTATATTCACGTGGGGACACTTCCAAGCTGCAGCACAGTGTCACGTTCCCCACGGCACAGGGCTTTCTGGTCCCTCCTCAACACCCTCACTGACTCCCTTTGGAGCAGACCAAGCTCAAGATTAGCCCTGGTCCTACAGCAACCGAGCTGCCAGCCAGGCACTGTCTCCTATGAATTGCCAACCAAGATGATCTTGGCTCCCAGCGTGATGACAGCTGCACATCCTGACAGCTGAGCAACCAAGACCCCCAAATCCTAACACTCCCCATCTTTCCAACATCATCCCTCAAGTCCCCACTCTGCTTTCGATCCTGAGCCACTTTCAGTACGTGCTCTCCCACCTGCAGTCAAGCTTCAGCTCCAGCTCGGCCTCAAACAGCTTCTGCAGAACAGTTTATGACTGATTATTTAACCAGAGGCTTCTTGGCTTCACTCTCACCACCCACTGCAATAATGTGCAATTACCAGACTCAAAGAAAAACAAAAGGGAAGTGGCAGCTCATGCTAGGCCAGCACTGCCAAAATTGTTCTTCAGTCTTTCAACTAAAAAAAAAAATCACCAAATTCTCTTCTTGCCTCTTGGCACATCATGTCAGGCAGCTTCTTCTATACGCAGGTGGTTTTACCCCAAAGTTTACCATTTTACAGAGTCTCCTGCCCTTCATCGTCTGCTGTTCAATGGGTGAAAGTCAAAGGCAACACTATCAGCAATTTCTGCAAGATGATTTCAGGCCCATCTTCACGTCTGGCATACACCGATGCCAAATTTGGCATTTCTAAGACGTTCAAGAGACAGGCTTCTGTTCTCCATTTTCATTACAAGCTCAGTTCCTTGCCTCTGGAAACAACTGAAGAAATGAAATGGGTATTTGCTAAAATAAAGGGATTATTTAGAAGAAAGTGTTTCTATTTAGAGGAAAGCATTACTGGTGTGTAGGCTGTTCTTGATCTTCTAAAAGAAAGCAGTCCTACATGGTTGAAACCAGAGCGCCATCATCTCAGCACTGTTAAGGCACCCCATCTATAATTTCTCTGGAAATCTTTGCCAAACTGCTTCTCCCCTTTGGATTCCCACCTGCAGGACTAGCAAGTAACAGCCAGCTGAAGCAGCAGGAGGTCCAACATCTCCAACCACAACTGCACTGTTGATGCTAATTCACCTTCAAGATCCCACACAGACAAGACCTGGGGTCTTTGGGGAGAGCCCCAGCATGGGGACAGACACGGGGACAGACATGGGCATAGGGTGGCTGCTAACTCGCGGCCATTAGTCATCGCAAGCTCTTCCCAGACCTCTGAACCACTTAATGCAGTGAGAATTATCAGCATTTGCCATCTTGGCTGGAACACGTCCATGTTAAGGACACAGGTCTTGTTTGAATACCAGCCTTGCAAGCTACCACTATTTTTAGGTTTGGGCTGTTATTTAAGGCACATATTATGACCAGAGCGAGCACAGGGTGTAGACACCAGCTGATGGGAAGATGTGCACAAGCAAGATGCCCCATGCCAACAGCTGCTGCTCAGGATCACACATGTATCTCAACTGTTTAAGCAATTCAAGATATCAAGTGCCATCAGGAGTTGGGCAGGAGCACAGCCACTGCTTCCACCCTAAAATCCTCCTCTTTTGGGAAGAAGCCCAATCACAGAGATGCCTTTGTTCCAGCACCGAGTCGCGCTGGTGCCACCCTGACCACGCTTCACCCAGAACTGATGCGCTTAAAGAAATCTGTAATAACAATCGGTGATAAAATCCTCCCAACGGGCTAAACCTTGGACACCAGCTGCGCTCCCATGCGGCACGACGGGAGGTGCACGCGGTGCCGGCGCAAGGGCAGCCGCCCAAGCACAGCTCCTCCGAGCAGAGGCTGCAGCACCTACGTCAGACCTAGTCTTCCCTTTCAAAGGTTAAAGCTGTTTACTGAAAGGATTAGGAGGGAGGAGATGGCAAACTGGGAGGAAGCGGGGGGAGGCCGTGCGCAGCAGCTACGCACGGAGGCTTCGCCCAGCAATAAACATGTCCCAGCTCCTTGTCGGTGCGGCCAGCCAGCGTATAGGTGGGGAGGTCATACGGATGTCGGGACACTGTCAGCACCAGACCCCAGAGCTTCCCACTCAGCCTCAGAAGATGATTTAAACCTAGTTGCTTGCCCTCCACAACCCTAGTGCAACCCCAAACCAGGCTGGCACCTGAGGACCTGCTGTGGTCCTTACACGTATGGAGGCTTTCCTCTGGCTGCCTACCGTGGAGGGATCTGTGCTGGCAGCACAGGAGGGGGAAGATTCCCTCTCTGCAAGAGCCTGAAGCTTGTTCTTGGCTATATTCACCCTTGCTGAAACGCTGCTTCAGGATGAAGCACGATTTGGGCACAAACAGTGCTGGAGCAGCAGAAAGCTAAGCCAGGACGTTGCAGCTCTGCAGCACACCTTAGCTGTAGGGCCAGTTATTAAATAAAAGGTCAATTCCTCTATAGCACTACATCTTCTCTTGGTTCAAGTAAACAGTCTTAAGAGCCAGACATCTCAATAGCAAAACCAAAGAGGGATTTATACACCACTGCGGAGGAGAACAAATTCCACGTCCGACACGACGGAGCACCACCACCGAGTAATGAGCGAGGCGCTTCCAGCCAACGCAACACAACTGAGGCAACACCAGGGCAAGACAAAGCACTAATTTGTTTGTGCTCGTCTATCTGCCTTCGCTGCACAAAGTTCAACTGAGGACGCTCGGCGACAGGAGGAAGTCATGAAGCCACACATGCCAACACGGAACCAGCGTGACTGTTGCAAGAACGACTGGGAGGGATGTGCAAAGCCGCCCGGCCAGAAGCCCAGAGAAACAGGGCAATTCACTCCCAGCCCTCAGCAGCTCGGTCAGATACTGGGTCAGTTTAACAGCTAAATGTGGTCTGTGCTGTTACATCCAGCTCGGCAAGCCGGATTCAGCTGTTTGAGGCTGACGGGGAAGACTGGAACAACTCAACTCGCGAAGTACAAGATGACCCATGAATGCTGCTGTCCCCCAAAGGATGACAAGGTCTGGTAGGTGGGGTTATACCTAAACAGGCTAACATAGCCTTGTTACCCAGCATGTACCACCTTCTCTTACCTGCACTGTCTTTAACCTCACTTGACGCGGTGGCCAAGTGCACCGCACTGCCCACAAAGGCAGCTCTAATGTGGCCTCCAGAAGGGCCAGCCGCAGCGCCGGCATTTCGGCACAGGGTCTGAAACACCAGGTTAGAAACCAGAGCTGCACCCGCACAGAGCGACTTGGGCCAGTCCCGGCGCTCCGTCACTCCCCACCCTGTTCACACTCAGCCCCCGCTCCCGAGATAACGGTACTCCCTGCTCCAGACAATAGGAGAGTGAGAAATTCCACCAACTGGTGGTTCAGGTCATGGGGAAAAAAGTTACAAGTTAGTAAAACCAGACACTTTTGGCCAATGAACCACAGGCAAAGCCATGGAATATTTCTGGTAGAACCCACAAATAAGGATATTTAATGCGGTTCTGAAACCCCACTGCAGATCACTCACCATCACCCCAAGGACGACGCTTTGGGTACTATAGGTTTAGGGACAATGGAATGCAGGGATTACCAGAAAAAAGTTATTGCAAAGGGAAAAAAGCTCAAGAAACTGCACGCCAAGAATCCAAAGGAGTTAAAAGGAAACCTGTAAGCAGCACAAACACGAGAGAAGGCACAAAACTAATTCCAGCAAGACCTTACTGGTTCTATAAATGCATTAGTGAAGGCAAACAAAGTGTAGGTCTATTAATCAGCAGTAAGGAGGTGAGAGGACGTGACAGAAGACGCCCTACTCAAAGCCTCCTTTGCTTTGTACCTAAGCACTCAAGGATGACTTTCATCAAGCACTGATCTCTTAAACCTCCCGATCTTTCTTCAATCCACTCTTTGTTTGCACCCTCCCCCGCCCCCCTCTGTTAAATGTGCTTTTCTAAAGGTTAACTGTGAACAGATGTTTAAGGTTGAGCAACCTGAACTCAGAGTAAGGACTGACTGCCTGCACAGGACAAGGGGGGTCAAAAATTGCCATTGCAGCATTGCAGAACCACCATGCATCCAGCTAGGGAGATCACAGCTGCTTGGTGCTCACGTTCATGCCACCGTTATCATTGATTTTTACAAGTTTCAGTTTAACGGCCACAATGAGTCATCTTCAAAGTCTCATCAAAAAGCTGACAGCAAGCCATCCCCCAGAAGAACACTATGAAGCAAAGCCTCCAGGAAGACCTCTGGACCCTCAAGGAGCTGTACACCTCCATGACACAGCCTTTAAGGACAATCTTCCTGGCTCCAGCATGGGCAAAGGGCTGAGGACAGAAGCCAACAGTCAGGATTTAGGGCTAAGAAGCTGAAATTGAGGTGCTGCCAAGTGGCGGGGGATGAGTCAGCCTTCCAGAAACAGACAGAGTGAGGGGAAAAGGATGACACTAAAGACAACCAGACCCACATCTGAGTCACAGAGAAAATAAGGAGAGTGAAACAGAAAAGTGGAAGCAAAAAAATAAGAGAAGGAGCCCCTTCATTCAAGATCCTTCTACCAAGGATGGGTGGGGAGGAGGAGAGGAGCTGGGGCAACGCTCCCCCCATTAACTCTTCCTTCAGGAGCAGGGACATGCCACAGGAACGGGGTGGGGAGAAGCCAAGGATGAATAAACATCCAAGGAACCAGTACACGGGCTTTGTTCTTGCTACAAGACCCAGCAAGTCAAAAAAGCAACCAGACACTCGACATGGGGGTGGCCCCTCCAAAGCAGTGCACAGGATGGCAGAGAGGACACAACTCCTTACAGCCCCCGGTCGCTACTGCTCACCGTGCCCGTTGCAGTAATAGATCCACTTCTCCCTATTCTGCGTGGGGGTGGTGGACTTTTTCATAATAGCTTTTTCCACAATGGCACTGGGATCTTGCCTGGGTCCTTTCTTCAGAGTCCGTGAGCTCTTCCTGACACTGCAGACAACGATAACCACTAAGACCAGCAGCAGGAAGAGGACGATCATCCACGGCAAGTGTTCATTGATGTCAAAGTGCTGGTGGACGTTCTGCTGACCTCGCCGAGGGGGCCTGTATGGGACGCTGGACTTCTCGCCCCCCGTCATCTCCAGTGACGACTGCTTCTCCAGCCCTTGGCTGCTCTGCTTGTGTCGGTAGCTCTGTGCCTGGCTGGCAGCACCGGAGCCCGCAAGGGTCCCGCTGGCACCGTCTGTCTCGTTGGCCGAGGTTTCGTTGTAGTAGCCCGCTGGCCCTGCTGTACCACTGGATGTGCGTGGCACAGGAGAGGGGACAAAATCGGGAACTGAAGAGTTCAAACCTGTGAAAGGAGAGGAGAGTTCAGTGTCGTGGCACCTGAGATGCGATACGGCATCATGTCACAGTCTAAGACCTGCCCGAGCATCTGCCTGGCCAGCAAACAGAAACCCAACGCCAGGCAGCGAGAAAGGGAAGAGGTGAAGTTGAGGGTTGGCTCAGAGAACAGATGGGTACAGTTACAAGAGGTAGGTTCAAGATAAAATTGACCCTTGTTGGTTAAAGCTTGTGGTAGTTTGTTTAAAAAAAAACCCCAAGTGATCAAAGCCACATTGTAAATCTGTGTTTGTCCCATATTCAGTACCCCTCAGAAAACCTACAACTTCGAGGTTTCTTAGGTTTATGAACATGAGTTTCATTCCAAATGTGGAAAATTAAGTATTTGGGCTAGAAACACATGAAAATTTATCTGTAGGCTTAGTAACTCACTACTGTGCTTTCTTAAGGAAGCACAAACTATCAGCACTGCGAGCAGCTGTGGATGCATCAACTACAAAACGGGTTTCCAAGAGAAGCAACCCAACCACCCCGTAACAGCTACTTTCTATATGGAGTTTTCTTACCAACTAACCACACTCTGGTCCCAGCCAGCTGCATGACCAAAGCCTGATGAGAAGAGGAAGGGCTGTTGTGGCAGAAACTAGAGCTTACTTTGGAAACTCAAGCTTTTGAAGATCATGTCTCATCCCAGTTGAGCCTTAGTGGGTGCAACCATCCATTAACCTGATTCTGCCTTTCACTTGGTTACCCAAAACACTCTGACCAGGACACAAACAGGGAAAACACTTTTAGCTAATTGTCTACAGTTGATTTCAAAGTTCAGGGAACACCCTCCTGTCCTCTACCAATGACACACCAACATAATATCAAGCTTTGAGACCTAACAAAGGAGAAGCACTGGGAGTCTACCACTGTCAACACTTCCCTGCTAACGTATTTACTAACTCAAGCCTTCAGGCCATCAAAAGTTGCGTTTTTTAAAAACAATTTTAAAATAAAATGCCCCGTTGCGACCCTGTAAGGAAGCTGCTTCCCAGGGAGCGCTGAGCATCACCTCAAATGGGGCCCTACAGCACTGCGGCAACCAGCCACAGCTAAGGCATCTCAGTGAAGACAGTGATGATGTACCATTTCCAACTAAGCAAGAGACTGGGGAACTCAACCTGGTTCTTCTCAGTGGTGATAACTAACGGAAATCTTAGAGATTGAAGAAAAAAGTGACAGGACAGCCTAGGCTCCTGGAGGGCTGCTTTGGCAATGGTTCCCATTCAAGCCAATATGCTGGCACAGTACAGGGTGAAACGCAGCAGGTAAAGCACAGGCATGGAAGCAGTGGCCCCATCAATGAAAGAGCCTGATGGAGTGAAGTTCCTCTTCCCTCTGGGTTTTCCTGCTGCATCCCAACTCAGATTTGCCACAAACAGACAAACACTCATGTCAGCACAACGTACAGATGTGAAAGGAGGCTAGGGAACATGATGTCCTTTCAGTCCAAACAGTAGGACAGCCAGGAGTCCAACCATGACCACAGTCTCAGTGAAAATGTTATTAAATGTGGTTTAACACAAGTGAGGGAAACCCGATACTCTGAAGCTGCCTTTTGGCCAAGAAGCAAAATCACCACCCACGCTTTAGACCAGGCTGCCCTTTAACAGCCTAAAGCCAACCCTGACAGAGGCAGAAATGTAATCCCATGACCAAAAACACATCCGTGTTTTAGTGGTGGACATTACCTTTGGGAAGATAAGTGGTTGGTGGAACTTCGTAGGGCTCTTCACCCACTTCGGTGCTTGACGAAGTCAAAGACGTGTTTGGAAGAGATGCTGGAGAACCACAGACATTGTCACTCTCTTTCGTCCCTGGCTTGATGACCACCATGTTCTTCCCAAAGCAGTCAGTGTATGTTTTGCACTTCATCACACTAGAAGGCACATCAGAAAAGGTACCACGAGGGCACGGCTTGCACCTAACGTCTTCCGTCTCGGTTCCTTTCTTGCGGACACCCCAGCCGACCGGGCACACCGTGTAAGGGACGCAGGTATCGTTTGTCTGAAACGTACCAGACAGGCAAGTGCACTCGCGGTCAGTCAAGGCAGTACAATGAGTTTTCTCAATCATTGGCAGTTCGCAGGGTTTCCTACAAGGGTGGCACCGCTCTATGCCATTCTCGTGCTTCGTAAAAGTCCCATCCGGACAAGGGCTGCACTCTCTTAAGGTACTCTTTGTACAGTGCTTAGACACATAGGTTCCTGCGGGACATTTGTCGCAGATCAGCTCTTTGTTGGTGGCACGGTCGAGGTGGCGGTATTTGCCAGGGGAGAGGCTGATGGCATTCTGCTCAGAGGTCAGCTTCGACTGACCAGCAGCGGTGCCAAGGAGCATGAGAAGCTGGAAGACAGAGAGGAGGTATTAGTCAACAACAGCGTGCTACCAGAGCCTCTTCTGCCAGTGACTCCTTTTGGGATCACAAAACACATCTCAGAGCCATGGGACCACAGAGATGTTTCTACACCCAGGGGAGGGACTTCAGCGAGGTCGGGGTGGAAGAGAACCAGCGCAGACAGCAGCACGCTCTCCGGACACACCGTCAGCTACAATTATAACTCCTTAAATTTGACACCACACTTCTCGGGTGAGAGTAAGCATCGTTTACACGGCAGCCCTGCCAGGGCAGTAAATACTGCTAAGTGTGTTTCACCAGTACGTGCTACCTGGGCACCCCAGGAGAATTCAGACCAGCTTTGCATTTCAAGGCTGATGGACTCCAGCACGAGCCAGGCGCTTGCCAAGGCCACAAAACACATGCAGGTGGCAGCTCTGACCTGCAACGCTTTCCCCTTCTGTACGTCCCAGTCCGCACTCGTTCAAATAGTTACCTTTAAATAACACAAACTGGGATGAAATCTGGGCTCGTGGGCATTACTGGACGATTTCTCAGCCCCTCTGCCCCTTCCATAATGCGCACAACCCCATGCAAGCGCCGCGTTTGGTGAGACCACGAGGGATTTTCCGCTTCGAGCCTCCAACCACATCTGAACTCGCTGTAAACCGGATGCATTGGCAACAGGAGAGAAAACCCAACGCTATTTTTAAGCTCTTTGAGGAGCTCTGCTGTAACGCAGTTCCTCATTGCGTCAGGTACAAGTAAAAGGCCTCCAGTTTTTTAGGCGCTGAGCTGCACCCAGCTGGGCTTGGCTAGACGATGGCTACAGATCTGCATCTGCACCTATTTCCAACTCCAGGGCTTTACTCCCTTAATTCCTTCACATCAAGGCTGCTCCATCCCCAAGAGAAGCCTCACCTCCCAAGCAAGGCTTCTGCTTCCTCCAGAAGACCACAGATTTAACATCAGTTACGGCAGCGGAGATAAGACACCAAGAACAAACGGCATCTCAAAAGAACGGCTGATGCAACCTCACCCAACATGCACAGCATAGAGAAAACACTTCCAGCCAGCCGCAGGCTGAGTTCGGAGGGAGAGAGGAACGAGCCAACGAGACCTTCAATTTTCAAAGGTGCTTTCCTACGCTGAAGGTAAAAAGACCAGAGACCCTAACGCTTTTCAGCGGCGCAGCCAGACACATAAATCACTTGGCTGTGTTATACAAGCCCGCGTTTCTGCTCTGCTACCTACTCTGGGCTATCAGCCAGCAAGAAAATATTCAGAAGGAAAAAAAAAAAAAAGCCTCCCAACAACATGACTCTGCAGAAGGCACATCGCGGTAGAGCCGCAAGCTGCGCCGCGTCATTTTTGGTGCAGTCTCTTGCTTCTTGGAAACACACAGCACATTCCCGTTTCACCTGCTAAATAATTTACGGCTCAGGATTTGTACAAAACACTTCAATTTTTTTTTATTTTTTTTATTTTTTTTAAATTTTTATTTTTTCTCTCCTGAAGCAGCAGTCGCAGAGCAGGCAGCAGCGAGCAGCCCCACCGGAGTTGACAAGGATCCTGCAGCGGCCAGGCTAATTACAGCACGTCAAATTAAAACAAAAAGCGGGGCTGCCCTGGCAGGCAGCAAAGCCTTAAAGGATGCATTTTATTTTTCCCCTGCCCTAAGACACGATTTAAGGCAGTGCTTAGCTGGCTTTAAGGAAACCTGCCGCCCGTAATCTTCATGACGTAACCCTGAATTAGCAAACCAGACACGGCAGGACCTGGCCTCCCAAGGTTGCGTGGGGGGGTCACCTGTGTTACTCATCCTCCTCCCCACGCTGGCGCCGAGCGGGACAGGGTGTTGGGACAGGCAGGACACGCAGCAGCTCTCCTGCCTTGCCGGAGACGAGCTGTGTGCTGCCAGCTCAGATGCTTTTATCACCCTCTGCACCAAGCCAGACCTCAGGAAACCCACGGACGGCCCCACCACAAGCACGTGCCGTGGGTCCCATCCTGCTCTTCCTTCCTCCACCCCATCTCCAGCATCTTCCCATCACTCATCCACGTAACTAAAGCCAGTGAGACCTGCACTACCATAACAGCATCAGGTTTGGTTCTTCGTTTGGTTTTGGGTTTGAGTGTTTAATAAACCCAACCTCAAGCACAGCAGCACTGGCGCTTTTGAACATCTTCAGCTGCACACACACTTCCACGCTTAGGCACAACAGCAAGTCCCCACGGGGGGTGGTTAGGCAGCGTTGAGCATCCACTATTTATTTGGATTGGTGTTTCTGGCTCCAAAAAAAAACCAGCTGCTTGGGTTTCACGGCTGGCACCGCTCAGACTGCCGAAACAGAAGGGCAGGAGCAGGAGGACATCTCCAATGCAAGGGCTGTCTGCTGATCTGGTCCTGTGTCCTCAGGACTGCCCAGCAGCACGCAAAACTAGACCTTTCCACCTGATGTACCCAGTTTCAGCGGCAAAAGCAACAAAATTAAGGAAGTGAGCTCTGCTTAGCCACTGGATTTCCGTTCATTGCTCCGATACCCAACAAAGTATACAGGGTAACAAACACCACCGAAAGGATTCGGTGCAAGACAACACTAGAGAGCAGATCTGGTTTCACGCATTCGCATCGCTGCTCTCCGTGTCGGATGCAGAAGCAGCTCTCAACACCGAAGCGGGACTGGATGGGGCAGCCAGGGTCCCAAAGAGCTCAGCACCACCACCCTGCACCGCATGGCCAGTGCGATTCCCAGCTACCTCCACCCACTCCAATACATGGAGGTTTTCTGCTACGAGGAAAGCAATCAGGCTGGGCAACGCTCCCATTTTCACCTCCTCGTGTTGGGGAAACGGATCAGACAAGAGGACCTTTGTGCTCGGCTCCAAACAATCCCTCGAGACAGCAGCACCCCACGGCTGACGTGGGCATGACCCACCTCAACACCACTATTCCATCCCAATAAAACCATCCACGCTGCGCCTCCATCACCCTCTCAAATAACTGCACGCTGCAGCACAGACCTGAGGGGCAATCTGCGCAGTAATTAGCTTTTGGGGGGCCACAAGCTTCCTGGGCACAAGCATGGGGGACGTAGCAGGGAATACAACGGCTCATTCAGGACCCAAACCGGCTTGGTGGCACGGTGAGTCAACGTGGCAGCAGAACATTGGTGGATCAACAGGCATTTGTGTCCTGAAACGGGGTGACACCTTGAGACACTGAACATCTCGGGTTCTGTTAAGTGATACCTCACCGCCAGCCCTGCAGGGAGGCAGCAATAAACCTAAAAAATAAAATAAATTTAAAAAAGACAAAATCCAGCTAGATGCCAGGCACTTGACCCTGGTAGAAAAGAGCAGGAGCAGAGAGCTGTAAGCGAGCAGGGACCAGCAGTGCTAAAATGATCCTCTGGGAACTGTTTCTGAGCAAAACCAGCAGAATTCAGTAGAAATGGCAGCTGGCTCCATGGCGATGCCTTGGCACAGGTTGGGGACGGGCGACAGCCTGCTGCCCTCCCCAAAGGTCAGCTGCACCCTCCGCCGACCAGCGCCGGGAAGTCGCTTGCAACATTAAAAGAGAAAAGGGGAAAAAAAAAAACCAAAAAACAAAAAAAAAACCAAAAAAAAACCAAAAACCAAAACCCCACAACAAAAAAACAGAAAAAAAACCAACCAGAAAGGTTTAAACTGGTCTGGAAGTTTCACTGTAACTTCGCAGCCTGGAGAAGCCCATCTCCTGCCCTCCTCACTGTAAAAAGGATCGAGTCACTCCAAAAAAAAGCTGCCCATGAGGAGAGTATCGAAGAGCAAAGCAACCTTCTGCTTCTCGCAAAGCATCCAGCTATTTCAGCTTATCTAGGGTTTGTGAAACTGAGAGTCCGGGGCTTACGCTGCTCAGCAATCCCTTCACTACATCTCAAGAGCGAAACGCGGGCAGCCGGGCACGCCAAGACAGCGGCGCAGCACGTGTGGTCCCCACGAAGGAAAACCCAGCAGCTATTCCTGCAGCCAGCACCGACCACAGCTCGCCAGCAGCCACCGTTTTCCTCCAAGCACATGAGATCCCCCAGGCTCCCCAAAGTCTCGAGTCAAAGCAAGGTGACATCTTGGTGGTTCGAGACGAGGGCATCGGGGGAGATGGTAGCACAACCAACCCCGGCCCTACGCAAGCGCTGCCGAGCGGCTACCGCTCAAAAACCAAGCGGCCAGGCAGCTGGGGTCTGCTGCACCCACCAGCTATGGACCTGAACGTACTTCCATCGGGCTGGGAAGACATTAACTCCTTGGGGGCCAAAGGGAGGCGCTCGAAATGTAGAGGATGAGAAACCCTGGCTGGTGGCCAAGGGAACATCCTGCCAGCCCAGGAGCAAACAGGGATTTTGTCTTAGGGCTCGGTGGCTCACACGGTCAGCACATGCAGAGGTTTGAGCACACACGTGCACAAGCAATGTACACGCACATTTGCTCAGAGGGTATTTCCCTACACCTTTATATAACTTTCTTCCCCCCCCCCCCCCCCCC
>VWZZ01007521.1:317475-365821 GCA_013399095.1 Psophia crepitans | reverse complement strand
TCCAATTGCCCCCCACAGTTTAGATATTTATAAACACTGATCAGATCCCCTCTCAGCCTTCTCTTCTCCAGGCTGAAGAGGCCCAAGTCTCTCAGCCTCTCCTCATATGGAAGACGCTCCAGGCCTTTTATATGCTGCAATGCCCTCAGCATCTTGGTGGCCCTTTGTTGGACTCGCTCCTGTGTGTCCCTGTGGAAGAGGGTGACCAGCCAGCCGGTGCCTTCTGGGTTTGCCCTAGTCACAAGGATTTTTGCTTTGAAATAGTTTGGAAAGTCCCTTCCAGGACCTACCTGCATCTTGGTAGGGGGGTGTCTAAAATTTCTGGTTTCACTTCTTTGCTTATATGGGATGTTGTGATGGCTGGAAGCTCAGGCAGTTATGCAATGTGGGCCAGTGAAATAACCAAGAACAGGAGAACCACATCTCAGAAGAAAACTTGTACCATCCAGTGCCACAGGAAGGACTTGTGGGAGCACTGTGGGGCATCAGATAGGACTTTTCCGGCCAGTGCTTCATTGGAAAACCCTCATAAGGAGTTAGGGGCATCTGTGTCCTCCAGTGGTCACAGTACTGTCAGGAGGGAAGGGAAACTGTGTCCTTTCAGGCTTTGGGAGTCCAGTGGGCTGCCTGAGTGAGATATCCCTCAACACACATCTTCTTTGGGGAGGCAGGGGGCAGATCCTTGTGTGTGGCAAGGAGCTGGGCTTTGGGTGGTGTTGGGTTGATGGTTACACTCGATGATCTTGGAGGTCTTTTCTAACCCTAAAGATTCTATGATTCTATGATTTTATGACTTCTCTGTCCTTGCTTTCTGGTTGATGCCCCTTGTTATGGAGGTCCCCCCGGGCTGAGCTGACCCGCAGAGTTTGGCTCAGGATCTGATAGTCACCTTCCTTTGCTGTGTGCAAGTTCTTTGGCCAAAAAGTGTGTTGGGAGATGGTCATCACGTTTGGTAGAGGGAAGGCAGAGTAACATTCTTCTCTGCTAATTAACCAAGGAGCAACAGTATCTTTAAAGGCCACACAAAGTGAGACATGTAGGAAGATACCATTTATTTTCTATGGATGAAGACAAAGACCCTGTGGCTCCTTTGATAAGGAGCTCCCATTCTTCCCCAGCTTACTACAGCAGTTGTGTCGGCTCTCACCCTCGCCACGGAAAGGTCCCTTCCCCAGACCAGAGTATTTATTCCCAGGACTTCCCCGCCCCAGGGCTGCTCATTCATCTCTCGCAGACAGAATGGAGCCTGTCACAAGAGCAGATGCAGAGCAGGCAGAGCTCCCCATGAGATCCTTCACCACCAGAGATGATAAACAGATGGGGAAATCTGCTGGGAAATGCATTGACGTAAGAAGTAGGTGAGAGGCTGGAGCATTGTCCCCAGGGAGGTGGAAACACGCTGAGAAAGCTGGATGCAGAGACCAATGCACAATGGCTTTTTGATTCCCCCAGACCGAGCGCTGCTAACGGACCGTTTCCTCTCCCAGCCCTCCTGGCGGGTCGGAGATGTCTTGCCCTTGTGTTATCTCTCACCCTGACTACTTGTCTCCAGGATTTCCTCTGGCCCCCTTCAGCAAGCGGCTGGGCTCCGGTCACCCCAGGCTAGTGTCCCTTGCAACATCCCTCCGTCACCAAAGCTGCCATGGCTGGAGGCATTGCCCTTCAGAGGATAACTTAACCTCTGCAACATGGGCATAGGGAGCATAGCTCCAGGCAAGAGCCTCAGCCTTCCCATCAGGAGGGAGAGGTGAGGTCAGGGATTTCTCCAAGACCTTGGGGCTTGGCTCAGTCTGACCTGACAGCCCTCCGTGGAGAGGTTTTTACACCAGGGCTGGACCCCTGGTGCAGAACAACAGAGCCATCCATGCAACTGCCATTCGTGCAATTATCTGTGTGTTTTGCTTGATATATCCCTTCCCTTTCTACCAAAAATTCAATGGGGCTTCCACTGCAGCGCACCCTCTCCCAGCTAGGCGGCTGGCTGCCAGGAGCACCGTGTCTCGGGCCACCACACCAGGCACATGTGGGACAGGAGCAAGCCTGAGAAGCTCATCCCTGCAACATCTGGGCACTGAGCTGGTTTTTATTGTTAAATTTTAATTAGCAGGGCTGAATTTTAATGGAGAAACTGTATAATTGGGCTTCACATCCCAGCCACAAGGCTAGGTCGCCAGCATCAAAGAGTTCCTAATGATGAGGTTAATTTTCTTTTTTTGGCTAGTGCCACAAAAATTCTTACTGGATTTGGAAATACAGGAAACAAGTTGCCCCGGGGCAGGGGAGGCAGGTACCAGGGCTGCCCGGGACGCCGCGCTGCCGGGAGGCTCTGCCAGCCAGTCATATGTTGCTGTTTGTAATACTTCATAGCGAGCAACACCACAAAGTCCTTTTTTTTTTTATTCATTTCTCTCCCTAGCGCTTCACAGCACGCAATAACTTGGGTTTATAAATTAAACATGTTCCTTGTTGTAATGTATCATCTACTTCTTACTCCACAATCCTATAATAGGATTTTTTAATTGCCTGTCACGGAACCGTGCGTCCTCCTCGCCGGCTGGGAGCGCGAGTGCAGCCGTGAGTTCATCGGCCCATGTCAGTATTTAATGGTGCATTTAAATCTTCACATTAACAAAAGGGAAGAACACAAGTGGGAACGTGGAACAGTCATCATTAAGAAGAATTGTTTTCTGTGGAAAAAAATGAGGAAAACCAGGCCAAAAATACAAACAGATTTCTTCTTTTTTTTTTTCTTCTCTTTTTTTCCCCCCCCAAAGGGAAAGGCATTGTACAGTGCTTTAATTATTGCTGTGTTTATTTTCAGCTGATGTGTATCTAACAGCTTGAACCCAGATTAGAGTCCGAAGGGCTGAGATAGAGGGCTAGAAGACCCACTCCAAGCGTAGCCACACACCCATGAGTTGGTACTTATACTGGAACATCTAGCACCGGCCCCCTGTCCTGCTTCATTCATTGCAAGAGAAGTGTCCATATTTCCCTGCTTCTGTGCCCAGCGATGCTAAAATCTGGCTGAGTTGGTCCAGCTGAGATGTCCTTGCCACAGCCTGGGAACCCCAGGCAGGAGAAGGCACCGAGGAAGGAGATGGAGAACCTGGCAGCAGGTACTGTTCTGCTGCTGTACTCAACCTTGGCGCACCCACATGGTGAGCGCTGCGTGCTGCTCTGGTGTCTGCAGCCCAAAGCGGGTGTGCTGGGGAGGAGAAGGGCCAGAAGAAGGCAGCTAGATGGTTAACGGGGATGGAGCAGCTGCCCTGTTGCAATTTAATAGGATTTCCTCTTGCAACACTCAAATATCTGCTCTTCGTAACAGTTGGCTGTGTCCTAGAGCTTTTATCACAGCTTCTCCTTCCTGGCAAAACAAAGTTAAGTCCTTCGACCTTTCTACGTTTTTTCATATCTTAATCTTTTTCAGTTAATTAACATCTTTTTCAAAGCGTACCCTAAATAGGAGACTTGGTCCAATCAAGACCTCATCAGCACAGAGGAAAGCCGAATAATTACCTCCTCTGGCTGACACACAAGAGCCTTGTTATTGCATCCTGGAAAGAGATTTGCTTCTTCTCTTGGTGTTTTCCCAACAGCAGATTTCTCATTCCCGTCCTTCGTGACTTGCTGTACCTCCTCTGTTTCTGCCGTACCATCACCTGGTAAGAGCTCCCCAGTGGGTACCGAGCATTTGATTTTGCTTCTCTAGGAGCAGCAGTTTGTGTTGTTATTTGCTGGGTTTCATCTTGTTCGATTCAGGCTTTTTCGTCAATTTTTCCAGGTCGTTTTGAATTCCCACCCAGTCCTCTTGGATGCTTGCAGTCCAGCACAACCTGCCTATTTTAGAAGTGTGTTCCCTGGGCCATCATTCGAGTCAGTAAATGAAAATACTGAATTTTACTTCATAGAATCATAGAATCTTTAGGGTTGGAAAAGACCTCTAGGATCATCAAGTCCAACCGTCAACCCAGCACCACCGTGTCTACTAGACCATGATCTGGAGTGCCACATCTACAAGCTTTCTACAAGCCATGTCTAAAAGCTTTTTGAACACCTCCAGGGACAGTGACTCCACCGCCTCTCTGGGGAGCCTGTTCCAATGCCTGACCACGCTTTTGGTGACCAATTTTTTCCTAATATCCACTCTAAACCTCCCCTGGAGCAATCTGAGGCCTGACCCAGAACACTGCTCAAAATCTTCTCCTGGTCTGGCTGAAAACCATCAGCAGTGCCTCCAAATGTCTTTTATTCAATTGTTCCTAAATTCACTTTCCCGTATTCCCTTAATTTGAAAGAATTTGTGAAATGTCAAACGGGACTGTTTCAAAAGCTTTACCTAAATCACGGCACGTTTCAGCTACCCAAGAGGGAATCCGAGCAGAACATTATTCTCGTTTAGGCAATTTCTTCTTGACAAAATTCACCTTCTCTTCTTATCCCCAAATTCCCCTCTGGCTTCGTATCAACTGTTTGTTTAATAATTTGTTCCGGGAGCTTTCCAAGGCTCAACGTTAGGCTCCTGGTGTGTAATTCCCACTTTTTAAAGACAGATACTGTGCCTGCTGGTTTCTGCCCCACGGGACCTTTGCTAGCCCAGGGTGGCTGGGAAGAGCATTGCAATTGCTTCCTCTGCTCACCTCCCACAGGATCGTCCTCTGCCTGCCCTGGCTCCATCTCCTCCGTCCCACCTAAACCATCTCCAGCCGTTTTCTTTCTGCTCCGCTCCTCGGTTTCATTAACGTGTAATTAAAGTGAATCAGCTGGTGACGAGGAACCTTTTTTGTGAACACAGCACTGGCCTTTTCTGAGTCATCCCTTGGTTACTCTCTTCCCTCTTTCTTTTCCTTCTGACGTATTTATATATTCTCTTGGTGCCTTCCCACCCTTTTTCGCCGAAACTCACTCATGCCTTCCCTTTGTTTCACAATAGGGTGGGTTTGGCTGCAAATATGTAACGAGCTCCCACGGTTCCCACCTCTCTCCACCCCACGTTGCTGCTCCTGGGTTTGCAGCAGGGCTGCTGGAGTTGGTGGTCGTGTTTTCTGCCTTCCTCCTGGCAGGATAAACCTCCTGCTGCCCTTAGGGCTCTCCCAAGCCATGCCGGTTGTCCTGCTTCCCCAGGAGCTCCCCACGGCTACCCACCCTCCTCATGCCTCCTGCCACGGCCACATCCCCAGCACAGCCGCCTGCCCTCCCTGCGCTGCCTGCCTTTCCTCTGCTCTTCCCAAATTACCTCCGTAAGGACACAAGTGTGTTTCTGTGCCGTGAGTTGGTTGTGCACAATGTCATCATTGTGGCTCTGTCTTAAGAGTTCTTGTTGTACTTACTTATTTCTTAGATTTGTGGGGGAGGTTGCGTGGAGATGGTAGATAGTCACTGTGTTGCCCTTTTCCCTTCGTCAAGTCTCTTTTATCTCAGCACTGGAATTTCTCCAAGAAAAGTGGATCCTCCCCCATCTCCTGTATTTACGTGCCTTTGTGTAGGGCAGGGGGTTCTCAGCTGCGAAAATTCACCCACCCAAACCTTTGCCCCAGCCAGAGCTGGCCAACGTGCCTCGCACCGCTCGCCCCAGTGACCACACAGACTGAAGGGTGAGTTTTCTCTGTTTGGGATGAGGACCACGCACCTCCCAGCTTTGATGTCCCACTGGCATCCAAGCCTGAGCATTAAGTCCTCTTACGTTCTGTGGCCACCCGGTGAGCCCCAAGCCCCTCCAAACCCCACAGGCACCAGGGGCTGGGACTCAAAAGATTTCATCTGCCGCCCAAACCAGCAGGTTAAGTCAACCTGTGTCACAAACAAAAGACCCAAGATGTAGGAGAGGGGTGTTTAAAATGGAAATTGCGTTCTGAGATTGGCCCCAACCAGCTCAGGAAAGTGTTATAATTAACTGTGAGATGCCGCTGCAAATGCTGCTGGCTGGAGCAGGAGATTCGAGCATCCCTCCTCTGGTCTTATTCTGCAGTCCAAGAGTTTATTTACTGTACATTGCAAAATAGAGCCCTTCCTCCCTGCCCATTTTGGGTTGAACAAACAATGCTATGTCTCTGCTGCCGCTGCAGTATTAGAAAAAACTGGGTCATGCATATAATTCTGCGGAGGGAAACAAAAGGCCATTCTGCCCCTCTTGGATCTCCTATTTATGGATGCTGTGGCACATTATGGTAATTCTCACTTGAATCCAGCATGTAATTAATAGCTAATAATTTGGTGGTGGTAATTTTATATGCAAATTTGGGGAGAAATTCATGTCACAGTGGACAAGACAGTAAAACATGACTTACACATAAAACCGCTTGCAGACTTTCCGAGGCACCAGACCGCTTTGCCTCCTGGCTTTCCATGCACGCTCCTGTTTTTGAGGGTGTTGTTGATAACTAATTCTTTCCCCTCTTTGTATTCTGCTCCATTTTTTTTTTTTTAAATTACAAGCCTGTCTGCATGCAAAACTGGATGGTCGATGAATTTATTACAAGTATAACACTGACGTCTGTTCTGTACTCACAAAGGGACAGTTTCGGGGAGGTGGGGAGTTGTGGGGACAGGGGAATATGCTCGCAGATACTTGCTTGTAGTTCGTGCGTGTTCATTTTATAGATGCTCACGTACAAAGTGGGAAACTCAGCTTTGGCTTGGTGAACAGGTTGAAATCACCAGGAGTGAAAACTTGTGTAAATCTATCGATTTCTGGCACATTTTAATGTTTCTTTGTGCTCCCCTGTGCGTCTAGCTAGGTACGGTACCTGCGCGCAGTGATTCGCTGCAGTAAGAGCAATCTCAGGCCAAAGAGGTGAAAATAAAAGCTGAAAAACCAAACGAAACCAAACCATTGGAAAAATGTTTCCATGGCTGTGACTGAGAACAGAAGTGTTCCTGCTTTGCTGAGGTCAGGATGTGACACAACCGCTCCCCTCCGAGCAAAGCTGGAGCAAAGAAGGTGGTGAAGCAAAAATCCCTGCCGTTATCAGCCGGGGATTATCCAGCATAATCCTGTGGGTTGAGATGAGGTCTTTGGGTATAAACGTTGTCTTCCAAGGGTGTCCGTTCCTGCATGCTGCTAAGTTTCTCTGGCAAATCTGGGCTAACATATGGCCTAGGAAAGCAATGCTACAGCCCCCCCCCACCTTCCCCAGGCGCCCACACAACTCCGCGCCGTTACACATCATCACCTGAACACCAAATATCTGCTGCACCTTCTCATTTGTGCATTTGCTTTTCCAACAGCAGCCAGCTCAGGCTGTGGGGCTGCACTTACCCGTCACAGCATCTCCTGGTGCTGCAGTGCCTACACACAGATACGCTTTAATCCCCCAAAGAGCCTTATCAAAGAAGCCCCTGTGTGATTATTTCTCCTCATTGACACTCCAAATAAATCGTGTGGCTCAAGGCACTGGCAGGAGTGCTGGAGTGAGTAAGAGCACCAGAATCAGAGGTGATATTGCCCTACAGCCCCCCGCTCAGAAGGGTTTTAAGCAGCCCAAGCCCTGGCACACAACCCTGTGGCCTTGGGTGGCCTGAGGGTGATGGCTACAGCCTTCCTGCTCCTGGAGGGGCACGGCAAACACACGCAGCATCCTGCCACCCCCCGTTACGCACGGGACTGGGGGATGTGGTCCCTCGCTGGTGCGGGTGGGCATCACCGGGCAGAGCGGGAGGTGCGTGGGGCTCTGGCGAGGAGCTGCGGGAAGGGCTGGCCCCTGCACAGCCAGCCCCAGGGAGGAGAGGACACTTTGGCTCTGATGATGATTAAAAAAAAACTTTGCAACAGAGCGATGCTGGCACTGAAATAAACATTTTGCCACTCTAATTCGTGAGCTTTTTGGCCTTAGGCAAATGACTTGACATAGCCCCGTGCCCAGCCCGCTCTCTGCCCAGTTCCTGCCTTGATGGTTTTCCTCCTACGGCAGCTGCCCTGCTCTAGATGCAAAGAAAGAAAAATGTGAGTAAGGAAACAGGGAGGGTGAGGGATACACACATTTCATTTTTATGGGCCTCTCACTGCCTTTCACTTACTACGCTGCTGACATTTGCATATTCCCTGAACTGCCACCTAGGAAAGAAAATGCACTAAGAAACGGCTCAACGTAAAGAGCAAAGTGTCCACCAGCGGGGCTGGCTGCGACCGCGCGAGGCAGCCTGCGGTACTGAAGGACGTGGTTTAGTGGTTACTAGGTGGGGGGGGGCGGTTGGACTGGATGATCCTTGAGGTCTCTTCCAACCTTAATGATTCTATGATTCTACGCCCCCTCTGCGCCGAGCCGTCCCCGGGAACCCCTGGGCGGCCGAACGCAGCGGCTCCACGCTGCGGATCGAAGCAGCTCCTGCTCTGCGGTTTTGCCCTATGTGATCTGGCTGCCACTTGCGAGCAAAGCCGATGCCTGGGAAGCAGGAAACAATTTTGCACGGAGGTGCTTCCCCCGCCCCCTCCAGCCGTGCTTGCGCTGTGTGCTGTTCCTACACCGCTTTAATCAACTCCCAGTTCTAGGAAATGCAGGCAGGCATAGAGGAGACAATAGTAGTAGTAGTAATAATAACAATAATAATGATGATGATGGTACTGTTGAAGGTGGTTAGTGCTGGGATGTGGATAGTTCCCGGTCTGAGAAGCTCCCTGGGCCAGGCACACCAAGGCAAGAGGGACCTGGACATGCTGGTGAATGAACGTACCCTTCAGACACAGGGACTTTGGGGCTAATATCACACATCCTTGACCCAGGAACTGCTGTTTATAGCCTTAAACTTGGTGACTGCTGGCTTCTGCTAGGACCAAAACATCTCTGCAGTTGTAGCTGGCAAGTTTGGTGCAGACAGACAGGACAACCTTTCTTATCCCCTGTATTGCATTATGGCTTTAGAGCTGCTACGGCACTTTGGGGGTGAAGCTCAGCCCCTGGAGTCCAAAAGCACGCACAGCACTTTGCTCCTCAGCCCTGGCTGGAGGCCTCGTCTGCGACTCGCGTGTGCCCTTCCCAGGGGGAAGGATGCTCCAGAATTACACTTCTGGCCTGAGCACAGCCCGGGGGGTCTCCGGCTCCAGGCTCAAGTCCAGCGCTGGCGCTGACCTGTTTCATGCTCTTGGGCAAGTCCCCGCCACGGGGATAATCGTGCCCGATGCCAGTCTCGGGGGGGAGCGCGGAGGCTTCATTAGCTGATGTTTAGGAGAGGCTCTGGGCAGGAAAAGTGTATTCAGCGTTAAAAATGAATGAGCACCAGCAGTGCCAAAAACGTGTGTGATGGGGAAGGGGAGAAAGACAGTATCGGAGGGCAAAACGCTCCAAGAGCAGAGGGCTGGCCTAGACAGAGCAACAGCTTTGCCAGCGTCCAGGCGAG
This sequence comes from Psophia crepitans, assembly GCA_013399095.1. Taxonomy (NCBI): domain Eukaryota; kingdom Metazoa; phylum Chordata; class Aves; order Gruiformes; family Psophiidae; genus Psophia; species Psophia crepitans. Next base: position 356,488 of record VWZZ01007521.1, on the reverse strand, counting down.
GGCACGGCTGCAGCGCTGGCCCTGGCACGGTGTCCTCTGGGGACCAGTGGCCTGGCTGGCTTGTCCCACCTTGCCCTGGCACACAGAGCAAATCTCAGTGTCCTCCTGGGGACCGGCAGGCGGGAGATGTGTCAGTACCATGGTCCTTCCGTCAGTCCTGGAGGACTCACTCACACCCGGCAGCACGGGATCGTCCTCAGGAAGAGATGAGTGGGTCCCTGTCAGCCATTTTATGATGACTGTGTCGTTGCGTCTAGAAACATCTGATGGGAACTAGCAGAGTATGGGATATGCCTTAACACCCCCAGCTACTCCCCACCCACTGCCCTTCGAATGCTGCCCATCAGCAGCCTCTCCCGGCATTTGGTTCTGCTCCACGCTCACAGGCTTTATAGTCTCCCCTGCAGTGTCTCCCCTCCTCTCTCTGCTGTCCTCCAAGCCATCCCATGGCAGCTTCTCTGACCACATCCTCCATCTCCTGGTTTGCCGCTTCGGTCAGTCGCTACTCATCATTCACTGTTGCTCAGATTTTCTTTATTTCTGTAGGGTCTGCCCGGTTTTCCCCTGCAGCCAACCCGACTTGATGTTGTGGAAGCTTAGTTTCAGCTGAACCCGTAAGTTGCTCTTTCTACATTGGCATCAGAAGTGAAAGGCCCCAAAGATTCCCATGTTGGTGGATGGTCACAGCAGGTTCTACTGGGACATGGACAGCATGGGAGTATGTATGTCCTTTTCCTGTCCGCAGCATCGCTTTTGCCTGCACACAAGCTCTGCAGTGTGTTTCTTTCTGGCTAACATCAGTATCTTCACTGTACCTGATGCCTCCTCATAACTTTTCTTAAAAACCACTGCTCTGAAGTGGGTGCATGCAGCCCAAGGGACACCTGTACTGCCCAGAGACAGGGGAGCCCCAAACCACGCTGAACCTCCACTCCTTTTGAGTTTTCCGTCCCAGTACTCCTCAAGGTTTGAGCACGCTTGGGTTGGAGCAGCTCTTGAAGTGCAGAGGAGACCTCAGCTCACTGACGGGACAGGCTGTAGAGCTGCCAATGGCCACCTGAAGGCACAAGCAAGAGGATGGGTGTGAAGCTGGTGAGAAGGGGGAATGGGACATCCCCACTCCTCTCAGTGGCAGCCCACTGAAGGCACATGCCAGCCGTGCAACTGTGTTCACTGTCCAGCTCACCAAACTCCGTTAGGCAGTGAACCCTGTGGAAATCAGCCGGTGTTGGGCATCGGAATGTCTGGGGAAATCACCATGGCCATACAGGGGGCCTCGGCAAAGTAGGATCTTCCCTGGTGGGGTTAATAATCATAGACTCACAGAATCATTAAGGTTGGAAGAGACCTCAAGGATCATCCAGTCCAACCGTCCCCCCACCACCTATTACCCACTAAACCATGTCCCTAAGTACCACATCCAACCTTTCCTTGCTGGCCATCCAGTCTGGGAGCGAAGATGGGGATGGCTGAGGCCACACTGAAGAATGACTCATGCAACAACACTGGCTACCTTGAAGCGGGAGTACAAGCCTCTGCCTATCAGGTTCCTCAAGCAGATCTGCTTGTACAGGCTCTGTAACAAAATTACTGAGCATTTGGCAGGTCCTGTACAAGGAACAGCCCCATGAAGCCTGCCCCATTCTTCCTCCCACTTCTCCCAAGACTAAGTGTCATCCTTGGTCCAGACCAGAAGGGCTCACCTTGGCTACCAGAGCAGGTCAGTGTGGAGATCTCGCGACAGGGACACACGGCTCTCTGAGCTTTTGTTGTGCTTGTGGTGGTTAGCTCAGGCTTTGCTGTGAAGAGCTGAGTGTGAAAAGACAGAAGGGAAGGTGTTTCCTACAGCTGAGAGCCTGAATGCAGGCATGACTGAGGAGGCAAGCCTGCTGACTCACGTGGCTTCCCTGCTGCTCTTCAGGCTCCATCTCACACTGCAGGGAACCTGCCAGCAACCCTGTCCAGAGCACTCTGCCATGGAGCTCCTCCTGTCCCTGCCAGGCAGCTCAGCTCCTGACCAGCGGGGACACAGAGGCTCTCTCTGCAACTCCAGCAGATTTCCCAAAGGCTCAGATGGGAAAGGACCTTATAACCCTTCTCTTCCCAGCCCTCTCGTAAAAACCATCTTTGATCTCTTGTGTATTCCCATTCGATCTCCCTTGTGACATGGTTCTCTGAGAGGGAAGGAATGTCCTTTGGTCCCAGTACCCAGGTGAAGGTACGGCTCTCATGCTCACTGCGCCTCATGCTCCCAGGGAAACGAGGACATTTCCTACCCTCTCCCTGAGGAGCACAGCTGAGCTGCTTGCACTGAAAGTACTGCCAAGCTTCCCAGATGAACTGCATGTCACTTCCCACGTCTCTGCAGTAGCAGCTCTGACATCAAGTTAACAAGCGCTGCCAGCACGCCAGGAGCATTCACCCTTTTGGAGGTTTTTCCAAACCGAACCCTGGTGCTGACCCCTTTGAACTGGTGACCCACCAGTACTGTAGAGCAGTGAGGCGAGGCAAACTATATGAGACCCAGGACAACTATAGTAGGGACCAGGAGAACATTTGGAGCAGGTGCTTGGACCCATGTTTCACGTCTCAATGGGTGCCCGCAGCAGAAGATCAGTACTGTGGGATCCAGGTAGGACTGAGCATGAGGTGGAGCAGCACAACAAGGTTGTGCTGTCACCAGAATTTCTGCTCAAAAGCAGCTTTCCCACTAACAGCACTGGGTGCAGCCTTACACAACCACAGCTTTGCCAGCCAGCCCACTCCTTGTCAGAGGGGAAGGGAAGGAAGGGAAAGGGAATGAAAACTGTTTGATATTTCTCATACAAGGGAGAGAGATTCAGAGGATGGACATTGGCCATGGGACTTCAAAGACATGCCTTCAAGTTTCTTCTTTACGATAAACATCTTGTGTGACCCTTGGCAAATCATAAACTTACATTCTGTTGGAACATCTAGTTTTATTTCTTGTACAACACTGAATTACAACATGTCACCAGCTCCTCCTGTTGAGTTCGACAGCTTGTGTTTGACTAACGCACAGATTCCCCATCTGTTCTTCAGCCCCAGTCCTTTTTGCTGCAGTATCGCCCCGCGAGTTGGTACAGATGATTCCCCTTAAATCCCTCAAATCCTTTTCTAGATACACTGAGTCCCCATCCTATAGGCACTGCCCATGTTCCTCCTTCCCCAGTACATCCCACTGCATGGAGTGATATTCATCCTACGCCACTGGAAGAGATTCAGGCAGCAGCACAACTGCTCTGTCGCTGCAGTTACTGATTATCCCACCAAACTTTCTGCAGTCCCCAGCCTTTGCCAGCAATTATATTTAGTTTTGCCCTCAAACTAGTGGCAAAGTGGAATAATACTGGAATTAGCAGCTCTCCCTCCAGCTTCCAGTTAAGGAAATCGAGTATTTTATTTTGCTTGGAGCTATCTGCACCATTTCAGGCTAATGAGGTGGCGCACAGGTCATTCCTTTTGGTAGGCTTGGATTAACCTACACCCTGTGAGCCTCTGATACATGGGCTACTGCCCTACAGCAGCTCCTCCATGGGAAGACCTCAAGAAAAGCCTGTCTTTTTTTGAACAGAAGATGGGAAGGATGCTGCTGGGAGCAATGCAATAGAAGGATATGGAAAGTCTTGGGCTTTGGTTTAGTGTAAGACCTTGTGGTCCTCTCCTACAACCTTGCTTCTCGCTCTTCTGGAAAATGGGCACAGTGTTCCCTAAAATCAGCGTGATGGTCCCTCCATGTCTCAGCAACCAGAGACACAAAAGAGGGGAGGTAAGAGGACTGATAATGCCAGAGCAGACCGGGGAGCCTGATTTCCTTGATATTATGCTGGGATCTGAAGAGTTATTTTCATGCAGAATTGGAAGGAAACCTCAAACAACATTAATGGAACCAAAACCCTGCAGTTTTGTTTTGGAAACACAGAAATTTTTGAGGACGACTTTGGCTTCCAAGATAACCTGGCAGCATTTGGATAAAGGCCACTGGATTTCTAGTGACTTCAGGGCTGCTCAGGGGAGGGGGAGCTGCCAGGACAGACCATGGCAGATGCTTTCATTCAACAGAAGAGGTACGCGGAGACTCACTACTGATGGCTGGGTTTTGCTATTTTATTACGGAGAGACTCTGAATTTGACATCAGGTGTTGAAGAAGGTCAATGATGGAGGACATTGAGAGGGGAAGGAGGGCCAGTAGGAAAGGGAATAACCAATTTCTTACCCTTCAGGGGGACTTAACCAGGCCTACCTCAAATTGTCATGAGGGTGACAGAGCACGTAGGTGCAGAGAGGGCTGGAAATGAGACTGCCAAACGGACGCACAAACATTTCATTCCAGTGTGGCTTTTCCCTTCCATTCCTGCACTCATGGGCAGCCAGAAATCCCCCACCCGCTTCGCTCCCCTCACTGCTGAGGGTCCCTCCAGACGTGTCTTGTCCCGACCATCCAACACACACACAGGAGTCGCCGCGAGCCCGGACCCGAACTCCAGCTCCGCACTGCACGTCGCCAGCCGTGCCTCCGCTCCTCCGCCCGCGGGCCCTTGTGCACAACCTCGGGCTGTCCTGACAGTAATTTGAGGCTGGGGGCACTGGTTAAACAGGGACAGGGGATTTACCCCTGAGAGAAGCAGCTCCAAAAGCCCTTTGCATCTGCATATCAGAACTTAAAATCGCAGCCATGCGTAGCGACGCTGCTGCTGCTGCTCAGCGGTGAAGGCGCTGCTGTATGCCCTGCTGCTGCGTACCAGCGGGCTGATGTGGAGATGATGCTCAGGGAGGGAGATGTTTTAAGGAAAGTGGAGCTCAGCTGAGCTTCTGATTACATATTTCAGCCCTTGAGTGATAACACAGCCAGAGTCCTGAGACAAATTGCTATATCAAGGTTTTTTAGACACAAGCAATTATCCTTTAGGGCTGCTTTGAAATACCTCTTGGGGGCTAATAAAGGTCGTAATTCTAAATTGGTGGGACCCATTGCACAGCAGGGTAAAGCAGGCATTAATACGCTGAAACCTAGTCATCAAACACACCTTTCATTCAAAGATGCCTGAGAAGCTTTGTCATGTACAAGTCAGCCCAGCCTGGGCTATTTCTGGGATGCCTTTGCATGCCACCCCCAGGCCCCAATACTGAGAGCAAGACTCTTTGTTGCAAAGAGTCATGAAAGCATCCTTAGGCAATAAATCCTCCAAAGATTTTAGTCCCTCCCCCAGGCTAGCCCTTTATATGGCATCAGGCATCTTCCTTGTGCAACCCTCACCCTGTCCCATCCTGCCCAAGCTGGATGAGTAATGATAAAATCCAGCAAGGAGGCCAGTTCCTGTTTGCTCTTATTTCTGATTAACAAGGCTGAGCCCTGGGAGAAGGGCTCCAGCACAGGTTTTGGCCACGGTGTCAGTTCGGATCCTGCAAGGGCGAAGGCAGACCTGTGGTTTGCAGCTCAGCTCAGGGCGAAGGAGACGGGGACCGGAGAAAAGAGGAAAGCAGAGACTGCAGGACATGTGGAGAGGCAGCCAAGGTGGACAGCGAGAGAGGAGCTGCTGTTCTTCCCCAAGGCTACTGTCTATTTAAGCCGTGCCCGAGCGCTACGTAGTGCTGTCCTGGTTTGAGTTACAGGGCTGCTGAGCCCTGCCTTGTTCCTCCTACGCAGCCTGATCGAATGGTGCAAGGAAAGAATAGAATAGAATAGAATAGAATAGAATAGAATAGAATAGAATAGAATAGAATAGAATAGAATCATTAAGGTTGGAAGAGACCTCAAGGATCATCCAGTCCAACCGTCCCCTCCCACCTATTACCCACTAAACCATGTCCTTCAGCACCACGCCTAACCTTTCCTTGTCTCCTTCCCTGTGCTTGGGATGACGGAGTGAGGCCGGGCAAGGTCGGGGACTGCGGGGTGCCAACAGCCCTGGGCAGCTGCTGTAACAGTGGGTTGCACTTGGCTTGGGTGGCCCTGTCAGAGCTACGGGGCTCCTCAAGAGTGAACTTAAACACTTAAAGATGTCGGAGCCTTTTGAAAATTGCTTGGTAAAACCTAGACATCTGAGCAGCCATGAAGTCTGCTGGTTGCTGCTGATACAGCTGGCTTGTTGCCCAACACATCCTGGGCTGCATCAAACCCAGCGTGGCCAGCAGGGCCAGGGAAGGGATTGTGCCCCTCTGCTCCGCTCTGCTGAGACCCCACCTGGAGTACTGCATCAAGCTCTGGGGGTTCCAGTACAGGAAAGACATGGAGCTGCTGGAGCGAGTCCAGAGGAGGCCACAAAGCTGATCAGAGGGCTGGAGCACCTCTGCTACGAGGACAGGCTGAGGGAGCTGGGGTTGTTCAGCCTGGAGAAGAGAAGGCTCTGGGGGGACTTTAGAGCACCTTCCAGCACCTAAAGGGGCCTACAGGAAAGCTGACGAGGGGCTGTTTATCAGGGATTGCAGTGACAGGACAAGGGGAATGGGTTTAAACTAAAAGAGAGGAGATTTAGATTGGACATTAGGAAGAAATCCTTCCCTGTGAGGGTGCTGAGGCCCTGGCACAGGGTGCCCAGAGAAGCTGTGGCTGCCCCTGGATCCCTGGCAGTGCCCAAGGCCAGGTTGGATGGGGCTTTGGGCACCCTGGTCTAGTGGAGAGTGTCCTGCCCATGGCAGGGGATTTGAACTAGATGGGCTTTGAGATGCCTTCCAACCCAAACCATTCTGTGGTTCTATGATTCTGACTTGTCTAAATGATGGACTGCTGTGAGGGGCTGGACCTCCTGGGATGTATCCCGCAATCCAGGCTGTTGCGACACACAAGCTTTGCCCAGTCCAGCCGTGATGCCTGATGCTGCTCTTGTGCCATCCCAGTGTGACCATGCCTCCTGCAAAAGCAGAGCAGGTGGGACAGAAAGGAAGGGAAGGCACCAGATGCCTTTCTTGCTGTAGTTCACAGCTTGACATTTCCACCAACCTGGTCCGTGAAGGTGGGTTTGCACTGAGATGCCCGTACCGCGGTCTAGCCCAGCTAAGGCATGGATGCAGGTTCTGCATGGCCAGATCTGTTTGAGGAGCTGTAGCCTGCAGAGAAGACATGGGACTGAGTTGAAAGCAAGGCAAAAATTCTGTAGATCGATGCAGGTATTTTTTCAACGCATGTGAGCCAGCGCTCTTTACGTTTCCCTTCAAATCATCCTGCGCAGGGCCTGTGAGATTCTCCGTGAGACGCTGACCCTGCTGCACGCTGGGCTGCGTTGGGCAGGTGGGAATAGGCAAAGCGCGGTTTGTTCCGTGCGCTGGGCAGGCCGTGCCAGCTTCCCTGAAGGAATGGCTCTTGGCCAGGAGAGCACTGTCTGTCCAAACCAGCATGCTCTTGCCTCGATTCGGCTGGAATTTTTCAAGGGAGCTAAACCTCGGCATTGCTGCGACAGAACGTTTTAATTTCCATTTTGAAACATCATCATTTTCAGTTTTGTGTTATAAAACTCTTCTTTGCTTTTTCTCTGACCTTGAGGTCGCCTGGTGTGGGAAGGCCACATCCATATTATTAAGTTTTTACCCTTTAAGGGGTGGGTGCACCCAATCTGTGGCTTGGGATGGTCCCTGTGTCGGGTTAAGTCCTGAATCCACCGCAGAAATTGCTTGGGCAGCAGCTGGGACCAAACTTGCGCGTGGGACTGTCCCACCAAGATGAGTGTGCAGACAACTGAGCACCCAGACATCGCACTCATACAGGTGTGGCCTTCGTGTCTCTCTCTGCCATGTCTCTCTCCTTCATGTCTCTACACTGCCACCAAGCAGGTATCTTCTCTGGCAGCTCAAGGGCAAGGATTTTGCAGAAATTCAAGTGGGAGAGCTCCTCACTTTGCCTCTCCATGGCTTTTATCTTCATAAACACAAGCACTCCGACATGGGGGAAATAAATAGAATAGAATAGAATAGAATAGAATCATTAAGGTTGGAAGTGACCTCAAGGATCATCTAGTCCAACCATCCCCCCACCACCTATTACCCACTAGACCACGTCCCTAAGNAATAAATAGAAAAGTGGAACGAGTGGGAGGAAGGGCAACAAAAATAAAAAAAAAAGTAGTGAAATATCGATGACAGTCTTGTGGCATCAGTCTGAGGTGTGAGGTCCCAGCCGTGGAAATGCTTGGCACGGGCAGAACAAAGTGTGCTGCTGGGGGAGGGAAGGGCTCTGAAGGGGCTCGGCGTGGGAAGGGTGGTCTCTTCAGCCCAGATCCGATGACATGATCACGCTCCCCCTTCCGAGGCAACCTGCTTCAAGTCAGCTCTACATGTGCCAACCCCCCGAGAAAAAAAATTCTGTGCCTGTGTAGTACGTGACAGTGCAGCCATGGTGCCATCCAGTACCCGAGCAGCCTCAGAGACCTCCTTCAGCCAGACCCTGTGTGGTAAGGCAGAGGACACAAAACGCTGTTCCAGCTGTAGCACCACAAGTTTGGAGAACAAGCCCGTCTTTTTCTGTTTCAGGTAACGCTGCGACCCGTTTCTGCCCAGCCTGGGCGTTGCTGTGCAGGTAACGATCTGCTCACACGGTTCGAACTGCCCAGGCTCGCCACCCACGAGCAGCCTTCCTGCGCTCTCCATGGCAATGTGCTGCAAAGGGCTCTCGCTGGGAAGGAGGCACTTTCCCCCTGCCTGTTCCAAGCCTGTGCTGTTCAGATCTCCATAAGTGCTTTTAAAACTGGCCTGCGTCCCCAACCTAAGTGCATTATCTGTAAAATGCAGTTTGCTGCCTGTGCACGCTCACAGGAGAGAACTGCCGGTAAAACCGAGTTGCCAGATAGGAAAAAAAGGCCAGCAGATCGGACCCCTGGAGGCTCCCCGCATCAGGCGTGGAAAAGAGATGGTGAAACGCTCTGTTCTGAGTTGTGTTTCCTGCAGTACGTGAGGGGACAGCCGCTGATTTAACCCGTCCGGTGCCTGACGGTGCGCCGCAGCCGACAGCCGTATCTCCGCTGCAGGGAGACGGGTGATGCGGCATGCGCCGGTGCATGCGAGGTGGCTCGGATGCTGCAGGCAGGAGGGCAGGGCTGCAGCGCTGCCTGCACAGGTCTGCTGGGGCTGCGGGAGCTGCCGTGCTCGCCCAGCCAACGTCATCGTCGTTGGGGTAAAGCCATGGGAGCGCGGCTGAGGTGGGGTGTGATTGAACGACTGTGTGGTCATCGTGGGCCGGACCTTCAGAGAGAACAGGGTGGGATGGATGTCTGGCTGTAAGGAACAAGGTCAGGGTGGGAAAGATGTCAGGAAGAACCAGGGTTAGACGAACCCCATGGTGTTGGCAGGTTCTGGGGCACCTCAAATTTCCCCGGGTAGAAAGCAAGAACCGCACAAGGGCACGCAGCCAGGCTCCAACTCATCTGGAGCCCCAGCTGTCTCCACACGCAACGGTTAACCTGCGATGCTGTGGCTTGCAGAGCCATCTACTGACAGAGGGATGCAGGACAAGGAATTATTGTTTTTCCCTTGATGTGCATTTTTTCCCCCAGCTTTGTCCGTGCAGCTGAGAGGTTCCTGAAGCACACCCCAGCGCACCGGGGCAGTACGGCCGGTAGAGTCTGTGTCCTGCACACAGCTCAGCACAGAAATTGGTTCACTCTGCCAGGCTCATGTGTGCTCTTCTCCATAGGAAATGTTCAAATATTGCCCCGTCTTTAGATACGGATCTGTGGTACAAGACAAAGAAGGGAGAAATGAAAGTTGTTGTGAACTATCCTCGGAAATTAGGAGACAGATCTGTCCCTCCCCAAACAGGAGCTCTGATTGAAAATCGTGACACTGTAAAAAAATACAAACCTTTTCTGCCTGACCTGAGTGTGCAGAAGAGCCTGTGTGTTCATGCTGCGGCACTGCCGACTCCTTTTACCTGTGTGCGAACAGCGGACGTTACAATGGGTGTGATTCCCGTTTTCAAAGCGCACCGCGCCGTTGGGGCAGAAACGCACCCTTCTTTAAAACTAGGAACACGTGGTGCAGTTCCGAGGTTTGCGAAGTCGGTGCTTCACAGAAAGCAGAGCTTATAGCGATCTAGAAAGATAAATACCTACCACACCAAAATGTCTCATGGCATTTTTGGTAGGGAAAACTATTTTTCCAAAATACTTTCTTTGGGTTTCTATCTCAAAAGAAGGCAAGATCAGACTGAACTGTACGGCTTGACACTACAGGGAAGCATTGACATTTTCTCCCCGCAGGAATACTGGAGATCTTGAGTAAGATCAAACTTCAAGAAGCAAACGCTGTCACAAAATGGAGTTTCTGACCACAGGTCAGTTTTGTCATCAGCTGTCTTGGTGAAGAGCTGCTTTTGTGGCACAATGTGGATGCCTTCAACAGCTCATTAGCAGGATGGAATCTGAGAGGACGCAAGAATCACAGAACAGTTTGGGTTGGATGGGACCCTTAAAGATCACCTAGGCCGACCCTCCTGCCATGGGCAGGGACATCTTTCACTGGTCCACGTCCTCAAAGTCCCATCCAACCCGGCCTTGAACCTTAGGATGACTGTCACTCTTGATTGCTGTTGCTGGCACCCATCAAGTCCCAGAAGAACATCAGTGGGTGGCCCATCTTAGAATCATAGAATCATAGAATCACTAAGGTTGGAAAGGACCTGTGAGATCATCAAGTCCAACCGTCAACCTAACACCACCATGCCTACTAGACCATGTCCTGGAGCGCCGCATCTATGCGTTTTTTGAAGATCTCCAGGGACGACGTCTCAACCACCTCTCTGGGGAGCCTGTTCCAATGCCTCACTACTCTTTATGTGAAGAAGTTCTTCCTAATATCCAATCTGAACCTGCCCTGACGCAACTTGAGGCCATTCCCTCTCGTTCTGTCACTTGCTACTTGGGAGAAGAGACCGACACCCTCCCCACTACAACCTCCTTTCACGTAGTTGTAGAGAGTGATCAGGTCTCCCCTCAGCCTCCTCTTCTCCAGGCTAAACAGCCCCTTTGCTCTCTGCTCCTGCCCTGGCCCACCCCACTGCTTCCCGCTGCCTTCTGATACCAATCCACTGTGTCCACCCACACCTCAAAGCCTTTTCCTGGCAGGACCTTGCTTTTGCAGTCTGCAGGGCCCCTGGGGATTCAGCTTGTGACACTTTGGCAGAGGTTAAATGAAATCAGAAATAAAGATGAAAAAATAATAACCAGGCTCAAAATTTAATGGCCACGATAGCCGTTGCCCNTGAGCCTCCTATTCTCCAGACTAAGCAAGTCCAGTTCCTTCAGAAGAAAGGTTTTAAAAAGAGGGTGGCCGAGATAGCTGGATCTTTGCACTATTTTTGGCTTGCCTGGAGTGGTGCAGGGTGGAAGAGCACTGCTTGCTTTTTAATATATGTAGAAAAGTGAAATGTGTTCATGAGACTCTTGACATGAAGGCTGTCCCTGTGGCATGGAGCAGACATCTGACTTCTTTTCCCTGAGTCTGGCTTTCATGCTAGCGTATCTACACTCCCATGGACGGGGCTGACGTATATAAAATAAATAAATATTTCAGTTCTGTGTCTGTACAGTGCAAATAAGGGATCCCTGACAGGAATGGCCAGGAGTTATATATTACATAAATAATAAACATGATAGTTCTCTCCAAAACCCCCCCAAACCCACGTGTAAAATAGCATGCTACATGCTCCAAAAAAGAGCCTTAACTCTGCCCATCATATTGAAACGCACCTTCAGTCCGTGTGCCTACATCCTTGCATTTCAAGACCGCAGTGTGCAGAATGCCCTTTGTGTAAGGGTTACTTACGCACAACTTTTTATTTGTTTGTTTGGTTTTAGGATTTTATTTTATGGTCCCATAGCAAGTCCGGGCTGAAGCGAGGTATCTCTGTGGCATTTTGGTTAAGGCAGCTGACGCTGGGGTGCCTTATTTGCCTGACTGATGTGACACATCTCTCTCTCTCTCTCGCACCACATTCCCTCTAAGGGTTTATTGTTCTATTCGGTGTTACACTAAAGACCACTTACAAGTCAGAGACATCCTTCAGTACCATCTAACAACAGGCCCGCTGTGATACTGCTGTTCTCAGGCTGCTGCCAGTGGGAGACACCCAAAGGGACATGATGCTGCAGGTGAGAAGGTACCCTCCTTTGCTGGATGATGAGAAGAGTCCATAATCCTCTTCTGGGAGGACCTGTATGGCTAAGGAGAAGATGGAGCTGGTAAAGAAATAGGATCAGAAAAACAGCAGAGGAAGACAGGCAGATCAGTCTGAGTTGGGCCAGTGGTCTTCTTAACCTGCTTCGCATCAGCTTGGTCTGAACTGCAAACTTCTTTTCAATTTTCAGCCGAGCCCCTTCCCCCAGAACTGTTGCGTGTCATGGACATCAGGTGACAAATATTTGGAGGCCCACTTGCTTCCCTTCCGTCCTGCCGACACCTTCCTGCATTCACAGAAAAGCAGAGAGCATTGCAAACCGGGTCCCTGCGGGCTGCTGTGATATTTGCTGCCCATCGGCTTGCAGCCTCCTGTCTCTTCTTTGTCCCTCTGCCAGAATGCAGTGGAGAACACCACAATTACAACAAGCAAGCATTAGTCGGTGTGGAAAGCACAGGACATCTTTTTAAGCACCTTCCCCCTGCCCCTCCCCGGTATTTATTTGCAGCCGGACCCATTCAGCTTTCACAGAATCATAGCATCACAGAACATCCCGAGTTGGAAGGGACCCATGAGGACCATCCAGTCCAACCCCTGGCTCCACACAGGACCAGCCCAACCAGAGCAGATGACTGAGAGCATCATCCAGACGCTGTTTGAACTCAGCCAAGCTCGGTGCGGTGATCACATTCCTGGGGATCTGGAAACTGAATTTCTAGAATTGCATATTTATGCATATTTCATATGTTACTCTAATATACGAAAGATCCCATGTTAAGGAAATGCATGAATAATTTGCTTTCCAGCATGGCTCTCTAGAGAGACATGTTCCTCTCTGTGCACCCTTTCCTATGTGCAAATATTGGGAAAACTCTCCGAGCAAAACTGGATGCACTGAGTTAGCCCGATGCCAAAATTTTGTTCCATGTGAACATAACCCTTCTCACGAAGATGCTAAGCCATTTTTGCACGTCCATCAAACCCAGCAGGAGGGTTGGTCCACAAAGCCCAGTCTGGTCATTGTCCAAGATGGTGAAACATTATTTCAAAAAACACATCCAAAACCAGGCCAAACTTAAGATCTGAGAAAGACTCCCCTGAGGAAGGAAGCATTTGGCAAAAAATCCCCCATATTTTTCCATGGTTTCTTGGTCATGGCACTCACTCAGAAAGGAATTTAGATGGAGTAGCTGTCTGGAATGAGAGACTGGAAAAAATCAGAGTTGTGTTTATTACACCAAAGTTCACCCTAGCTCTTCAGCATGGAGGAAAGGTAGTCAGAAGAAGCATTCACCTTTTTCATATTCCCCATAGGCCTGTCAATACAATGAACCAAGCCAAAGAGCATCCCCACAGCTGACTTTCCCTTGAGCTCTGCACATTGCCTGTCCCACAGGCTCTATCCAAGCTCTTGTGGTTCGGTGAACACCATTATCTACCCAAAAACCCTCTGGCAGTGCGAGATGCCCTCAGAGGTAAGGAGAGACCACCTTCTCTAGGTGCCCTCTGGCTCCACAGTGCTTCTACTAATCATGGCCAAAGGCACGAGGAACATCCCTCAGCCACGGTCCTGTTGTGGCACTGTCCTCAAGTACTTACAATGTACCTCTGTGTGGCATTGCACATTGCCAAAACCCGTCTCAAGACTGGTGTGACAAACTTGACACATCCCACCATGCGGAGCTGTCAGGTGTGGTTAAGGTTGTAGGCTAGAGCTGGCTGATTTGCATGGGGCAGTGGGTCAGGGCTGAAAGGAATCTCATATTGCTGGTGGTTGTCCTTGAAGTGCTGCAGCTTAATTGGGGGGAGACTGAAGATCACCAGGGAAAACTGATGGCTTACTGTCCATGTAGGTCTAAGATGAACCCGAGGGAATGACATGAAGCTGCGACAGGTGAGGGTTCGGTTGGAGATCAGGAAAAGGTTGAGCTCAGGGGGTTGTTGAGCACTGGAACAGGCTGCCCAGGAAAGCGGTTGACTCACCATCCCTGGGAGTATTAAAAAGACATGTAGATGTGGTGCTTAGGGACAGGGTTTAGTGGTGGACTCGGCAGTGCTAGGTTAATGGTTGGACTTGATGGTCTTAAAGGTTTTTTCCAACCTCAATGATTCTGTAATTCTCTGATTCTATATTTTGTTAAAAATTTCAAATGAAGAACGAATCTCATGAAATTTCACTTTGGCATTTCTGGGGAACAAACAAGGCCAAGATTTGACACGATGTATTTTTTGGAAATTACTTTACCCTTTTGCACTTGTGCAATAAACTCGTGATTTCAACCATGCTGCTGACATGAATCAGAACGCACACATGCCAACATCTCCTGCCGACGCGCGGGGGGCTGAAGTGAGCATAGTTCAAAACTGGTTCAATCTGAATGCGAACTAGGTTTTTCTCCCTATGCACACAGAGTCAATTTGTCCTTTATTAGTTCTGCCTTCCTCAGCACATCATTCATTCATTAGTTGTATAATTCCCCATGAACTTTGCTCCAGGTCAGAGTGTGGCTCTCCAGCTATTTGGGTTCTAGCGTGGCTCTTCCCCCCTCCAAATTTTACCTTCCTGTATCTGCTACAATAACATCAGTTTTATTTTCTCCTCTAACATTCTTCCCATACAGGCTATTCCTTTCGTTTGCTGACAAGTCAGTTTAGTTACTGTGCAAGAAACATGCTCATTCATGGACCTTCCCTGAAGTAATAAGGAACCTGTAAGAACATTATTTCAGAGTAAGCCTGTATGCAGATAAACCCCAAGATTTGTGGAAAAGACTGTGCCCTGTGCTTCATGAATGTATTATACAGACATCGGGCATGTAGAAAAAGAGAGCACATCCACCTTGTAGAATTTAGAAAATATCTACTTTACAAAAATGGGGATTGAATTGTTAAAAATTTAAAAGACTATCCAGAGTAGAGGTGTTGCCAAGGGACTCTGCATTAGTCAGCTGAAGGTCAACGACACGGTAAACTCCGATGGTTGCCCATCCCGTATGAGCATCATGGAGGGATGCAGCTTCCAGCAGAAAGGAGGAACAGAGTGTACATGTAAGACTAATTGCTAGCATGACTGAATAGTCCTTTCCCCCCCTGCATACAGCTGGTAACACCATCAACCAGCCATAAGGCAGAAAAATAGCCGCATCGCTGAACACCCCACCCCTCTCCTCGGAGACTGGACTGCGTCTGGCTGGAGATGTTGGCTTTGCCATCCTGACCCACGAGTAGCTGTGGTTGGAAAATAAAGCTCAGCTACTCTCATGACCTGGCCTGGAGCATGGGTGAAGAAGGAGCTAGAGAACGGAGTGGGGGCATGGGGAGCCCAAGATTTTCCTGCTCCTTTTGCATAATTTCTCTGTCTCATGAGGATTTCAATGGTTGACTTTGTCAGGATGAGGAAATAGCCATTCTTTTCTGTGAAGAATTTGAGGATGGGCTGCATGGTGGCAATGGATGGGCACTCATCCTTTGTCTGTGGTTAACAGCACTCAAGGCTTGAAAAGTGCTAAAATTTGAATGTTCTGGGTCATATTTTGATTCCAAAAAGCATAGGGATTTACTTCCATCAAATGATGGAAATCTAGCAGTTTAAGGGTTAGTGTGGACACCTCTACCGTGTTTCATGCCAGAACTGCCAAGCAGGTGGGAAATAATTGCTGGCTAGCTGTGGGTCCTGCCGCCGCAGAGGAGAAATCACTTGTCCTGGCTCAGCCCACGAGGAGGTGCCACAGACTCGGGGACGGGCCGGCTCCACCAGAGCAGACAGGCCATATGCAGAGACCCAGCACTGTGTTATTACTGGTGATTTTTTAACAGGATTTTTTTTTTCCATGAAACATTGGAATACTTACACTTCATCTTTCCCCATATTTCTTTTGTAATGTTGCGTCCAAAAAGAAAAGGAAGTATCAGCTGGTGTTCTTTAGCTCAAACAATACCTCCTTGTAAAGCTTCATAAGCAATTCATATCTGATTAACATTGGGCAAAACATCTTTTCCCCGAACTTCAGACCTGCCTTTCTATTATGCTTCTCATAAAGGAAAATGTTTGTCGTGAACAATAAAAGGAAAGTCCCACTTTCCTGTGAATAGCTGCAACATCAGACCTCAGCCTTTAATATAATGGGTTCCTATCCTCTCCTTGGACTGAAGGGCAGCTTAAGCGAAACATTCCCAAGAAGAGATGCAGAAAAAAAATCCCCTAGAAACAATAAAAGAATTTCCCAAACAACCAAACACAGCCTCTGTCTTGTGCCAAAGCTCTCTGCTTTGCTTTCTACCTGACTGCCTGCCAAGAAATGAAGAGATTATCCAAAAGCAAAGACACAGGATCCTTTCCCCTGGGCCAGAGCTTTCACGGGGGAAAAAGAGACCGAGCAGATGGAAAAAAGAACCCAAATTTCTTTTGCAAAGAGCAAGGGGAGAAAGATGCGTAATATAGATGAGAAAAATGTGAGAGCGCTGGACGACACACTGAGTGCAAGGGAAGATGCAGCTATTTTTACCGTCATGTAAAGATTAATTAAATCATGTTCTGAATGGGGGCACTGACGGCGACTCCCTCTGCGGCTCTTCAACTCACTGTATCGCTTTGTCTCAGTTTACTGTCTGCAAGACAGGAAGAAAGAAGTCTTCCTGCGTTGCTGAACTGCGAGAGATCAGTTAATGATTGAAGAAGATTTTGAAGACGGGAAGTCTGCAGCACGACGACTGGTCGTGAGTAAAGAGCAGCGGGCTCAGACTTTGCCCTCGGTTCACACAGGTAGCCAAGCATCTGGGCTTTTTACATTTTTGCTCATTAGTAAAAATATTTTAGAACAGGCTCACTTTGTGGTTTGAATCATGCTTAGAGAAAGGTTACAAAAATTACCGTCAAAACTCTCGATTCTGTTTAAAGAAAACCATTTTAAACAGTAGAAATGAAACATAACAGAGAAAAACAGTATTAAGGAAACACTTCAGAACTGTCAAAACACTGTTTCCTGGTTAGTGTGGGAAACAGGCAAACACTCGGAAAATACTTGGGTTTGGGTTTATCCAACCAGAGCAGCTGTTTAATCACACGGTTAGGTTTCAGGTATTCAGACAGACTAAAAATATGCTTTAAATGGTCAAAATGTTCCTCTCTCATGTTTATTAATAATCCTGGAGCAAAGCACTACTTTCACTGTGGCAATTAACCTTGAGTCTTATATTTTCTTTCACCAACTAAGCTGCCATTACAGCACAGGAGATGCAATATTCCTCCTCCTTTTACTGCACTTACCTGGCGTCTCCCTGCTGACTTTGAGCACATTGAAGACAGTCAGTGATTTTACGGTGTGAGAGAGAAATGCTCATGTCTGATTTCACCAAGGCTCAGGATAACACCTTCACCTCCCTGGGTGTAAGAAGGAGTTTCATCAGGAGCTCAAGGTGACCAGGGCCAGTTGTCCCCTTGAACAAGAATACAGAGGTGATAGCATTGCAACAAGTCTGTGGTATTTTGCTTAAAAGGTATCTGCTCACTATTATCTGACAGCTAAGCTTCCGCACTGTGGGACAGAAGTCCTGTATTAAACGGATGTAGACACTGGTTGAATTTCTCTGACTGGTATAATCCTAGGGACAAATATGCAGAGCAAAAGAAGACATAACAGGGAGATGGAATGAAGAACAACATTAGGACATTCCCAAAGATATGGCATATGAAACTGTTACTTCATCATGTGGTAGGAATGGAGAAATAATAACGGGTGATAGGTTTAATGTCCTTTTTACCTCAGTAGCCACTAAAGAATAAGGAAGTTTATTTAAAATGCAGAAGTAGTTGGTGTTAGTAGGATGAGATGTTAGTGATCATCCTTGAGAAGGTGGTGAGGACAGATGAGGTTCCAGGGTGCTGGAGAAGGGCAAGCATGGTGAATGCTTTCAAAAAAGAAGGAAGGGAGGTATGTAGGAATTGTCACTAATCAGTCTGACTGCATTTTCTGGAAATAAAAAATAAAAACCGTGTTTGTAAAATGCAGAAAACATTTAATTAGTAACAGCCGAGGCAGATTTGTAAAGAATCAACTTGTTCAACCAGCCTATGTATGGCATGTGAAATAATCTTTCCAGTCTACATAGCACCACTAAGGCTGCAGATGGAATAAGTGTGCTTGGTTTGGGAAAGAGACTTCAGAAAAGATGGAGACAATTCATCCGTTTCTAGAAAATTCCAGACAATTCTAGAAAAGAGAACAGATGAGGAGGATGATACAGATGGGATGATAACAACTCTTATATACTCAAAAAGATTACTGCAAAGAGGAAAAGAACTGTTCTTCCTGTACACTGCAAAGGGACAGAAAATAATCAGCTTAAATGACACAGATTACACTTGCACTAACATTTGGAAGTCCCGAGTGACTGCACCGTTCCAGCTTGCATTCAGGGTAATAAATTCTGTCCTCTTTCTCACTGCGAACTAATCAAAGACCTGCTCTGCAGTAACTGATTTGTTTACACTAAACGCTCTGTTTTGTTGGAAGTTGATCTGGCGAAAATCATTGTGTTATACCTCAAACAGTGAGTCACTGAGCTTCCTCTTCAGGAGGACTAATGAGACCAGGGCCACCACAAACTGCAAATAATCCCTGTGGATCATGAGTTCTGATTGCTGGAATTCCTTCCAGACAATCGTTTAAAAACTTCCTTCCTCTGTACAGAGGCTCAGGTTGGAGATGAGGAGAAAATTATTCTCGGAAAGGGTGGTCGGGCCTTGGAACGGGTTGCCCAGGGAGGTGGTGGAGTCACCATCCCTGAGGGTGTTTAAGGAAAGGTTGGATGTGGTACTTAGGGACGTGGTTTAGTGGGTAATAGGTGGTGGGGGGATGGTTGGACTAGATGATCCTTGAGGTCACTTCCAACCTTAATGATTCTATTCTATTCTATTCTATTCCTTCCGAATAATGCGTGGTACAGAATCACGGTAACTGTACTGTATTGCTCCTGGTAGAAGAGTATCTTCCTGCAAGTGCTCTGTCACCCATGGAAAAGCTCCTTTGAACCTGTGCACAGGAGGGTAGAGGATGGCAGAAACAGGGGTGAGGTAGTAGTTTGGGAAGCTGAAGAACTTGGCTTCTTTTCCACAGCGTATTCCTAAGACAGATCTGCAAAGGCGGGTGGGAGCACCTGACGCTGCAGGAGCAGGATTCACAGAGCCCAAATTTTCTGTGTGCTAAATGGGGAAGTTTCCAGATCAACGCCGGGATGGTAACCACCAGCAGGACAAGGGCTGCCTGAAGTCTCCCTTCGCTCTTTACCAAACGGTGGCTTTATAGACTCATGTAAAAAGCCAGCAGGCAGTTCCCTAAGGCCCCCCAGGCCCAAATAAAGACTCCCTCCCAGTCAGAAAAAGTGTTTCGGTTGCATGCGCTGTACTGCCAGACGGCAGGAGGGGGGTGCAGGAGGAGTCTCTGTTGAGATTATTTCGTTAATTAGAGAATTGTAAGGTGGGAATTCAAAGCATTTTAGGGAAAAAACTCCACTGTAATACAGCCTTTCTCCTGGGCGAGAGATCCAGGCAGATGTTGCCTTCTGCTGTGGATGGGGGAACACAGTGTTGTAGTGTACATTGCACAGGCGCAGAGAACCAGCCCTGCCAAGGGTTGCCTAATTTCTAAATCCTAAGTAGCCCTTGGCCAAAAATTAGGTTCAGAGAGGGTTAATCCTTTACTGTAAGTGTGAGTAATCCTGGGATTCACACGCCCCTGCTTCCCAGTGAAACTCAGAAGCAGGCTGTGTACTTCAGATGCCCTCCTCAGTGCTAGGGAGGCTCTTCGTTTTTTAACCATCACAGCTTTAGCTGAGCCTGCCGTGGCACGGAGCTCCTGGCAGTTAATTTTAGATGGTGCCACTGTGAACAGAAATGCACCGTTCTGGTGCGGCAGGTGTGCGGGGTAGATATGGGGCAATTTACTGCTGTGGCCTGTTGCCACATCACAGCATTATTATCCCGTGGGAGGGAAACAATGTAGGTTTATGACTTGCTTGAGTTCTTTGTTTTGATTATTTTTTCCTGCCAGGTTATTTTTAGTGAAAAATTGTTCCAAATTATGTCGAGAACAGGAGAAGCTGAACTAAGACCACGATCAGAAATGCTGCTGTGTATGTGGGATGTTTCCATGCACAACAAGAGCCAGCGGTATGTTGCATGGCAGAACCCTACAGAAATCTCTAGAAAGCAATGCGCTACCCCATTTATCTTCAGCCAGTCCCCAGTCGAACCCGGCCTGGTGTGAAGAAGCAGCTCCACAGGCTGTCCATTTTAGCAGCTGCAGGATCAGCTGCTTTGAAGTGAAACAGCCACTTCCAAGAGAAAACATGTCTCTGTGTAAGGACACGAGCTAGCTGGCACTCCCTCCCTTTCCACTGCCTTTGGAGAATACACAATATTCAAACCCTTAAATCCCTTGCAGGGTGGTGTCTTCTGTTCAAGGCATTTTACATCTCCCTGGGCTATTTGCTTTCAGAGACAGAACCATGGTGCTTCTCTGAAATTAATTAGCAAATTCACAACCTCTTTTGGGTGGTTTGGGAAACAACAGCGTGAATGAATGCTCCACTGATAGGGTTTTAATGTTGAGCTGTCAGAGGTACAGGTACCTGACAGTTGTTGAAGCTTAATTATGGAGCACAACTTTCTCTGTTGCCGTCTGCCTGCTCCAAAGAGACAGCTGTGTTTCCTTCCCTTTAATGAAAGAGTGCTGTAATAATAGCTTGCAAATATTTTATCTCTGGAAGCAATTATTAGTTTGTTTTAAAAGCTGAGCTAACACGGGAGACATGTTTATTCTCCAAGTAGACACCCTGTATTTGAGCTATTAAATTTCTCGTTACTATTTTAAAACCATGTACTGGGTCAGACTGAGCCGGAGTTAATTTCCCCGTAGCAGCCCTCACAGCGCTGTGCATCAGTAGCAGCAAGGTGCTGATAACACACCAGGGTTGTGGCTACTGCCGAGCAGTGCCGGCACACACCAAGGCTGTGTCTCCAACCCTTCTTCCCCCCCCTCAGCAGTAGGCTGGAGGTGGGCAAGATCCTGGGAGAGGACACAGCCAGGGCAGCTGACCCAGACTGGCCAAACGGATATTCCATACCATATGGCATCTGCTCAGCAATGGGAAGCTGAGGGAGAGGGGGAGGAATGGAGGGCATTTGTATTTTTCAACGTTTTGTCTTCTGGGGCAATCACTACGCTTTTGGAAGCCCTGCTTCCCAGGAAGTGGCCGGACATCGCCTGATGATGGGAAGTAGAGAATAACCTTTTGTTTTTCCTTGCTTTGCTTCCGCGCGCGGCCTTGCTTTCCGCTATATTAAAACTGCCTTTATCTAAACCCACCATTTTGGAGTTGTTTTTTCCACCTTATTTTTTCCCTCTCCCCTCTCTGCCCTGCTGAGGAGGGGAGTGATAGAGCGGCTTGGTGGGCACCTGGCCTTTAGCCAAGGTGAAACCACTACAAACCAATATTGTGCAGTTGTGAATGCAAGCTGTTTCAACTGCTACAGAAAACACCCTAATCTGTTAATAAATTAACAAAAAGAGACTTAAGGGAGAGGTTTCAACAGCAAAAAAATGTGTTGGGAAATCACCTTGATTCCAAATTAAATTAGACGCACGTGATGTTGCCAGAAAAGTCCCAAAGCCATAACGAGCTGTGTATCCCCTCCCACTGAGTGCCCTCCGCCCCCCGTCTCCATCCCTCTGTGCTCCTGCTCGCCCCCACAGCCAGGAGCTTTCTGTCTCCTGTGGGACAAGGATGGCAGCAGCTAGGGCTGGGACGTGCTGGTCTCTGCTGGCCCTCCCTGATCCTTGCAGTAGCACTGTAAAGCTTACCAAAACCGAGCGGCCAGTCTCAGTCTGCTTTTGTGAGTGGTCTCCGCAGGATTTTGTCCTCGGTTCATTGTTGCCCCGGGCTCTTATGACAGTGATTGCTCATTCAGTGGCAGCCACTATTGCAAGTGGCTGCTGGCAGGAGTCTGAGTCAGAGGCAGAGTCAAATTCAAGGGATGTTGTTTTTCTCTGAATATGAGAGCGCTGAGGAACATGCAAGCTGGAGAAGTAATGTCCATCTTTTTCCAGGCTGCAGTTATTTTTCCTTCCTTTCCTGGGAGAAGCGTGGTGTCAAATTCCTTTTCTAGCAATTATGAAATGTAAGTAGTGTGTCACATCTTGTGACACAGCTATCTGCACAAGAAGTAATACCACACCTTTGAGAAGAAGCAGGTAGCCTTACATCCACAAAGGGATGTAATTTGGTAATGTTTGAATTTTTTGAAGTGATATCCTCTTCCCCCTCAAAAATACGATGCTACAGCTGGGCGCTGTGATGCTGTTAAACCTGTGCACCAGCCCAATTTGGGGCTGTGTGGGGTTTGTTGCTCTCTTTCATTAACACCCTCTGCTAATGACCTGGTCTCCTGAAGGGGCTGCAGGACCAGAGTAGGCTGCAAGTTATCAGTGTGGGAAGTGTTAGAGCCACCTCCTAGCTGCTTTCAGCACCCTGATCCCATTGAAGATGTCTCTGCTCATTGCTGGGGGATTGAACTAGATAACCTTTAAAGGTCTCTTCCAACCCAAACCATTGTATGATTCTATGATTCTATATTAACACAGAATGGCCCTCTCCCTCCCTTCGCCTGCTTGGATCCCCACTGATCCCTTTTCACACCATTGCTCTTGTCTGCATTGGCGTTTTGGTGAGGAGAGGAAAAAGGACAGCAGGTGGAAAATGGGGGTGCAGCTATTCTCCCGGAATCACAGATTCACAGAGCGGTAGGGGTTGGAAGAGACCTCTGGAGATCATCTCCTCCAACCCCCCTGCTAGAGCAGGATCACCTACAGCAGGTTGCACAGGATCGTGTCCAGGTGAGTTTTGAATATCTCCAGAGAAGGAGACGCCACACCCTCTCTGGGCAGCCTGTGCCAGGGCTCCGTCACCCTCAGAGTGAAGACATTTTTCCTCATGTTGAGATGGAACTGCCTGTGTTCCACTTTGTGCCCAGTGCCCCTTGTCCTGTCACCGGGCACCACTGAGAAGAGTCTGATCCCTTCCTCTAGACACCAACCCTTTAGATATTGATAAGCATTGATCAGATCCCCTCTCAGTCATCTCTTCTCCAGGCTCAACAGTCCCAGCTCGCTCAGCCTTGTGTCCCATCCCTGCGCCTGCCTGGAGCAGGAACCTGCTGCAAGTAATACAGCCCTGGTTCTGTTTTCTTACTTCACCAGGGGACTTAGGATCCTATCACACAATACAAGTACAAAACTGCCTCATTGCTCCAAAAAGCCATGTAAGAATATAAAACCAGTTTTTGCACGAAGCCAGTGAAAGGTCTTCCCACTAAATTCAAAGGGAGCAGGATCAAGTCTGTACGAATAAAAAGGGAGCTCCAACATCAAAGGCAGGCAATGAAAGGGCACAGCATGAGCTCATGGGATTGTTTACTATGTGACTTGCTCTCCACATTTTTCTTACCTTTTTCTTGGATAAAATTTGCTTTTGAACTCCAGACAACGTGCATATTTAGGTCCAAGCCCGTTCCCACTAAAATTAGTGGATGTTTTCTTAGTAACTACAATGCAGATTTGAACAATTCTTTAGTCCCATGTTTTCCTCTTGAACACTGTAATCAACCATTTTATGCTCAGCTGGATACAACATGAACCCAGGCAAATTAGCTTTATTTCAGAATGTTGCATGTTCTATATCTAATTTTGCTGGGAATATACCAGCATCTTCTCATCCATAAAGGTGAACATAGCCCAGATCTAAACGGGAGAACTGCAGAGCTACTTTACTGTGAAAATACTGGGTGAGGTGGGAGCTTACACCTTTGATAGGTGCTAAAGAGAGGCCACGGTCACAGGCACTTCTGCCCTGGGACCAATCAACAGCACAACACAGGGTGTGCTGGTGAATCTGAACAAGCGTCTTCACAAGAAAAATCTGCTCAAGAAAACATTTTAAAGATCTTAAAAACTCAACAAACAAAAACCACCTTGACAACGTGATCCACTCTTGCAGTCACTCTCTGCCTGCTGCTGTCTGCCTCAGGCCTCTCCTATCGGCAGTGTTTTCTTTGAGCACGTGTACGGAGTATGGTAACAGTCAGCGCTCTTCTATCTTGTAAAATAAAGGTCTCAAAAGTACTGGGAAGCCTGTGAGAAGTCCTCGTGACACTGGAAGGGAGAGAGACGCATTATGTAATTTACAGGAAGTGCTTTTGGCAGCTTTGTGACTACAATTTCTATAAATATCTGCTGTAGAAAAAATACTGGGACACAAAAGTTTTGTCAGAAAAACAACGATACACTGTCGTAGGGCAATAAGTTACTCAACTTTGCAAGAACTACACTCTGAGGCTGCTGGTTTATATTTTGAAGAAGGAACCTACAGCCTCCAGATCCTACTGGGCTAAACTCCGCTCTTCTATAGCCTGTCTGTGGCTGGATCAGTCTTGTTTCATTAAGTCCTTTCGGTTCTCTACCTCGGCTGAATTAGCACTGCTTTCTTGTGCTTCTTGGAATAAATTTGGTCCTGGGTAGAACTGTGGCCCCCTGTCGTTTCCCACAATTTGGATTCAAAGTTTTTTTGGGGACAGGTGTTGCTTTCACAGCGCTCAGCACAGCTGCAGCCTTTTGCCAACGGCCAAGTAAATCATAAAAGTACTATCAGCTTTTCTGCAACACTTCTGGAACGCCCCAGCGGGCAGCCGCCAGGGCTGGCTTCGAATATCTCTGCAGGTCTGTTGTGAAGATTGGTTTGAGCCTCAAGCCCAGACACCTGGAAAAATTCCCTTTCTCATCACAATAATGAATCACAGTGCTTAAAATGATAGTAGCTTATTAAAGGTGGAGAAGAAAAGATAAACAGAATAGCATGTCGTGGTGGGTTGACCCTGGCTGGAGGCCAGGTGCCCACCAAAGCTGCTCTATCACTGCCCTCCTTAGCGGGGCAGGGCAGAGAAAATATAACAAAAGGCTCGTGGGTCCAGATAAGGACAGGGAGATCACTCACCAGTTACTGTCATGGGCAAAACAGACTTGACTTGGGGAAATTAGTTTAATTTATTCCCAATCAAATCAGAGTAGGATAATGAGAAATAAACCCAAATCTTAAAACACCTCCCCCCACCCCTCCCTTCTTCCCAGGCTCAACTGCCCTCCCAGCGGCACAGGGGGACAGGGAGTGGGGGTTGTGGTCAGTTCATCACACGGTGTCTCTGCCGCTCCGTCCTCCTCAGGGGAGGACTCCTCACACTCTGCCCCTGCTCCAGCCTGGGGTCCCTCCCACGGCAGACAGTCCTCGACCAACTTCTCCAATGTGAGTCCTTCCCACAGGCTGCAGTTCTTCACCAACTGCTCCTTCATGGGTCTCTCCCATGGGGTGCAGACCTTCAGGAGTAGACTGCTCCAGCGTGGGTCCCCCACGGGGTCACAAGTCCTGCCAGCAAACCTGCTCCACCATGGGCTCCTCTGTCCATGGGGCCACAGGTCCTGCCAGGAGCTTGCTCCAGCATGGGCTTCCCACTGGGTTACAGCCTCCTTCAAGTGTCTCTACCTGCTCTGTTGTGGGGTCCTCCATGGGCTGCAGGTGGAATCTCTACACCTCATCTCCCCTCCTTCAGGGGCTGCAGGGGGACAGCCTGCCTCACCATGGCCTTCTCCACCGGCTGCAGGGAAACCTCTGCTCTGGCACCTGGAGCATCTCCTCCCCCAGCTTCTGCACTGGCCTTGGTGTCTGCAGAGTTTCTCACATCTTCTCACTCCTCTCTCTGCCTACAAAAGCTGCTGCTAGTTATTTTTTTCCCCTTCTTAACTCTGTTAGCCCCAAGGCGCTACCACCATCACTGATGGGCTTGGCCTTGGCCAGCAGCAGGTCAACCTTGCAGCTGGCTGGCATTGGGTCTGTTGGACACGAGTGAAGCTTCTAGCAGCTTCTCACAGTAGCCACCCCTGTAGCCCCCCCACTACCAAAACCTGGCCATGCAAATCCAAAACACATGTAATGACCAGGTGCACTTTTCCCAAAGTCAGACAATAAAGAACTAAAACAATTTGAAGCCTTCCTCTATAATGTCTTGGGAAGCAAACTGCAGGCTGGTTTGTGCCTCCAGTGCTAATACCCCACTGGCAGCCTGTGAGCCCCGTCTCTCCTCCCAGGACAAAAAAGCCGATGCCTGAAGTTTGAACTGCTTTCCAGCAAACCTGAGCTGCTTCTCCCTTCTGGCTCCTGTCCCTTTTTGACCATTATTCCACTTCTTCAGTGATTTCTACCCCAAAACCCAATTTCCCCAAAGGATCCTCTTAACTATAGTTCCTTCTCTCTCTTTTTTAATTAGGTACTTTCACGCCCTAAAGCTACAAGCTATATGAAAGATCAGACAGACCAGTCACTCCAGGCCTGTTTTGGCTTGGTTTATTGGCTCAGGTCTTTCTTGTGTTACCGTAATGGTGTAATTTCCTTCACATTCATATGCTTGCTTTTTTTTTTTTAACAGAAATGCTTCAAATATGAAAAACTTACTTGAAAATCCAACACCTTCCAGATGCCTGCCTTAAAAATACCCATTAATCCGTTTGCCTAGGTCCCTTCCCTGCCACCAGACTCCAGCTGTTTGATTCCTCCTTCCAGGCTGCCGTCCTTTTAGAGCTTTCAGGATGCGGTTCCCCTTCTCCTTTAGACCTCAAGCATCAGGCGTATGGCTCAGAGGCTTAGGTCAGATCTATCTGATAGAAAGACTATGCATGAGGTAAGTTTCTTCTTGAACATTTGTGCTCACTTCCTGGAAAAGACATTTGTTTGCCTGGCCTGTGTTTGCTGTATTGGCTACAACTTGTTGCCAGCCTTTTCTTCCTCTGACCTCAGGCTCCTATCTTTTCATCTTCTCAGGTTGATCTCTGTGCCTGGAGCTCCTTTCCCTTCCCAGGCCACGCATTTTCTACTCTGATATTGCCCCTCTGCTGCTTTTATCAGCCTGGGTTCCGATGAACAGACTATCTGAAATTGGCTGTTGAAGTCACTGTATGAAAACCAGGTGATTTATAAAATAACTAGTTAGCCAGTCAAAAGTAAAGGCAACTGAAATATATTTGTGACTGTTATAACTTCTTTGGGGAAACAACTTGAATGGGTTTTTAATGCGACAGGTATACAGCTAGTGCTCCAAAACCAAGCCTCGTCTTAAAGCCTACTACAAAGATTATCCACAAGCCAACAAATAGGCAAGATGCACAGAGGAAACCTGTGGATTAAATACCCTCTCTTCTGCAGATGTTGTATAGCTCTAACTAAAATGGATACACAACTTAAACAAAACTAAATAGTGTATGTAGAGGTGAGGAGGAGAAAAAGTGGTATAGGCCAAGGGAGAATAAGCTCCTTTTTAAAGAAAAACAAATACACGTGAAAGGAGAGAAAGTAGAGGAACAGGAGACGGAGCTCTGCACACGGCAGTGTTGTTGTACTTACTAAAATGAATACATGGAAGGAACAAGGGTCTTCTGTTCTAAGACAAGAAGTTATCACATAAAAATGACACTATGGCTCTTGTTTTTTTCTGTCTCTCTCCCTGCAAACACAGGCCGGGAGCACAGAATAATGGGATTACTACATCTCATGCATCATCATTTCTAGTGGAAGTTACAATGTGTTATCACACAGAGCCATGACAGTCATCCTACTACAGCTTTCTTCAAGGACCTTGTAGAGCAAAACTCCAGGGCTTCCTTCAGTTAGACACGTTTGTTGTCTCTTTGGTAGAGGTGAAATTCAACACTGTGCATATTTTATGTGCCTTGTAATAATACCCACGCATTGCAGAAGAGGCATTCTATTACCCTCCAATGACACGTCTTTGGGATTGCAGCTGGAAGATGTGTCACTGGGACTTCCCTTTGTTTCCTCCCTACGAACTAGACATAGTGACAGATGCTGGATTGGCGGCCCCACAAAAGCAGATACTCCAGGCCACCAGCTTGCACAAGTAGTGATAGTTCAAGCATCTGGCTTCTGTACAGCACCTATCACTTTGCTGCTAGACCACCGGGGTTAACCAGCAGCTGTCAAGCAGCACTGTTCAAGCACTTCTTCTGGGCCGGGGTGGTAACTCACCTGGTCAATGCCATGGGAGCACAGCCAAAGCTGATACACAATTTCAGTTCTTTATTTCAGTCTTTTTGTTTCCCCCTTTCAGAGAAAGAGAGATAGTTGCACTCCTTATCGCAGGTCTGTGCCTCTACCTGCTCCTTTAGGGATGCCCTTCTGACATCCAACAGTCTGAAGACTGTCCTTCCTGAAAAGGAGAGAAACAGGGTAGGAGTGTGACTGTGATAACCCACTGGAGACAGCAGAGCTACGAAGGTCGTTGTGGTCTTTATACTGACTGCTGTCACCAGTACTCGGATTTGGTAATGCTAAGCTTGCTCTGGCATCTGTGTGCTATCCTGCAATCACTCCTGGATACTGGATGTCAAAGGCAAAATGGTAATAATGAGGTCCATGCCGTACAGACTTCGTATCAGGTTATAAATGTACATTAGGTGCCTGTGCCTTCTGCTGCTCACGGAATGGTAAGAACTTGACCACAGAACTTCTAAAAAATAAACATATATGTATATACATACAGCACATGCATGCATGCACGCAAACATTCATTATATATGTGTGTGTGTATACACAGGAGCTTAGGAAAAATGTAATCAAGTCCTTTTCCTGCTAGTGAAGCAAATCACATCATAATAATAATCCATTATATAAAATGAGCAAGCTTCATTCTGAGAACTGTTATGTTGCTTCTCTCCAAACGTCCCTGTGAATGCTGTTCCAGAATATCACAGCTGTCCTCTGCAGTAATGTTTCCTTTCTAATTTCCAGTCTAAGCACATCCACCACCATATTCTGTCCGCTGCTTCTGAGCAGTGCTGCTTGTAAGCTTTAGTCATTTCCTCTCCCTCAGATCTGCCCACGGATGTATTTACAGAGAGCTAACCCCTCCCTTCTCACTTACGGTTTTGTGAGACTAAACACCTCTTTTAGACTGCTCACACTCCAATATGGTTCAAATGGACTTTTCTCATTCCTATTCTGAGCTGAATTTAATTTCTTGCATGGCTTTACATTCATTTTTCAAAAGTAGGTCTTACCAGTTAAATGATGGCATCAGCATTTCCCTATATAATGGAAACACCTCTCCTGATAAGCTGAAGAACCATAGCTGTCATTTTTGTGGCTGCATCACGTTAGTGGGTACAGTCAATTACTATTCTGATTTTTCTCCTCAACATCTGTCCTTTCAAACAAGTAACTTCTCACCATTGGCTTAAATGCAGAACCAGTGCAGGACCTTGCACTTTGAACTACTGTCTTTCACACCAAGAGGCTTAAAAATAGCAGGAACATAGTTGGATTGGGCCAGCATTTTATTACTTTCCACTTCAAGACTTCCCCTTCAAGCAGCTGTGTCTAGGTCTTGACTCACTTTTGGGTATATGAAGCAATCTCCAGAAACATGAACTAAATCTAACTCTAGATTGTCCAAAATGCACTGCTGATTTTGTTTGCAAGGAAAACATTTTAACAGCAGAACATACGGCAAAAATAATACAGAGATGCTGCAAGAGGACTATGTATCCATCTGCTCTAAGGATGGCATTAGCTTTACCTAACTTCAGTCATCGAAGTCTAAGCTGATTTTGTGGTTTCCCTCTACAACCACCAGAAAGATGCTGGCATCTCTCCAGGGTTTTTATCACTCATATCTTAGGCATCCTTATTTTAGGATGTGATGAACTGTTTCCTATCTGCCTGCTTCTTCCTTTCCACAGATTGTCAAATCAATCTGCATCAGCAGAGTAGCTGAAGCATGCAGCTAAAATCAGGTGAAATGAGCCGCGCTTTGCTGTTTATCTTCACGTTCAAAAGAATCTTCCTGTCAGTGAGTGAAATGGCTGGATACATGAAGTGTGCCGTGCTGCACTTTTCTGAAAATTGCAGGTGAGCATCAGCACTTTTCTGAGCATTGTAAGAAGGGTGGATTTCATGTATGGGTGTTCCTATGTCCCTTTTGACCACTAGCTCTAGAGTAACTAAATGTTCCCGTGTAACACAGGACTAGGGCTAGTCAGCAAGAATGGAAGACGCTGAGGCTTTGGCGCTTTGATTCTTCATGCATGGATGATGGAGCAGTCACCTGGGATGCCAGAGAACTGCTTAAAAGCACTCAAGTCCCTCAATCCAATCATTACTGACATGTCATGAGACAAATATAACTGCTGAAAGAAAAAAAAATAGAACGTTCAAAACTTCTTTTTTTCCCCCAGAAAGAAGTGTTTTTCCAAATGTTTATTGCAAGGATTGCTGTCATTTTAAATTACAACAAGAATAAGTTTTGGAATTCTGATTTCCCATGAGAGAGCTCTGATTAATTGGTGTAGAAAATGGCTGAGATGGGAAATTGCCCCTGAGCAATCCTATGTTATCATCTATCCTTATATCAGACAAATCCTATTTTCTAAGACCTCATTCTGAGAAAAATACAGTCTTTTAGCAGAATGGTGTGTCTAAACAAAACTACTGTTTTCGCTTTTGTTTATGACAGAAGGTCATGAAGAGAGTTTGGGAGTTCCTGAGTACAGCAGGAGCTCTGGAACAATAATATACTGGAATTTCTAAAAGGAAGAAATTTGATGTGAAGGGCCAAGTCGTAAGGAATAATGAGATTCAAGATTCAAGAAGGGATGCTGACTTTCAAGTAGTATGGGCTGGAAATAACACAGATAGAGAAGTGAAAAAGAATAGAAGACATTGAGTCTGCAAACTGTTGTCTGAGTGAGTGTTTTTGGGAGGGCGCCAGCTACAGAATTGAACTTTTGGTAGGAAAAGTATGAATTATCCATGCCCATATCTGTGGCTAATCAACTCATAAATCAGCTGATTATATAGTTAAATGTTGCTTCCTTAGAAAAAAACTCTGGTTTGTGAGTATATTTGGTGCTAAACTTTCAGTGACTCGGATGCAGTTTCTGGGGCACGTTCACTTTTTCTGTCACACATCCCCTTCTGCACTTTCCGGTGGGCAAACGCAAGCCCAAACAACACAGCTAACAATTCCGTATAAATAATTTCTTTGTGGTGTTTTCCTCTGACTGCACAAAAAAAGCCTACGATTCTTTGCACCTAAATTGGGAAAAGTAGAAATAATCTCAGCTCCCTGTCTCACCTAAAACAGGAACTGAAAAGCACTTTACTTGTCAAGACATAAATCCAACCTTCTGTTTGCCTCTCTAATTTCATTGTCTCTGAAAGCGGAATAGGAGCTCCTTTCCCTCCTTCTGGTTGAGATGTTGGTAACTGTTAAAGTGAAAATACAGAGTCAAAATTTCCACTTGTAGCCAGTGAGTGAAACAGAAAACCCATCTTCTGCTGGTTTTGTGGGAATTTGCTCTGGTAAAATGAATAATCCCCAACACTTTACCTCTTAGGAGGGAAAATACAAAGCAGTCAGGTGCTTCTGAAGTGCTCAGCCTGTTGTTAGGCTGAGCTTGCTGTCTCTAGAAAACCTGATGTGCATTGTTGGCAGCAGGCATCAATGCCCTGTGGGAGAGGATATACAAGCCTGCAGGAATGTAGATAAATATCTAAGTTCTTACTCTGCAGGACAACAACAACAAAAAAAATCAGTGAAAGCCTCCAAAGCTCTGCCAAGGAGTGCTTCTTCACACTCACAAGTACCTTACTAAGATGAGAGCTAACACTTCTAATTAAAAATATTTCATATTTATTAGATCCAATCACAGTTCTGCCTTTTTTAACAAACAGAATTGATAAAGTTTGGTTTGTATGCGGGTGGGGAGGGAGAAGTGTGTGCCCCTTCTTGATCTGGGCAATGTTTTCTCTTCAGTAATGCAGAGAATGCTAGTGGTTTTGTCAGCTGTAATTTACTTGATAACTTTAAGAACCAAAAATGCAGGAAATCAACTTTTTTTTAAAATGTAGTAGCTTGCTGGAAATAGTTACACACCTTACAGAAGCATCTACTGGATACAGCAACATATCCTAGAGTTCAACTAGTATAACCGATGGTGAGGGTGTGTAATTGTCAGGGAAATTAATATTTTATCATAGAATTTTCTACACAGTGGGTATTTATTTGGTCAACTCCAGCGATTCCACACACAGACTGCCCCTTGGGAATGCTATTTATAAACTCAAAAGCGGCTGAACAGCACTCACAGAAAGGCTGCCACTTTCAAGAAAATTAATGACAATCTCACATTGTTTGAGAATGAAGAGAGAAGAGGCATTGTGCTAAGCCTAAAGCATGAAGCGATAAACAAGTACGCTTGCACTCCTTTGTCTTGACGTCTCTATCAAGGACTGTGATATTGATGAAAATGCACTACTCGTTGCATTGTCAGCTTAGGAAAATCAATGCAGGAAAATGTAAACATACAGATAAGTACACATCCCTTTCTCCTAAAGGCTGCCAAGAGTCCCCTGTAGCACATCATTCTAGAAAATATCGTGTCTTCCTGTCCTGGAATGTGCAGGGTGTGGCTCTGTTGTACTTCCATTAAAAAACCCAAGCCAACAACCAACAAACACCACAACTAAACCACAAAAAAAACCCAAGGCAAAAATACTCAAAATAGTTCCCTAAGTGTAAGTGTTTCTGCATCTGATCAGTCGTTTTAGTGATAGACTGGTTTTATCTGGAATTTTAAAAATTACCGTTGAACATAATTTAATTGCAAGTCCAAACTGCTCTGAAGACTTCACAGTTCCCTGCTTTGAAAGTTTCCTGCTGGGTTTGGAAGCTGAACTGACTGAACAAAAACATCAGATGAGCGAGAGAGACAGAAACAGCAGTTCGGTGTCAAAAAGTGACACTTTCCAATTGTGGTGGCAGTGACTCAGCTGGTTTTGGCACCACACTTCTAGAACAAAGGGGCTCTACCGGTATCAGTCACTCCATTTGAATGCAAGAGCACTTTCAGTTGGCACCGTTGTCTTACCTGAGGCACAGAAATGCACCCTAATATACAATGTGCGTGTATTACAGTGATACAGGTATTCATGATGACTTAAAAAATGCTTTAATAAAACTTACTACCTTTTTGAGCAAACTTAGGATCATTGCAGTTAGGACTACATTGCTGTTACTGATGGAGTGAGGGGAAAATTACATTGCTAATACCGTATGCTTTGTGTGAAATCGTCTCTGCAGAGAAAAACTTCTTATGCCCCTCCCGGAGCAGGTGTGAGAACGGTTACAACAACCAGCAGTTTTTCCTTCACTTTTATTTTGGTAACACAAAACGGCTGAAGGCCACAGCTGTTGATTTATTCAGATGCCGAAGGAAACCATTAGCCCACTGGACCCTGAAGATGAGATTTCTTTGTGCTAGATGTTAATATAAGGAAATACCAAACGGTGGCCGACAAAGGGACTTAATACAAATGCAAAATGCCAAATGTACCTACAAGGGAAGGAAGGTTGATTATTACAAGGAAAAACACATGCTAGTGAAAAGCACGGTTTCCTTTTTTCCTACTTCTTCAGTACAGTCTGATACAGTACAACCAAACTGTGGAGATGAAAACTTCCCTGTATTTAAATCAAATAGAGTATCTTTCAAATTACACACATGGTTACACATCTGGTTATACCATTAAGGGCTACGTTTCCATGTGAGACGTTTTTTTACCAGCATGACGCCTGATGAGGCTTCTCCACAAACACCCTGCTGTTTGCAGCTTTGTATTAATTAGTTGTAATCGCCCAGTATAAATGAACTGAATCCACAGAAGAGATGTCAAAGAAAAAACAGAACAGCTGCCACGAGGGTAACTGCTCCTTCAGATTACTGTTATAAAGGCCTTGTGGCAGAAACATGACTAATTGCTGCCCATACTTAGCCTGAATTTCAGATACACCCCCCTCTCCCCTAATTCTTTTCTTTCAAGATTCAACAGTTGCAAGTCCTTTAGTTCATACCTGTGCAACAGAAGGGACATTTCTAATACTTCATTCAGGACTTTAAAAATACTGGACAAGCTGTTATCTCCAACTATGTTTAAATTAACACTGAGTCCTATTTGAAGGAAGCATTGTTATACCAAAAAAATGAGATGTACTGAACTGAACTGAAACTTGTCCTGGTACCCTGTCCTGTGCTCAGCCCAGCAAAATGGAGGAAGGCATAGGAATTTTTGGCATGAGGCAAAGGAATAAGACAAGGGAAAAAAAAAGTACTTGCTAGTCAAGGCTAGAACTGACTATGGAGAAGATGGGATTCACTGAAGAAGCTGATGATAATGGAGGAACTAGATCAAGAATGGTTAAATCTGAAACCAAAGACAGAAGAATTTGTTTCTGCTGGCTGAAGTTTCTCTACCTTTTCAATCAAGAGCTTAACCAATAAACAACAAACCAGTTTTGTGGTATTGCCACAACAATTTCCAGTTAATGAGAAATAAAATCAGGATAATCTTCCAGTATTATTTCCCCCATTTTGGTTGCCTGCTTGTTTGATGTGTGAGAATGTGAGCGTAGCTGGTTTAAAAAACTGGTTTAAAAATAATTTTCAATTATTTTGCAGACCAGCTCCTGAGTTCTCATAGATCATCACTGAACCACAGTTTGAAAAATATGACACTAGCTCGTGATTCTTTCAATAGCCTGAAAACTGGCACCCCAAATTCCTTAGTATCAGCAGCTGTCTGTAGTGACACAGTATTTCATCTTCCTTTAGCAACAATCTGCAAGAAATACAACTAGTAGACCTTTACCTGGATGGAGAGAGCTGTGCTGTAGTTGCAAAGGGTCCAGACTTTCTAAGAACCCTGTGTAGCTGCTAACACGCTGCATAACGGAGTGTCTGTAGGGGGGGTAGGAAGAAAAGAAAGACAAAGTTGTTTTTTGTTTCTTAAAATAATGCAACCCCTTCCCAATAGTTAAAAGAAATAATTGGATTAAATGTTAATGTGCAAGATTAATTTGCCCCCTCCTTAAAAATCTACATTTTTGTAGAGCTTTTATTTACAAAACAACTGCTCTGTGTTTTTATATATATTTTTTCCCCCAAAGAGTCCTGCGTCTGTCTGTGGAATAAGCAGATTCACTCTCCACTGACTGTACACTGAAGGGAAAAATACTTTCCCACAGTTTGTATTTTTTTTAAATGAAATATATCTGCTGTTTCTTCAAACCAG
This sequence comes from Psophia crepitans, assembly GCA_013399095.1. Taxonomy (NCBI): domain Eukaryota; kingdom Metazoa; phylum Chordata; class Aves; order Gruiformes; family Psophiidae; genus Psophia; species Psophia crepitans. The sequence continues at coordinate 321,122 of VWZZ01007521.1, read as the reverse complement.
CAGGGGGAGTTTTCTCATCTAAATATTTTTTTTTAACTTCTGAAACATAAACCTGACTTTTTTTTTAGTAATGTTACGTTACCCAGTAGGAAGTACTAATGAAAACAAAAGGTGAAATTTTACCATCAAGAATGTTTAAGTCCTTAGTGCTAGAGGCTCTGTGCTTCCAGCCAATTTTTACAGGTATTATTGTGCAAGAAGTTGCTGTCATGAAAAATGCAATAGAATATTAAAATAATGAAAAATTAACTCAGCTGGAATGTTTGGGAGCAAACTATTTGGTTAAAGGGGAAGATATAATTATTGCAGTAAATGTGCCCCTCAAGTGTGCATGAAACCAGAACTTGGTAACAGTTGACACGTGATTTTTATTTGAAGAAAAAAAAAAAAAGTCAGCTTCTTTATTTTTTTGCGCTGTGGGGAGAAGTTTTGCAAGTTCCGGCTTTAGGTTTCTTTATTTGGAAGTAATGGAGTAATTTTAAGATTGCCACAGTGGCAAAAAAGTTCAAGTGAAATGTTCACTGTAGCACTGCTAGGAAAAGATTATTCCTTTTTTTGTGTGTGTGTGAGAAAAAAAAAAGCATCTCCAGTGGTGACAAACTATCATTCTTACTTTATGTTATAAACCTACATATCAGGCTCTGTACAGTGATGTCTCTTGTAAAATAAAATTATAGTAGTTACTGACGCTAACAGTGAGTATCTTCTTGATCTGTGAACATCTCACAACTCTTCCTCTCTCTAAAGCAAGCAATAAATTCAGATATTCCATTAAGATCAGTCAGAAAGCATTGAAAATACTCATCTTTCATTTTTAAAAGTTTTGTTGAACAAGTTTCACCTTGGGAGAAAACAATCACAGCTATTTTGGGGAACCTAATTGGATTTGAAAATGCTCTGAAACAAATATGCACTTTTATAATCCGATAGAGTGAGAATATCGGCGCTCTCCACATTCTGCTTGAGCGAAAAAAAGTGACTGAATAAAAAGCAAGACCAGGCGTTCCCTGTATACCTATCAATATAACAGCAAGCATGTATTTTCAGAGGACTGCATAAACACCAATCGCTGCATAATAGCCAAGTGAAAATGGCTTGTTTTCAGCTTTTATTAAAGTGGAAAGTGAGAAAGAAACTCCTTGTAGGTGATTTTGAAGGTAATTATTGGTAAATAAGCATTTAGCACATGACATCAGACCTTACTGCCCTTCCCTTATTGCCCTCTACAGCTACCTGAAAGGAAGTTGTGGTGAGCTGGGGGTCGGCCTCTTCTCACAGATAACTAGTGACAGGACTAGGGGGAACGGCTGCAAGTTGCACCAGGGGAGGTTCAGGTTGGAGATGAGGAGAAATTTCTTCTGGGAAAGGGTGGTCGGGCATTGGAACGGGTTGCCCAGGGAGGTGGTGGAGTCACCATCCCTGCGGGTGTTTAAGGAAAGGTTAGATGTGGTACTTAGGGACGTGGTTTAGTGGTTAATAGGTGGTGGGGGGATGATTGGACTAGATGATCCTTGAGGTCTCTTCCAACCTTAATGATTCTATAATATTTCTATAATATAATACAGCATATAGAAAAGAAACGAGGCAGTCACGTGGCTTAACGCTTGAGCCGTAATAGTTAACAGTGGATAGCCTAGCACAGATGTACTCTCCTTACATCTGTTATCATTGCTGGCTCATGCAGGACGCTAAATACGGGTCACTATGCTGCTTCGAGTTACACGAGCAGACTCTTGCATTTTGCAAAGCTCACTGCAGCGAAGTCTTGCCCAACTCAACGAAGCACGAGGCAGACACAACCGTTCAACGCCACATAACTCACGGACCAAAGCCCCAAAGTAGGACCAGCTTTAGACACGGGCAAACCAGAAAACTGGACAAGGCTGCAGATGATGGATTCAGCAGCACCACAGCCAGTTGTTCTGAGAGAAGATGACTTTGGGGCTCAGCAGCCACAGGGGCTCCCTCAGGAACCATCCCATTTCTGCCTCACTGGCACTGAAAAGGAGACGGAGGCTAAAGCACAGGGCTGGCTGGATGCTGGCACACTACGTGAATAAAATTCAGGTTTTGTACTTAGACTGCTAAGAAGCTTTGAGCAGCCCTGGCCACAGTTATCAAGACATCTAAAAATAAAATAGAGAAGATTTCAGAAAGCCAGCATCTTGCTAGTCCTCAGCATAAGAACCGAGAACCAGTGCTTTGCTCTCCAGCATGTCTGAGACTGAAGAGGAGGGCAAAGGTAGCTTTATCTAAGTGTGAGTATTCGTTCAGGGCTGATCCAAAGGTAGTAACGATACTTAAATAAACTGGAATGAGCTTTTGCCCTAGTTCAGACCAGCTTCCTGAAACAAGGCTACATGGAGCTCCTTCGACTCAGTTCTCACCTCTCGTTCATGCATAGCCTTGTGGCAGGGCTTAAAAAGGTAAAAACTGCCATATGGGATCAAATTTATAATTCACCTCAGGCTTTATCCCTTTTTTTAGCATGTAGCTCTTCAGCGGAAGTGGAAAAAAATACAGATGGCAGATGAGGTAATTCATCCTCATAGAAGTTATTTTCTGAATTTTTGTGGGGAGTGACTTCAAACCCTAAGGATGAGGCTTCCTTTCTGTCCCAGATCTCCTCCTGTAAACCTGAGGTTGTATTTTTATAACAAATAGATTCTTCTTTTAAGGGGAGTATCACGAGACTTCAAGGAAGTTCTCACGATCCCTTGTGCGTTTCAAGTTCTGCTGTCGAAAGAAATGGAAGGACAGTCTGCCTCAAAGTACAGTGAAGGAGACAAAATATCATACTACAATACAGTATATGCTTGTTTACACCCTCAGACTTCGTATTTTGTCTTCAGTACTCATGATTTGACTAGTTTTCTTTTTAGATGCCATGAGAAAGATGCTAAGCAAAAGCTGACTCCTGGAAATACTTGACATTCTTTTTAGGCTAATTTTGTCCTGAGCTTGGCTGAAACGGCTTACTTTGAACCACTCATAAAAGGATGCCTGCAGCAGGGAAGACAGAATATTTTCACTTGAGAGAGCCCTGCTGCGCTACAGCCTGATCTTCATCAAAACCAGACCGTGTTTACTTGTCCTTTTGGCCCCAGGGTCACTGTTTTTTCTTTAAAATCGGTTTAGTTCTAAGTAGTTGTTTTCACTCATTCCCGAGTTTCCCACAAAAACCTAAACAGTGGCAGCCAGATATAGCTTTGCACACTTTCCTCCTTTCTTACGCACATCTTAAAGAAGAAAGCACCCTACACACCCCCCCAAAGCAACGCACAGGCCCACAAACACGCGCTCCAGGTTGGCAGCCTTGAAGGCCAACGCGACAAAGGCTGAGGGGATGAAGGCCAAGGGGATGTAGGCTGAGGGGATGTGCCCCCTTTGCCCCCCAGGCCTCCCTGCACGCACCCCAGCCACCTTCCTTCAGCCAGGTGCAGCCTGGCCCCTACAGGCAGGAACGACCCCAAATCTCGATTTCTCTGCCCAAAACGGGCTTCCCGAAACGATCCCAGGGTGGGTGGTTTTGGGTAAGAGCTGGAGCCAGGAGGCTGCTGGGGGAGGAGGTGAGGAAGCCCCTGGACGCTGGGGCAGCCCGAGGGCCGGGGTTTTGCTGAGGTAACACAAAGCCGTGAGGCAGCCCC
>VWZZ01007521.1:271547-317266 GCA_013399095.1 Psophia crepitans | reverse complement strand
TGTGGTCGCCTCCGCTCCGGGCTGCCGGCGGTTCGGAGAAGCCCCTTTTCACGATCGCAGCGGCGCAGATGGAGCTGCCGTGCCCGGCTTGAGTGTGTTGGCGGGACCCGAAGCCGCTCCGGCGAGCCCGAGCGGGCGGGCGGGCGCAGCATGGGTGAGAGCGGTGGGGAAGGGCTGCCGCGGCGGGGGGCGGCGAGACCGGTCCCCTCTTCCCGCTCCCCCGGGGCTGCCTCCGCCGCCCTTTGTCTGAGGGGGAGGGCGCGGACCTGGGCTGCCCGGGAAGCGCCGCCGCTTCAGGGCAGCCCCCGAAATCCACCTGGGAAGGAACGTGCTGGTACCCGGTGCTTTCGCAGGCGGTGGGGGCCAGTGGAGGGAACGGAGGAGCTGCCGCGGGTGTCCGGGTCCGGCGGGCGGGAACCGGCGGCGGCAGGTGCCCGCAGGTGCTTGGGTAAACGCTGCCTCCTCGGCGGGACGAGGAGCGGCGGCGGGGCCGGGAGAGGCCGGGGCCGCTCCCTCCTGCCCGGCCGGGGGTGCGAGGCGGGAGGAGGCGGGTGGCAGTGCCGGGGGTGAGGCGGCTCTCGGTGGGGAGAGCGAGGCTTACAGCCGCGCAGCGAGCGCTGATCGGGGCTGGTTGGAGGGGACCTTGGTTGGAGCGGCTCGGTGGAGTGAAACTTTTCCTGATTAAATTCAGCCCCGTTGGCTTTTTTACCCAGCTTCGGTTTGGGCTGCGCCTTCACGCGTTTCCTCACCAAGGTGTCGGCTTAAAAACCGCAAGCGTACAGCGACTTGAACTATTCCTGTGTTCCTGATGCGTCAGTTCAGGTTTACCCTTGAAACAATCAGTTTTGCGGGGTCTAATTTTCAACGTGTCTGCATAGGGCAGTGCGAAAGCCTGACTTAAACACCACTCACTCTGTCCTGGTACAGAGCTCCCCCAGTGAGGTCCAAAGCGGTCCCTTGACCACTTTGTCTGTCTCTGGTACCTCTGCTCCTGTAGCATCCCTTGCTCTGCTGTGCTGTATAACATCAGCTGCTTAAGGTACTTCTGGAGGGGCGCGTGTGTGCGAACTGCAACGTTTGAGCGTGACTTAAGCTTTTTAGGTGGAAAGGTATCTGGGTTTTGGATAGATTTGCTTCCTCCCCCTTGTGCATAAAAATGAAGGGAAGAAGCACATGGTGCAGATCAAATGTGCAGCTAGTGGAGCGATACACGCTCCTCCTGATTATAAAGACGTGCTTTCGGTGTTTTCATCTCGGTGAAAGTTGGTTTATGTGGTCAAAGCACACTTAAAATGAAGGCTGAAAATATGAATTGCCATTGATGGTTTAGGTTCTGATACAAACCAAACTCTGAAGAACTCACTTTTTGATGCTTCTTGTGATTGTTCATAATAGGTAAGAATAACTGTTTCTTTCTTTTTGGGCCGCCTTGTATTACTTGAAAGTGAGAAGTGCCTACACGGGTCATTGCAGTGGCCTGTGGTGATAGTTCCTGAAGTGTAAAAGTTCAGAATGCTCATTAAACATTTTTAACTCAAACTGTGTAATGCTGAACTGTAGAATACCTGAGGATTTACATATGGTAGGTCTGGGTTATTAGAATTATGCAGTTAGGAATACTGTGTAAGAAAGAACTGAGTCCAATTAATGATTACTATATGGCATTGTTTTAGGTATTGTTTTTCCTTAAGTGTGGTTTCTTTCTCTGCCTCTTCTGATTACGGTAATGAGCATGTTATTACCGCTCCAGAGGCAACTGAATTGAGCGGGTACATGCTCTCCGTGTCAAGTATTGTTATTGCCTGGGTTGTTATAACGATAACGATTTGTGTGCATGTGTAGTTACAGAACTGTTACTGCCAGAATGCTGGCAAACCTCTACAAATGATTGCTGAATTATCCCAGAGTCTTTTAAATAGATTTTCTATGGAGGCGTCATCCTTTATTCAGATTTTCAAGTGTTCCTCTCTTGTGACTGGAAGTGTGGAGGAATGTGCAGTAAAATATCTCTAAAAATAAGAGTAGAAAGAGAACTAACTGTAGTTTGTACTGCACTCACTACGTTTAGCGATGGCCTCACGTTTACTTTGAAAAGTCATTATTTCATTATTTTATTACTGGTGTTGTGGTAGAGCTGGCTCTTTGTGAGAGATTGTCTTTTTATGTCAGCTTATGGAAGAGATTTTACGTGTAAGAGACGGCTAAGAGGGGACTGTTGAGGTATCTGTTTGACAAACTCAGGGGTTTCCGAGATATATGAAGAAGTAAGAACAAGGCATTATGACTCTGGAGGAACCAAAAGGAGAAAGGCAGAAATACAGAATGCCTCGGAAAATGTTCTGGGAATTAATGTGACAAGAGCACGTGTCATTCAGGCGCTTGAAAGATGGGCAGGAGGATGTTCAAAGAGATGACAAACAGCAGACCATATAAAGTTACTAGTAACGCCCAGTTACACGCTTAAGCTCTGTCATTGTAATTCTTTGCCTTCTGTACTAGATTAATAATGTGGAGTAAGTATATGGCTATACAAATAGAGAAACAGATTAATTAAAGGGGAGAAAAAAAGTGTTCAGATTTGCTGGGGGAAAAAAAACCTTTTGAATTGTTTTTTTTGCTGTCCTGGGTTGATATCCACTTAGAGCAGGGTATAGTTCCACATACTGCTGCGTTGTAACATCTGTCCGATTTACCTCTATGGCTCAGTAACAGATAATTTTCCTCTAGTTGAGAAATGGTTTGACTATACAACTTGCATGTGAACATGAAGGTTGAGCTAAATTTGCAGCGTCTTTTTATATGGCTTTAAAACTAAGGATAAAATAGTCAAGCAGCAGTTGATATATTTCATTGTAGTACTGTGGCAATTTGCTTCAGTATCTTCTTAGCTGTATGCACTTTCCCTTCCTCTTTTTTTTTTTCAAAAATTTGTGCAAGCTTTGATTAGTGGTTCCCATGAATTAGTACATTTGAATTTGCTGCATATGCTCTTTAGAAAAATTTATAGTTTTGGAATACTTTAAAAATGATAGAATCACGAATACTAGAGTTTGGAAGGGACCTCGAAAGATCATCTAGTCCAACCCCCCTGCCAAGGCAGGGCCACCTAGAGCACATCACTCAGGAACACGTCCAGTCGGGTTTTGAATGTCTCCAGAGAAGGAGACTCCACAACCTCTCTGGGCAGCCTGTTCCAGTGCTCTGTCACCCTCACGGTGAAAAAGTTTTTCCTCATGTTGACCCAGAACCTCCTATGCTCCAATTTGCACCCGTTGCCCCTTGTCCTATCGCTTAATGACACCGAGAAGAGCCTGGCTCCATCTTCCCGACACTCACTCTTAACATATTTATAAACATTGATGAGGTCACCCCTCAGCCTCCTCTTCTCCAAGCTAAAGAGACCCAGCTCCCTCAGCCTTTCCTCATAAGGGAGATGTTCCGCATACTGCTTCATTGCTAACAGAATGAGTATAAATATATGCAAATATATTCGGTCTGCAGAAACAGAAATTTAGTAAATTTGTTGAACATTAAACTTGTGTGAAGCCTTTTGCTTTCTGGACCTTCATGTTGGCAACAGAAAAAAAAAAATCTTGAAGGTTTTTATAAGCAAACTGATTACTTTTACCATATTGTCACAGGAACAGTGACAGACTGTTTCAGTATGCACTAGTAATATTACAAGAACCAATTAAAACATTACTTTAAGGTTTGTTCTCTGATTTAGAAAAAAAATAATCCAACAAACACACACAGAACATTGTTATTGTTTTCTTTATTCTAGACAAAACTATAAAGAAAGATGATGGAAAGTTGACCTCTGGAAGAGGGGTGCCAAAGCTACTGGGAAACCAAATTACATTAACTGGGAAGAGTTGATGGATACTGGGTTTGAGTGAAGGTAGAGAAGAAGTCCAGTGAAAAAGTGCCAGAGACTCTGTCAGCTCAGCTCATGCCTCTTTTGTTTTTCCAAGAATGTAAGAGCTGCTGTGCTGAGAGACCTGTCTGTGGGGCAGGCAAGGAGGAAAAGAGTATGGAAGGCAGGTCTGTCATGGGAAGCTTGTTGTTTTTTATAAAAACCTGTGGTCTGACAATTAGTACTTTATGGTCTTGCTCCAAGATGTTTGCAGTTTCACCAGGCCTTTTTTGTGAACAGTGATGGACCATCAAGGACTGGTACAAAGTGGGTCAGAGAGGAACATGGCTCTGGCCCTCTACAACTACTGTGGCAGTGAGAGTCCCCGTGTAGCACCAGTGGGGGTGTATGGGGGAAATACATCCTTCCAGCGTGAGGTTTTTAATTTTCACCTAAAGCTGCTGCTGCTTGTTCCGCCTGACTCCTTTGCGTTTTGGAGAAATGGTGGATGACTGGTGACTTCAGCATGAGAAGTCTCTCTGCATCTACTTTCCTTGTGTGACAGCCGTTCAGCTGGTCATCTTTACTGGATGATTATTTTAATTTTGATAACACTTTCATCCTGTTGTGAAGAGTTGTTCAGGACTGTATATGTATTCAAGCCTTAACTCCACACAGGGGTGTAATTATATTTGTTGTCTTTTGTCTTCCTAACAGTTCTTGTTTCAGCCAGATAGGATCTTTCCTTTGAAGTCTCTTCACCTTCACTGGCTGCCTTCACTCCTTTGTCTGCCTGGGTTAGGTTTTTTTTGTCCCTTAGTGGGTTTTTGTTGCACAAACACAGGAAATGCGTGGTCAGGCACTGTACTGTCTGGGGCTAAGTGAAGCGGCTGCCGTCCGCTCTGTCCTGCTCTGCTCTTCCCATCCATTTTTGCTTCCTCGGAGGTGTTGTCACGTGTGACTACTGGTCTGGTACCTCCCTAACCTGGTTTCATAAAGTGATTTGTTAGGAAAGAGCAGCAATGAAAGTGCTTAAAGGGACCTAGGTCATCTTGACAAAAGTGGGTAAATCAGTCGGCTGAAATCTGTTGCTGGTGAGTCTAGGGTGTAGCGGTTTCTAGCAGCTAGCCCAACCTGTGGTTGCCACTTGGGCGCTTACAGCGTGCTCGGGTCCACTACAGGGGTCTAGCCCTTTGTTTGCTCTTTGTAAAGTAAGTTTGTTTGTTTGTTTGTTTGTTTGTTTTTAAACTGGCTTCCTATATTTTGTAATGTCACTAAATTATGTTCAACTTTTTCTTCCCTGAGACTCTTCCTTTCCATGAATGTGAATTTGCTGACTGTATAAACCGTACCTCGCTCCCTGTGGAGGTGACACCTGTACCTTTGCCATCCCTTATTTTCTTGGATGTGCAATGATGAGAAATAGTTCTATGTAACTTTGTTGCTGTGGTGGCGTGAGTGTTACCCTGCTTGTGCGTTGCCCTCGGCTGTCCTGTCACGCTGGTGGTTGGCAGGGCTGAAGTGCTAAACCTGCCGTTCAGTCGCCTCTTTCCTAGAGTGATCCCTTGTGATGTTAAAGCATACCCAAGATTTAATTTTGATGCTAGCCTTGCTGTGAGCAGGATGTTTGCACAGATGGTCTCTGTAGGTTCCTCTCACCCTAAATTGTTCTGTGGTTCTTAGCATAAACTTAACTCATTTGAATAATGTTGGTGCTCATGCAGGTATTTACTTTCTCTGACTAATGTCAACAAGTATTTTTGGGTGGGATTATGTTTTATTGCCCTAGCCATATGGAGAATTGGCTTTTTGTGTAAAATCAACATAAACTGTTGTTTTTTCAGAAGTCCTGAATGGAGACAACGAAGTATTGTTGATATTTTTGAACAGTATGTCTGCATTTCCTGAAAGATTTAAGACCTGCTGCTGCTAGAGTCCTAAATCAGACTGAAGGAGAAGTCACAGTATGTGTCTATCTGCCAAATGAGTTAAATTTTTCCACTTTTGGGGTAATGTACACTGGAGAGAGTATAATACGAGGTCATTTAGAATATTAAGTTAACTTTTCTTAAAGGAATATATATTGCCTATAACGTGCTCAAGGTATTAGGCGAGATTGCTTTCAATGCAATAAATTAGAATCTAATATTTTTGATTATTAAAAAAATGAGCCATTTTCCTTCAACTTCAGCAATTTGGGCGTTGTGGACTTATGATGTTACAGGAGAGGGTTGCAGCTGGAGCTTTCCACTGAACTCTGGAGAAGGAAGCTGGAATCTGTCTGCTTGTGTACCTTAGTGCCAAAGAGCTCTGTGATTGTAAACTTTGAGTTTGTTTGACATTATTGTTTAAGAAAGTCAAAATTACTTTTATCACCTTTATTTTATCTGGTTGAAGCAATATTATTTCAAATTATTTAAATGGCATAAGCTCATGCTGCTTTCTTAAGTGTATGTAAATCGCCATGAACTTGATACTTTTTAACACAGGAATATGTAAGTAGTTTTGGAATTAAGATGTACTAGGTAATATCTTTGAGTATCAGCTGCTGTGAATAGATTTCTTGTGGATTGGAGTTATGAATTATTTTTGTTTTAGTTTTAAATTAAGGAGGCGGTTTTGCCTGAGTTCCTGGAAACTTGCCTGATTTACCATTTGAAGGAGACTCTGAAGTCATCAGTTTCTACCTCTTGGATAGAATTACTAAGTGGTCAGTCTTGGTCAAATGTTTTTGACTGTATATGTAGCTTGATCTTTTTAAGCTGGCGCTGACATGAAGTCTCACCCTTCACTTAGCTCTGGCTAGTGAGTATTGTCCTCTTCCCTTGCGTATATGAGCTGAATCTTCTGAAACGTCCGTGTCTTCCTGGATAAGCTTTCAGCCTTTTCAGAGGCTGGCTCTTCAGAAACTCTGAACAAGCTTATAGTTGCAAAAGGATGAATGGAAGCAGGAGGAAGGTGAGGATGCTGCTTAGAGCAGTGTCAGCCACAGCAGATCGACAGCAGTTGTCAAAGTAATTCCTGAGAGAAATTATTGACTTTCAATGTTAGCTCTTAAGTTCAATTGTGGATTTATTGGAAACATACCAGTTAATCTTAATTCTGTGTAAGTGTCGTGTCCCTGTCCTGTCCTCCCCACCCCCCCCACCCCCCAGAAGCTGCATTGTTTTAGTTATTTTCCAGGAAGAATACAGAAAGCAGAAAAATAAGCAAACTTTGTGGAATAGTTCAATTCCTATCCACTCAGTGCATCTTTGGGTCTGGGAGGGGGGAAAAGTCTCCATCTTTGCTGCTTGAAGAAATGAAGCCACTAGTTTCATGAAGTTTTCACACTCTAGTAAAGGACAATCACATCACTCAACTCTGAACTTGTATCTTTAGTTACAAAAGGATTTGTTTTAAGACTGCTTTGCCTGTAATCTTTCTTCTCCTGAAGCCTTCCTGCGGGTGCAGTTTCACGCTGTGCATCAGCAGAGATAACCTTAGGCTGCTGCCAGAAAGGGCCAGAGCTTTGCAATGTCTCTTCCTATCTTCCCGTGGCTCTTGTGGTCGCGAGTCTGCGGTGTGTGCTGATGAGCTGGCTGGTGTGGAGGAAACTCTTGTGCCAGGTTTGCCGTTGTGCCAGCGAGCTGAAAGGCTTTACTCTGGTTGCACAGTCATTAGCTCCTCTGCAGGAGAGGATGGGGCTGTATTTCAGGAGCCAGGGAAGAGATTGTTTCTCCTTTTCCATTTTACCCTGCAGTTACTTTGCACTAGATCCCAGCCGAAATTTCGCAAGTTTCTTCTGAGTGTCTGTAGTAATCGCTTTCCCTAAGCGTTCATGATCTGTCATGGCTTTCTTGTTTCTGATCTTTAAAATGCTTTTTTAAACTCCTTGTCCTCCCCCCATCCATTTTAAGCCATCCAAGTGTCCTTTTTAAACTGTGCCTCTAACTTGCATTTTTTTTTTCTTGGCTTAATAATACTTTTAAAGAGATTATAGTTCCTAAATGTCTAGAACCTATTTTTGAGGTGCTTTTTGTATTACTCTGGATTTTGGTTTTTGTTTTGTAATGTGTTTTGAGAAGCAGACCGAGCGTCCCCCCAAAATATATGCCTTCATCGTTCTATATGCTGATTTTCCACACTTGAGCTGGACTTTAATGTTCCCATCACGTAAATACTTTCATGGAGTTTGGCTTATTTAGTGCTGTCAGAAATTGATAAATGCGAGATTAACTAGAATAAGCCTGCCTAAAGCTTAAGGTAAATTATACTGCTGTTTGCAGTCATTTTAACATCTGAGTGTTTCTGTCAGGGAAGTTGTTAACTACTAGAACAAATTGCCAAGGGAAGTGCTAGATCCATCACTTCTTGATATGGTCAGTCCCCTGGATGATGCCCGTATCAGCGCGTTCTTTAATCTTCCCTTTTGGCAGATTTAGTGAGCATGTGTCCATGGGATGATCTAGTTCAAGACACTGGCCAGAGCTGAATCCAACTGGAAGAGAACCAGCTGGCTGATTTGGCATCATACTAAACCGGCACACCCTGGAGCAGCGTAACTGCGAGGCCGGCACAAGGGAAGAGGCAGCGGTGTGGGAATGTGTAGAGAGGGAGCATGCAGGGTCACTTCTTCATCCTCTGATTGTTGCATTGGTGTAAGAAACTGTATTCTCTGTAAAAGACTAAAGCTACTGTTCCTGAAAAGCAGAGCCCATCTGTTTGGTTTCCTGAGTGGTTAGATGAAGAATATTCTTTTGTTCAGAGTTTTTAGTACAAGACTTCACAAATACAGCTAGATTTGCAAGCTGCCCGGGAGGGTCGGCAGTTTCAGGTGACTGAAGAGTGAGCCATGGACTGTTTGTTTGAAAGCTCAGTGTCCCAAAGAACACTTATTTTTGTGTTTATCTGAGTTCCTGCTGTTCTGAAGCCAGGTGAAATGAGATGCCATTCTAAAATTGGGGCAGTGGAAGTGCTGAGCGGAATAAGTTTTTTGTAGACATGAGGACAAAACCAAATACATTAATCGCATACTGTCATGGGTATGCTAGGTAAGGAGACAGCAGATCCTTCAGAGAAGTACAAACCGTAGAATATAGTTCTTTTATTAAGCATAAACTGTGCTGTTTCGCTCTTGAAAATCAAATACGATACTTTGTTTACCCGATCAACCTATGCATGGTACTGAAAATATACCATGTCCTTCAGCACAGTAAAGGTGAGTTGGTCTGAAGCGGAGGGCAGTAGTTAATGTGGACATGTTAATGTCATGTTTTTGAGAAGGCTGCGTATAACAGGATCTGCTTTTACTGCAAACCAGTATCTGCATAAGGATGTGGTGCAGGGAAGCGGCGAGATTGGAAACCATCTTGGATGAAGCCCTTTGCAGGTTGAGGAGAGCATGTAGTTGTATTTCTTGTAGCACTTGTAGTGCTGTATGTGAATTAACTGTGTGCCTGTAAGTAAAGGCAAAATTGAGAGTGTATAAAATAGTTTCCTCCAATTTTCATATGTTCATCTTCTTACTAGATGCTTATTTTGTGGGAAGAGGGTTTGTTCTTTCAGTCTTAATCCTGTATCCCTACTAAGAAAGAATCATAAAATATATATGGATTGTAATGTAAATGGCTTCTAATGTGTAGGTAGTAGAAGGAAATCTGCCCTCTTAGATAACTAGTAACAGGAAGCCTCTGACTCAATGAATAGCAGATGAAATAAAGCTGTTTATGAAACATGAGATGTGCTGTTTGTAGAGTAAGACACAGCCTGCCATCTCCATGCAGCAAGACCATGCTGATTCCCTGTCAAGACAGAGTTGCTGGATTTTGCTGTGTGCTACTGTGTCACGCTTTTGCAGTTCTGAGCAGTGATTGAAGAGAGAAATCGTGACCTGTGTTTTTCAAAACGTTGAAGTTATATTGCTGATTTTTTTTCTCCTCTTGATTTTACTTTTTTCTAGGTGTAGTTGGGTCACCAGGGTTGTGCCTGGTAGTTGTGAAATGTGTGGGGACAGTCAAAAGGATTTCCTTTGTGTTTCTGGAATGCAAACTACTATTTCAAGTGAATGTGTTGAATGGTGGAGGTGAGGGTTAGCTTTCCATGAACTTGCTTTTGGGTGCTTTGTCTCCTGACTGCAGCGACTGGTATCCCTTGCCCCAGACATCTTTTCATAACCTCCCGTGATGCCTCTGCTCCCTCCCGAAATTCTTCAAATACCGATCATTCTGTGTTAATATCAATTAGCTCTGCAAGACACAGCACATGCTGGAGCTGCTCCCAAGCTGCATATTTGGTGATTAGTCAACCGTCAGGTTAAAAAAGCAGGAGTGTTGGGGCAGTTCTGAAGTCTTTTCCTCAGGGAAGACTATGATTTGGGTGCTTCAGTACTGGCTCTGGGGGTGTGAAGGCGAGGGAAAAAGTACAGCTCTTAGTTTTGAGATGCTACCCTTCTGACATGTTTCCACCAAATAGGTATACAGGGGAAGATTTATTGGGAACGGAGCAGGAGGATAGGCTGATAGGGATGCTGGCTGATAGGCAGCCTGGCTTCTTAAAGTGCTCAAGGTTTTGTTCAGGTATCTAAAAAAACCCAAGAGGTTGAAATGGTTGATGTGCTGCAGTAGTACTGGGGGAGCCAGTAGCCTCCTGTGCTTCCAAAAAGACAAATGCATAATCCAGCATCTAGGAAGGAACAACCTTGCTGTCTACTGGGTGGCATGAGCAGGATAGTACTAGCAGGTCATGAGGATTGGTTGTTCCCCACTGCGTGGCACTCACAAGGCTGTCTCTAAAATACTGCGTCCAGTTTTGCTCCTCTTCCCCCTTGAATGCAAGGGGGGTGCCAACAAACCAGGGAGTTGAGTGTGGTTAGGAGGCTAGTGCGTATAGCGTGCAGGAAGTTAGTCTAGCCTGGTGAGAAAATGTAAATCAATGGCTGCAAGTTAGGACAACAATGATTCCTGTTGAATATAATGAGGAAAAATTGCTATGAGAACTGAGCACTGGAAAAGGTGCCCAGGGTGACTGTTTTATCTCCATCCTTTGAAGGCTTTCAAAATTTAGCTGGACAATGCTTCGAGTGACCTGATTTGACTCTGTGGTTAGCCTTGCTCTCACCAGTTTGGAGTAAGTGACCTCCAGATGTCCTTTCAAACCTTGCTTTTCTGGAAGTACTGCAAGCCATGCAGGTTTAAATCATGGTCTTAATGAGATATGCTTAAATCCTTTTAAATTCAAGCTACAAACGGATGTTTAGAGAACTTGCCCTCCTAACTTTTAGAACATAATTGAGCTAATGAAGCAATTTTATCTCCTTTAAAACTGAGATTGTAAGGTGCCCTTGAGCATTTGTGGTTTTGACTGGCTTTTGTAAAAATCCGTTGCGTAAGGATTTCTCTCTGTGCTTTTCAGTCAACGGTTCAGTTTTTGTATTGACTGAAATGTCCACGTTGAAAAGTAAATGAACTCTATTAATGCCATAATTAGTATGGACTGTCCTGACAGCATGAAGTCAGATAGGAACACTTGTCCCTGTTTCAATGCTAAGCATATTTTGTCGGTTTTTTGCAAGATCCCAATCTGGGACCGTTCAGACTATTGCATCATGCCTGTTTTTAAAGATGAAGGGAACACTTTGTGCGCTCTCGAAATGATGCTTTTAAGTTTCCATAAATTTATTTCAAAGTCAGATTCTTGCCATGTTTGCAGAAATACTTAGTTGTCATTCTGAATTAGATATGTGCCAAGTTGCAGGCCATCTATCAAAGCATTTTTGCATTTTTTTTTTTAGAGTGTGAAAGGAGTTTTCTTTTGGTTTAAGCCCAAAAGCCTTTCGGAGACTTTCTTGTTTTTGTAACTCATGAATTTGTAACTTGGAGCTATGATCATGCTGTCCTTTTTGGCTACAGGAGTACTGAAAAAAATCTGCAGGAGAAGCTGAAGCTTTTGTAGTAACATGGGGTCCTGATATTGAAGGAATATTGAAGGAAGGAATCTCTCATATAATTCAAATACAGATTTTTTTTCTTTTTTTTTGGCGGGGGGGGGGCACGGCGGGAATGACTTTGTAAAAATAATTCTACCAAAGATAAACAACAGAGTCCGACTTCGGTGTCTTTTTGTGAGCTAATTATCTATTGAAGTTTTCAAGGCAAAAATCTATAAATATGATGTTGATCCTGTGGTACTTTTACTGCTTGTTTGGTGCTTTGGATTTGAACTAAATCTAAATGAGGTATGATCTCTTTGTTCTTCAGAGCTTTTTGGCATGGCTTTGTTTTAGGAGCTTTTGTAATTTGGTGTTTTGTGACTCACCTTGAATGTTTTGACAAATAGATGTTATAAAATTAACTTAAGGGAAGGAACAGAGGAAGAGGCGTAAATCCATATACAGAACAGTGTCCAAATCATGACTTAAGAAATGATGGTGTGTTTGTTTTAGAGGGTACTGGGGAATGTGCTTTAAGATCCCTGTTTTTCCTCTGCGTATTAAATTAATAGCAGTTTTTCAGCTTTGCTTGTGAGGATACTTGCTACTTTTCCTGCAGGTGTCACCTCTCATTTCCCAGCTGGCTTCTTGCAGTGAGCTCTAGCCAGACTGAAGGAAATAGCAAGTAGCACAAAACATCACTTTCTGCTTAACTTCCCAGGTGAAACACTTTGACCTTTTCTGTCTTTACGAGATAAATGGTACAGATTTTACTCCAATATTTCCTATTTCATGTTTTTTCTTGCTGTGAAGGAGGGATTTTGTTACTCCTGCTTAGAGAAGAGAGGAGATAAATCAAAGCCATAGTTGTAACATTTACTAAGTTTGTGACCCAGTTTAAGGGAAATATTTCTCATAATATTGAAGACGACATGATTAGATGCTGCTTCAGAAATTGGTTTAATGTACCTGCAGTGAGGAATGTTACTGCTAAACCGCTTTTTCCCAGCTGGCTGGTAATGATAACTTATCATCTACGGGATGCAGTTTTAGAATTATGAGGGTGTGTGTGGAAATGATTTGTTTTAGGGAAGTGAAAGTTTGAGACTTTTTTAATTTTTTGAGTGCATTCTATCATAGACAGTGGTAAGCACTAGAAGGCACTCCAGAAAATTACGGAAGCCTGGAACAGGAAAATGAGGCATGTGTGGTTTCCATCTTTAATGCTTCAGGGCAGGCTGCTGGGCAGGATTTCTGCTGTGCTGTTTAATTTCCTTCACAAAGTGCCTTGCTAATTGTACCTGAGTGAGCTTGAGAAGCTGATGTTTGAGATGGTTGCTGTTAGAATGCAGTGAGTTTTTCATTGCTTAAAATAGTTTGGGAGGAAAAGTGTTTATGTTTTGCAGTTGTTCGTTTTCCTAATCACTTCAGTCATTCTTATTGGGTTGTAAAATTAGACACAATCTTTTATTGAAAATGTGTTGTGAGTCATGTCTTGGAGAATGCACTATTGACTTGGCCAATCTAAAAATGCCAGACAGATCCAGGGCAGCTTTCAGATGGACCAGTTCTGTGCTGACAGAACCAAGGCTCCTGGCTTTCCACACTCTCATGGGTAGACTGCTATTTTTTTTTATTTGCCTTTTTTTAGACAAGCTGTTGCTGTAAAAGGATTGTTGCTCTAAGCAGAAGATATTTGTGCTAGAACAGGGTGATGTACCATAAAGCAAGTTATAAAAGGAGTAAGGAAAAATAGCAGAGACAGCAGGGTGGAAAGGGAAAAAAAAAAGAAAAAAAAGCAAAACTTGAATCGCCTTATCACTGACTTTGGCAGCGACTGCAGCTGGCTGGGGATCGTACTGTGGGAGGTTGTGATTGGGATGTCAGTGGCATGGTAGCAGGGAGGTATTTTTGGGAGAGGTGTTCAGTGACTAAAACTAATTTCAGTTTGGCCAGCTTCTCCAGAATTACCTGTCAGCCATAGATGTAAAACGGGAAGTGGGAGAAACTTCAGTGGGGGATCTGACCGATCTTGTGGATCACCAGAAGTCTCTGTAAGTCGCAGGATGTCTCTCAAAGAAAACGTGGTAAAGCCAGTTACTGATACATTGTTTTATTTGTATGCTATATTCAATGCCTAGGTAAAATCTGATCAAAAGGTATTTGTGTCTGAATCATAGAATGGTTTGGGTTGGAAGGGACCTCAAAGATCGCCCAGTTCCACCCCTCCACCATGGGCAGTGACACCCTCCGCTAGCCCAGGTTGCCCAAAGCCCCGTCCTTGAACACTTCCAGGGATGAGGCATCCACATTTTCTCTGGGCAGTTTGTTCCAGTGCATCACAGCCCTCATCACAGAAAACTTCTTCCTTACGTCCAATCTAAATCTACCCCCTTTCAGTTTAAAACTGTTGCCCCTTGTCCTGTCACTACATGTCCTGATAAAAAGTCTCTGTCTTTCTTACAAGCCCGCTTTAAGTATTGAAAGGCCACAGTAAGGTCTCCGTTATCATTAGACAGTATAAAGTACTTTAATACTCTAAGTGTAAAAAATGTAATATGCCATACTTTAGGAAAATAGCAGAACTACCTTTTATTCTGGCTTGTTCCTTCCCCTCATCTAATAGTATTGCTTTTTGCCTGGAAGCTCATGGTATTTAATTAAAACAGGAAGCTGACAGTAGCTGGGCTGCTGATGCTGAGGCTTGGGCAAGGAAAGGCCCGACTGTGACACTGGATACTGTGAGACTTAGACAGTATGTTTGAAAGTTGTTTTTAGTTTCGTTTTTTTTGGTGTGTGTTTATTCTGACTTTTTTTCCTAAAAGCTATCTTTGTAACAGTATAAAATACCCTTGCTCTAAGCACTGGAAACTACTCATTAAATTTTTAACTGGTGTTGTAAACCATCACATATATCCAGCACCTTTTTGGTGGCTACTTGTGATAGACAAGATATATAATTCTTCTGGAATACAATATATTTTCTTGATAACCAGTGCTATAGTCTTTGATTGGAAAGATTTTGATTTTTAAATTCCCTTTTAAGAATTTTTTTTTTTTAAAAAATCTGATAGAGGAAGAGAGCCTGAGGCTGGAAGACTGAGCTGCCCCAGCACAGCGCTGCATGAATGTGAGCTCAGGTGGGGATGGGATTTGTTCTGTCTGGTCAGCCTTTATGCCCGAGGAGCGGAAAGAGGACTTGTTGGGAAGTCCAGATTATTTGCTGTGAGACTGCTCCACGCAGTGAACTGAAGCACGGTAAGTAAGGGTGGTTTGGAGCTTCACTGGGAAATGTGCTCCTGATCTGGACCGTAACAATGATACAGATGTTGGTCTAAGTTGGGTTTGATGCAGTCCTGTGTCTCTCACCCTGCAGTGAGCCATCTTGAGAAGATAAACTTTCAGAGAGTTGGCACTAAATAGTTTTCTGCCAGGCTGTTTTCTTTATCTTATTCACCAGTCATATAAATAAGCACTAATTGAAGTGCAGAGCGGGGGGAGGGGACGATGTGAATGCACACAGAAGAGGATGGGATCACAGTATCCTTGGGCTGAGATGCCTTGGAAGTACCACTTTCGGGTTTCCCAATTTCCATGGGTGATGTAGCTGTCTTGGGCACCATGAGAAGGAAAGTAGGGAGCACTGTATGTGTCCATCTGTTCAAGTTCAGTCCTTAGGCTGCGTCTTGTGCTGACGGCTGGCGGGGCGTGAAAGGAAGGGAAGTACCTCTTTGCACGAGACCAGCGGTCAGGGTGGTTTCCCCAATAGTGCAAAGTGTGAGGCGCTTCCTTGCTCAGTGGAGGAAGACCAAACCCTCATCTGTACCCCAAAAGAATGCTTTGATTTTTGGGGAACTGTTTATTATGGTCATTGTGGGCTGCTGCGTAAGCAGGAGAGTGAATCACAGGAGCAGGTGCAGAGCACAGAAGAGGGAGCCTGACTGCAAGGCAGTGGAGGCTCTTGGCCAGGAGGAATTTGTCTTTAGTTGCCAAACCCTGGTGCTCACCTTGTGCATGTGTCTTACTGGGAGAGCTTCGTAGGGCAACACTCGTGCAGTTTTAGAAGCAGGGGCTAGAATTTTAAGAGCAATGGGGAGTCCACCAAGTCTGTTTATTTGAGCATATGGGTTGTCATCAGTGACCGGGGGAATTATCCAGTGCTGAAGTAGGGAAAAAACCCCATTCTTATAACCACTACTTATGTTTAACACTTGTGGAGGTGTTTTCACTGTTCAGCGTTTAAACACCTGAGCTACTTTTTCAGTGTTAAGATCTGTCTTAAGCAACCAAACATACACCATGGTATTACTCTTAGAAGAGCTGGAACTCTTAAATCTCACAAGTTGTTGGAATGTTTCTGGGGAAAAGCAATTAAAGGAGCTTTCTTGTTCAGTCCAACGCCTGATTTTGAGAGAGTTGTGAGGAAAAGTATGATAGTTTAAACATTAAGAATTGTGTCTTCTGTCATCTTTTGTTGCTAGTGTAAGCTTGCTGTCTGCTATAAAGTAAATACTTTTAACTGTGTACATGTATTCATAATGACAAAACTGTTAGCTTGGTTTTACAGGAGACTAAACTTTGTTTGTGACAGATGTACAGGTGGAAATAACAGTACTAATAAAATTTGTTTTGGGCATCTAGCAACTGTCTGTTATGATAAATTGGAAAAGCAAAAGCTTGGTTTCTAATGTAACTGCAGTTCTGCTGGAAAGATGCTTCTGGAGGCCACACAACTTTCCAGGGTTCACATTCCAATAAATTACTTTGAATCTGAACTGACCTAAAACCTGCCTGAAGAGACCTTTATGGAGCATGGTGTGCAACTGAAGCTCCTCTTGCTGCTTGATGTTGGACTCTATCCCTTCAGGTCTGCAGCAAGTTTCAGCAAGGCTTGCTAAATAGTTTGAGATTATATGTAAGGATTTAAGTTATCCCACAAGTAAGTGTTTTTTCATGTTTGTTTTATAAACCATTAAATGTGTTTTTCATGGGATTTATTTTATATCTGGTTTGTCTCTCTTTCTGGCTACTACAGAAAGATCACTGGATTCTGACAGTATTGTGATGTCCTAAACAAAGTACCAAGAATGTGGAATTGTGCTCTTTGGAGAAGTGTCTGATACTTGTTTTTTTTCCTATTGAAGACATGCCTGCATGCTAAAATTTCAGTGTATTTTCTACTCTTCCTTGATTTATTTATGTGTGTGGTTGGTTGTGTTTTTTAGTAGCTCCTTGAGGGCCTTAGTTACCTTTAATGGCTAACGTCAGAGAGAGTCTGAGTAGCTGAAAACTTCCTTTGTTTAAAATCAGTGAGGATGGGTGTTGTGCAGCCATGCTGATGGGGAGGCTGCCCTTCTGCTTCGGTGCTGGGGTGAGGTTGGCAGGAGAGCCGGTTGTGTAAGTTTTGGAGGAGCGGAGAGTCCACCTGTGCCAGCGGTGACCGAATGCCTCGTGCAGGCAGCGTTGCTGTGTTGGCTAACAACGTGAGCTGTTTTGTCAGAGGCAGTGTTATTAGATAGGACACTTTTCGTCTTTGCTCTGGGGAACAAGGTAGCTTGTAGTTGTTGACAGGGCTGACTGGCTTTGACATGTTTGGCCTGTTTTATTGTTTCATTAGTCAGGTTGTCATCTTACTCGAAACCAAGAGTGGAACAGATGACTCCCATAAATCCTGCTGTAACTGCCTCTCCCAAAGATGTCCCGTCTAAACTTTTTTTACTTAGCACTGCTGATTTAATGAATCCCCTGCAAATGGGATTCAAAAAGCACTGTCTGGGAAGTTCTCTAATTATGTTGGAAAGCTGTCCCCTAAGGCCTAGCTCTGGCTTGAATCAGTCACAGAATGCTGAGGCCAGAAGGCACCTCTGGAGATCACCTCATCCAACTCCCCTGCTCAGAGCAGGGTCATCTACAGCAGGTTGCCTGGAACTGTGTTCAGCTGGGTTTTAAACATCTCTAAGGAGACTACACAGCCCCTCAGGACAAACCATTCCATTGTTTGATCACTCTTGCAGTGTGTGTGTGTGTGTGTGTGTATATATATATAGTCACAAGTGGAATTTGTTCTGTTTCAGTTTGTGCCCACTGCCTCTTGTGCTTTCACTTGGCAATGTTCAACCTTCTCCACACCCTCAAATATAAGATCTCCCTGACTCTTCTCCAAGCTCTTTCAACCTTTCTTTGTATGAAGATACTCCAGTCTCTTGGTCATCTTTGTGGCACTTTGTCTGGCACACTCCAGTATGTTCATGTCTGCCTTGTACTGGGGAGCCCAGAACAGGACCCAGCACTCCAGATGGGTCTCACCAGTGCTGAGCAGAGGGTGAGGATCACTTTCCTCAACCTGCTGGCAGTACTCTTCCTAATGCAGCCCAAGATGCTGTTGGCCTTTCTTTTGCTGCAAGGGTATGTTGCTGGCTCATGTCAATTTGGTGTCCGTTGGGTCCCGCTCTGCCAGCTGCTTTCCAGCCAAGCAATCCACAGCCTGGACTGGTGCATGGGATGTTCATCCCCAGGGACAGGACTTGACATTTCCCTTTGAACTTCATGAGGTTCCTGATGGCGCATTTCCTCAGCCTGTTGAGGTCCTTCTGAATAGCAGCACAACCATCTGGTCTGTCAGGCGCTCTTCATAGTTTTGTATCATCTGCAGACTTGCCAAGGGTGCGTTCGGTCCTGTCATGTGGGTCATGAATAAAGATATTGAACAACTCAGCATTGACTCTTGGGGCGCACCACTGGTGACTCTTCTCCAGCTGGACTCTGTCATTGATCACAACCCTTTGAACCTGGCTCTTTGGGGTGTTTTCAGTCGATTTCAATTTTGGTTCACCTGGTGTCTACTCCATCAGTTTGTATATGAGGATGTTATGGGAGACAGTATGTGCTGCTTTCCAATCATCCAGTGATGCAGTCATTTCATCATGGAAGGCTGCCAAATTGGTGAGGCATGATTTTCTTCTCATACATCTTTGCTGATTCCCCCTATCACCACCCTGGTGCTTTTGAGTGTCACTGACTCAGCTGCCTCTGATGCTTCATTGTCCCTCAACTGCTACCAGGGCACTGAACGTAGTCCTGTGTTTCTAAATCTATTCTATCAGTTCTTACGGACTATTATAATTTATTTTCTATAGTATCTGACTGTGATTTGGCTTTTCCTTTTTTTTTTTTAATTTAATTTCCTTCCCTCCCCTCTTTCCTTGTTTGGAAGCAGGTGATGTCTGTGATTCTATGTCTTACGTTTATATTTGAATTCTTGTCAAAAGAAGATTGCCACTTAATCCTTGGAGATATAGGGTAAAGATATCATCTTTGCACACAGTATAAGAGGTGGTTTGTGATGGCCCATTCTGCCTCTGAAAACCCAGGAGAATGTTATCTCCCTATCAGGTGAGCTGTGATTCCGCTGTATGTGCAAGAAAAACAGAGTTAACCTCGTGGTGTTTACGCTCAAGCTTGAGAAGATGAGTTTTCATCCAAGACGTTGTCATTATGGACTTTTATGCTACAGATAATTGGTTTGAGTTGGGTTTGAAATTGAGAAAGCTGTGTAAAAAGCAGATGGGAGGTAGGATAGGTGTGTTTGGTAGTCTGTGTTGCTGAGGTATTCTGCTGCACCTTCTACATCAGGTAGAAGTACCTTTGCACCAGCAATGGTGTGGCCAGCAGGAGTAGGGAAGTGATTGTCCCCCTGCACTCAGCTCTGGTGAGGCCACACCTTGAGTACTGTGTCCAGTTTTGGGCCCCTCAATACAAGAAGAAGATTGAGCTGCTGGAGCGTGTCCAGAGAAGGGCAGCGAAACTGGGGAAGGGACTGGAAAATAAATCTTATGAGGAGCAACTGAGGGAACTGGGGTTGTTTAGTCTGAAGAAGAGGAGGCTGAGGGGAGACCTGATCGCTCTCTATAACTACTTGAAAGGAGGTTGTAGTGAGGTGGGTGTCGATCTCTTCTCCCATGTAACAAGTGACAGGACAAGAGGGAATGGCCTCAAGTTGCATCAGGTGAGGTTTAGGTTGGATATTAAGAAAAACTTCTTCATGGAAAGAGTAGTGAGGTGTTGGAACAGACTGCCCAGAGAGGTGGTTGAATCACTGTCCCTGGAGACGTTCAAAAACGCATGTAGATGTGGCACTCCAGGACGTGGTCTAGTAGGTATGGTGGTGCTAGGTTGACGGTTGGACTTGATGATCTTGGAGGTCCTTTCCAACCTTGGTGATTCTATGATTCTACCACTTGAGATTTTCTGGGTTTTGAAAGTTTTCACCAGCTTATATTACTGCAGTCCAACTTAATGATGACTGATTGTAGTATCACATCTGTTCTTGAGTAAAGCTTTTAAGTGAGAATTTGAAGCATTCAGAAGTATAATTCAGAAGCATTCAGAACTACTTCAAGCATTCAGAAGTATAATCTGTGGACTGACATAATTCCTAGTTATTTTTTTTATAAGGAGTTGTGATTCGTAAAAATATTTTCTGTCACCACTGGACACTGGGTATATATTATACCTGAAGACCTTTCAGAGGTTTTATTTAATATGGACTTTTTGGTAGTTGAATGGTTTCTTGCCCATCACACTGCAGACCGAATTACCTGGATGGCTCATGTAGTGCTGACTTATAAGAGGAAGCTCAGCACCTAAATTTCAAACGTAAAAAGCTGATGTTCGCTTATTGCTATTTGTCTTTGGAACACAGAAACAGATGGATGGTGACTGGGAGGTTCTTGAGATCCTCCTTTGGTTGTCAGCATGACCAAGCCTATGTTTTACAGTCTGGAAAATTGACCAAAATGAGGGTGTTGTGCATTTCAAGCACAAATACACGAATGTTCCCCCAAGGAAATAAAGAAGCTTTCAAAATAATTAGTTCATGTTGACATAGTGTGGGTATGATTATCAGCTACTTCTGTGGAAAAAGGACCAGGTGTTTGGCAGTTCAAGTCATGGTCTGCAATGCTGTAAGCATTTACTACGACTGACAGTGTGTTCTGATCCATTTTCCGTGTTTAACTTAGTAAAACTGTCCTATAGTGTGTATACTGAAATATAGTATCTGCTACTGTGCTTAAAAAGTTTTTCATGAGAGAAATATGTAACATGGAGAATTCTTGAATTTTTATGCGTTTGTAGGTTTCCAGAATGGTTTGGTTGAGTTGGTTGGAAGATGACATTTTTATTTCCAGACTGTAGATGATGAATGACTGTTGTCTTTATGATCTGTGGCTGCCAGAATTTCCTATCTGTTGGGCAATATTTCATGTCAGCCGCTCAAAAGACAATTCAGTGGAGAAGCAAGACAAAACTACTACGCTTGCTTCAGGCAGTAATGGGGAAGTACGATGCTTTGAATAGAATAGAATCATTAAGGTTGGAAGAGACCTCAAGGATCATCCAGTCCAACCGACCCCCCCCTACCTATTAACCACTAAACTATGTCCTTCAGGGCTGCATCTAACCTTTCCTTAAATACCCGCAGGGACAGTGACTCCACCACCTCCCTGGGCAGCCTGTTCCCATGCCCGACCACCCTTTCAGTGAAGAAGCAAGCTTAGGGAATGTGTTTGGCAAAAATAAATGTACAAAAAGTGTGTTAGGAGTTCCAGAGTGCGTATCACAAGCTGATAACACTGGTGATGACTTCTATTCATAATGAAGAAAACAAATTTTCTTTCTTAATGGGGAAAAAAAGTAAAACTAAGTCTTCATGTTTATATTTGACTGGCTCCTTTGTTAGTGGGTTGTTCAGAAAACAGTTTGTCAGACAGATCATTCCAGCTTCTTTTGTATTCGTGGCACCATCACATAGTTGTGTATTTTACCAAGGGTTTTCTGAGTTCATCTATAGGCAGTAGAGGGATTAAGTCTGTGTCGCAAGGTATGTGCGGCAGCACTTTTGGTCAAAATTGTCCACAGATCAGAATTACATGTGGATTTAATGGAGCTGTAAGTTCAGTACCAGGAAATAATACTTTCTCCGATTTGATTCCTTAATTTGTGAATTAATTGCTGGATGTTACTATGCATTGAAAGAATAAAGAGTAACCTGGGAAAAAACCTCTTACAGCCATTCAGGATTTCTGTCTTTTTAACCCTGTTGTCTTTGTGCATTTTTGTTGTGATCTGCAGAGGAGAAAGAGGTGTCAATGAGAACAGTTTGTTAGTGCCTGGGTTGGATTTGAGTGAGAGGGAAGTTTATTTGGTTGCTCCAGGTTTGTGGAGATTTCTGGCACAAACAGAATTTCTTGATGATGCTATGAACAAATGAGCCTTTATTGCCAAACAAGCCACAAGCTGTCAGCAAGTGACTCTCATGGATCTTGTGCGACAGATGGACAAATATGTAAATACATTGCTGTGCTCCGCAGAGTAAACTTAATGGTATCAAAATTAAAGTTTGCTTACTTATTCTTCTTCATACAAACCCAGATGAGTCTGAAGGAGGGTGCCTTTTAGATGTCTGTGCAAATTAAGTTACGTGATGCTGTCAATTGTACACCTTCTGGCTCTATTACATTTCTTGAATCACACCTGCAAAAATATTACGTGTGCAGCAATGAATTTTTTTTTTCAGACATAATAGCGGATGCAAGTATGAGAATTAACAAACCATTGTGTATACATACCATACATGCACAATTGGAACCTCTTTCCCTCCTTGGCCCCAAAATATGCACTGAGTAACAAACGCTTGCCCTGTGGGCAGTGATTCATAACTGGTAAATCTTGGACTGGGACTTAGCAAGGCGAGGTGGGAGGTGGGAAAACCTCAGCCAGCAATCTCTTCCACCACGCATGCACAAAAACCTACCCACCACTAATAAAACATGATGTGGTGTCATATTCCTAACTTAACTTTATTCTAATAGGTGACTTTTGTCATCCCCCCTCTGCCCTCCTTTCCAAAATGATTGGGAATACTGCAGTTCAGAAATGATTATTGCTGTAAGGGGAATGCTTGTTCTTAGTATTTGTCATTAGGTCTGCCTTTTTGGATGTGCATGGATTTAAAGTTGCATTTCCGTTCCATTCACTGTGGTTGTGGTTTTTTTTTTCCTTTCCTTTTAGTGGACTATATCGTGGAATATGACTATGATGCCGTGCATGATGATGAGCTAACGATCCGGGTTGGGGAAATCATCAGGAATGTGAAAAAACTGGAAGAAGAAGGATGGTTAGAAGGGGAGCTAAATGGCAGAAGGGGCATGTTCCCTGACAATTTTGTGAAGGTGAGTTTTCTGCATTGAATTGGTTTTACTGTTGTTGTACGGCAGGCTAGTTATTCTTGAAATGGTTAGAGTACACATCAGTTGTATTTCTAACAAGGTGATTTTTGTAACTAGAAGACCTTTTAGATGATTAAGCTTTTTTAGTTTGCATTTGAAGGCTTTTTTTATTTAAGTACTGCTGTGTATTCTTACTCACTGTAGTGTTTCTTCTGGTGTGTACCCTTGCACTGTATGTTCTGTCTCCTTCCTATTGCTGCGGTGCACTAACAGTTGTCTGTAGCCATGGTGGCTTGCTTTAGTGAGATGAACTGATTTAAAAACCAAAAGACACGCAAAAAACCAATCCCAAACCTACTCCTACAGAAGGCATCAAGTCAAGAGAGAGGTGGGAAAGTGGGTTCATGGCTCAGTCAGCTCAACTATAATGAAAAACTACATCCTCAGGCTGTAGTGTGGGTGCTTCAGCCTGGATTAAGCTGCTTTGTTTGAAGGAGCAATTCTGTCCTTCCCTGGACTCCCTGCTGCTGGCACCACCCTTCTTGTGATCATGCAAACTGAGTAGAGGCTGAAGTCCCTTGATTTCTTCAGTCTAGAGAAGAGAAGGCTGAGGGGTGACCTCATCGCGGGCTACGGCGTCCTCACGAGGGGGAGC
The DNA here is from genome assembly GCA_013399095.1 of Psophia crepitans. NCBI lineage: Eukaryota > Metazoa > Chordata > Aves > Gruiformes > Psophiidae > Psophia > Psophia crepitans. The sequence goes on along the minus strand of VWZZ01007521.1, from coordinate 293,618 downwards.
GAAGGGGCAGGCGCTGATCTCCTCCCTCTGGTGACCAGTGACAGAACCCAAGGGAATGGCATGGAGCTGCCACAGGGGAGGGTTAGGTTGGAGATCAGGAGAAGGTTCTTCACCCATAGGGTGGTGGGACCCTGGAACAGACTCCCCAGGTCAGTAGTCACTGCACCGAGCTGGGCTGAGTTCAAACAGCATCTGGACGATGCTCTCAGTCATTTGCTCTGATTGGGCTGGTCTTGTGTGGGACCAGGAGTTGAACTCGATGGCCCTTATGGGTGCCTTCCAGCTCGTGATATTCTGTGATTCTATGTAAAAGGACAGGGCAGGGAACATGTCCAGCTAAAAGGTAACTCTGACATCAGGTTGGCTTTTAGTTTGTTTGTTTTCCTGACTAGGCTCCTCATTTGTCAGCAGCAAATACCTGCAATGGGAAGGGTGTGGGTTACATACTCCACTGTGCTGCAGCATCGTCTTGTCTCTGGATTAGTCAATTGTCTCTCTACATACGATCCTTTGCTCTGGGACCTCTGTCTCAGTGTTGTGCCACTGACTTGAGATAGTTGTCTTCTGCTGTGAGATCCTCGTGGTTTTAACCCAGCCGGCAGCTGAACACTGCACAGATGCTCACTCAGTCCCCCTCATTGGAGAGGGGGAGAGAATCAGAGGAGTGAAAGTGAGAAAATTTCAGATACAGGTTTCAGAAAGATTCAGATACGAGAGTTTAATAAGTGAAGCAAAAGCCGCGTGCACAAGCAAAGCAAAACAAGGAATTTATTCCCCACTACCCATGGCAGGCAGGGGTTCAGCCATCCCCAGGACNCAAACACCATCACTCCGAATGCCACTGCCCACCCCCCTTCCTCTTCCCCCAAGTCCCTTATAAACCGAGCATGATGCCATATGGTATGGAATATCCCTTTGGTCAGTTTGGGTCAGCTGCCCTGTCTGTCCCCTCCCAACTCCCCGCACACCCCCAGCCATCCCGCCGGCCAGGCAGTGCGAGAAGCAGAAAAGTCCTTGGCTCTGTGTGAGCATCGCTCAGCAACAGCAAAATCATCTCTCCACTATCAACGCTGCTTCCAGCACAAGCCCAAACCACAGCCCCACGCTGACTGCTGTGAAGGAAATTAACTTTCTCTCAGCTGAAACCAGGACAGAGATATTGCTTCTCAAACCTCTTATTTAACCTTTTATATATATTCTGTGTTTTGTGTCCTAATTTTAATTGAATTAATTGAAGCATTTGTTTGCATCTTCCACATTTTTCCTCAAATTTTTTTTGTTTTCCCCTCAAATTTTCTAAACCTAATATTGAGTATGCACCTATTTATTAGTTACTTACAATGAAGTCTGCAAAGTAGCTAGGTGTGCTGTTCCACGTGTAAATCTAGAAATTCAGTGTGCTGAGCTGCAAGTGTTTTCTCATCTAAACCATGCAAGCATTACAGAGATGTTATTCTTTGCTTCTTTATGCTTTCTAACCTTTTTAGTAACTTCCAAGGATTCCTTAGTGTAACTTATGTGAAGTATACTGAAGAGAACTTAGATATTTCTGTCTCTCTTGAAATGAAATTAATTCTTGGCGAAATAAAATTATCTAATGTACCTTACTGTGATATTTTCACATCATTAAATCTAAGGGGAAATTTTGTCTAGTGCTATAAACCCTTCTTTACACTTGTTTACATTAAATGTGACAATTTTTCTGTTCATCTTACTGAAAAAGCAAAATTACTCTTTTTATTTACTGTGGAGGGATTGAAGTATTCTGCCTTTTAAAGCCAATGGGAATAATCCAGTTGTTCTCAGATAGGGTCTTTTACCAAGGAAAAGTTTGTATGAATGCCTGATATTTTTAAGTGGTTTGTAGTTTAGTTCAAAATCCATTTTGGGTTTTGAGTCCTGTATGAATAGTAATTTTACCTTAAGGGGTGTTTTGATGATTACTGTGTTGATCATGTACTTAATTAGCACTCAAGTGCCATACAGGAAGAAAGCATCAGACACTGCTATTCTTTGGTTCTTGCGTCATCAAGACCATCTTTCTACTGAGAGATGTGACTGGTTTACATGTTAAATACTAAAGTTGGGTGCTTTCTTGCCCTTCTGCAGCTGTGGCTTTTATAAACTTCTTTTTAAATTATTCACATAGTGAAAAATATTTCTGCATTTCAGCTCCAGATTTTTAACTGTACAGTATGTGCATGGCATGGTTGAATTTCCTGACTTACAGGGGGCAGTCAGTTTCATAAAATCATTAAGGAGAGACCTCAAGGATCATCCAGTCCAACTGTCCCCCCACCACCTATTAACCACTAAACCATGTCCCTAAGTACCACATCCAACCTTTCCTTAAACACCCTCAGGGACGGTGACTCCACCACCTCCCTGGGCAACCCGTTCCAATGCCCGACCACCCTTTCCCAGAAGAAATTTCTCCTCATCTCCAACCTGAACCTCCCCTGGCACAACTTGCAGCCATTCCCCCTAGTCCTGTCACTAGTTATCTGCGAGAAGACGCCGACCCCCAGCTCGCCACAACTTCCTTTCAGGTAGTTGTAGAGGGCAATAAGGTCTGCCCTGAGCCTTCTCTTCTCCAGACTAAACAGTCCCAGTTCCCTCAGCCGCTCCTCATCAGACCTGTGCTCCAGCCCCTTCACCAGTTTCGTTGCCCTTCTCTGGACAGGCTCTAGAGGACTTCGATGTCTTTCTTGTGGTGAGGGGCGCAAAACTGGACACAGCACTCGAGGTGTGGCCTCACCAGGGCTGAGTACAGGGGGACGATCACCTCCCTGCTCCTGCTGGCCACGCCATTCCTGATTCAGGCCAGGATGCCGTTGGCCTTCTTGGCCACCTGGGCACACTGCCAGCTCATGTCGAGGTGAGTGTTTCCTAGAAGGCTGAGGGATTTGGAAAAGTTGAAAGGAAGTTGTGTAGAACAAAATTCTCTCTTTGGTTTCATGACAGCAGGGGATAACTTTCTGTCTTGATGCTGGAGTTGAGTGGAGTTATGAGGATGATCTTGGGAACTTTTAAGATGACATGCATGGGCTTGGAGACTGTTGTGCAGTGATGAGAAAGCATTAATTGTGGGGAAGTGAAAGTCATGATTTTCCTCATGACCAGTTTGATGATAGTTTGTTCTTAAAAGTTAATTTACAGGTAGTGATAGTTTGAGAGACTGTTTCTGGGAAAATTGTTGTAGAAAAGTTGTTTTTTTTTCTGCCTCCCCCAGCTGTTCTCATTTGTTACTGCTTTGGGTTGTTGATTGTGCAGGATCTATGAAATGTTACTGTGACGAGCCTGCTGCACATACCAAGCCTCAACAGCTAAACCTAAATGCTCCAGCTTGGCCTGGTGCAAACTTAACACCTGCAAGGTGTGGGTGAACTGCAGGAGGAAGGTGGAAACAAGCTAAAGCGGGGTTGTACTTTGGCCTTGTGAACAAAGAAGGTTCCTTGAGAAATGGATTTACTCATTTGCTGCCTCACCCAGTAGCCCAATGAGGTGATGGTGGTCTCTATGCCCTCTGGGCTTCCTATGGGAAGGGGTGTCATCTTGCTCTGAGCAAGGAGGTTTTGGGTTTGAGAGCAGACAACTGTAGTTGATTAGGAGGGGTGATGACAAGAAGGATGCTGAAGAGAGATAAGTACTGCTAACTTCTCATGACCCACATGAAAGGGAATCATCATAGAATGGTTTGGGTTGGAAGGGACCTCAAAGTCCATCTAGTTCTAACCCCGCTGCCATGGGCAGGGACACCCTCCACTAGCCCAGGTTGACCAAAATCCCATCCAGCCTGGCCTTGAACACTTCCAGGGAAGGGGTCTCCACAACTTCTCTGTGTAACCTGTGCCAGTGCCTCACCACCCTTGTAGTGAATAATTTTTTCCTTACATCTAGTGGAAGTAAAGGAAAGGAGGCTGAAGCTCTAAAAGATGCAGTGAAGAGGAAAGAGCTGGAAGGGCACTTGGCTGGTAGGACTGGAGGGACCTCAGGTGCATGGGCTGGATCTTCCAGGTCCATAGGAATGTGACCAGAGAGAGAAAATTGGTGGGGACAGGACCAAGGCTTGTACCAATTTTTACGTGTTTGGGTGCAAAGTTTTGGGATTGTATTTGAATATTTATTCCTTCCTGAAAGGATCTTCTTAGTCTCCCGTTATGAGTGTACTTTCGTGCATTAGATGGGGATCTGGCTTCAACTCATTTTATGGGTAAATCTGTGTTTTGGGTTTTTTTTGTGACATGTATATATACTGGCTTGTTAACAATTGAACTAAGGCCAGCGTATAACCTCTCCATGATGAATTTGGATGGTAAATTATAATGTCTGCTCATTTGAAGATTATAATGTCTGCTCATTAGCATTTGAAGGTGAAAGGGCACCTCATCCACTGTGTCTGCTTATTTGTTGAAATATTTAACATTTACATATATCAAACAAATAAATATGACAGTTTAATCCGAGTGAAGAGGGACATATTTTTTTTTTTCCAAATGTTTATCATCTCTATGATCTAACGAATTCTTCAAAAGAAGCCTTTGATTTTCATCAGACAACTGCAGAAAAATTGGTGGGGAGGTGCTAATTCCAGCTAATTTTGAGTTTTCTCATTTTGTTAGTTTGTCTTTTCTTCATCCTGTCCAAGGGTGGAAAAAAACTTGTTGCCTTGCCGGCAGCTGCAAACTGCCCTTGGCTGCCAGGCAACCTGTGGCTGCTGCTTGCCCGTTTGAAGGACTACGAAAATTTCAACAGGAGGATGGGTTACGGCTGCATGCTGCTTGAATGTGTTGGGTGCCCCATGTTCAGACTGTATCATCTCTCCTGAAGCAGATCAGTCCCCTTCCGCTTCCTCCTTCTGGGCTCCACTAATACGTAGGATTTACTGACATTTTACACCACTCCTCATAGTTCGACTTTCGCATGCTTTGACAAAGGCGTCTTTTCTGTTGGAAGTATCACCTCAACTGTCAACCTCACTCTCAGTTGTTAGAGTCATGCAGGAAATGGCTTTTTGGTTATGTCTTCCTTTTTTTTCTCAAGTCTTCTGAATGTTGGAAAACAGTTTGTATGTAGTGGGTTTATGTTTCGTGTAGTAGTAGCGGTTGGGTCTCTGCTGTCAGAAGTGCAGTGAAGGAAGCTGGCGTTGTGTTTCAGATGGGTNAGGATCCTCTTCTCCCTTTGAGACGGGCCGGAAGTGCAGCGAAGGAAGCTGGCGTTGTGTTTTCAGATGGGCCAATTGGTTGTACAGACAAGTAGGTGTGCTAAGCGCTATATGACTTTGAAATACTTCTATACATTTCCTTCTGTGTATAAGTTTCCCGTGGCTACTGATGTGATCCTTGGGATCTTATAACACCTTGTAGTAACTCTTTGGTTGGGTTTTATCGGCTTCTACCCAAGCTTTTTGCCCGTTGACAGTGAGATCCTGAAGAAGAACCGGAGCTTGGTGGTGCCTGGTTCCTGGTGCCAGCGGGGACCCAGGCATTTTCTGTGAGCTCATCAACTTGATGGGCTCACCAGCCATCTGAGGCGTTTTGTCCCAAAAGATGCTGGCTTCCACTTGTGTAGTTTTGTGTTAAAAGAAGGAGAACAGGTAGACTCAGATAAGGGAAACCCTATAAAGCCTCCAAAACATCCTCAGGTGCTGTTGTGACAGTGGCACTGCATTGGATGGAGGGCGGGAGGTATTGTAAAGGTTAGGAGGGAAGTCGGGGGGTGGGATGTCCAAAGGAGTCCTGAAGCCAGAGCTCAGGGGCGGTGGTGAAGCTTGTGGTGACTGCATTGAAAAAAGTAGGTAGAGAAGGTACAAAAACTACACTGCCCACTTGTGAAGCTCATTTCCTTGAATTCACTTTTTCAGTAACAGGCATTCTTAAAGATTTTCTGCCTGTATTGCGTGTCAGATTTTGGAGTAGATAGATTTCCAATTTTATTAACAAACTCTGATTTGAAATTCCCATTTTTACTGCGTGCATATGTGCTTTTAGTGGGGTTGAAATACTTGAATTTGACTTCTTGTTCCTGACATTGTTCTTGCCATTTTTCTCCCTCTTCCTGCATGGGCAACTTAAAAGTACACAGCTTCATAAATTCCTGGAAGGAATTAGCGGTGGAAACCTAGCAGACTTTTATTGTTTTATTTGAGAGTGGCTTTTTCTTTCTGAAATTCATCAGTGTGAAATATGCACACAGACATTTATCTCCAGTATGGATTAGAGCGGTGCAGTAACGCTGTTAGATTGAATGTGCAAGGTGTTTGGGGACATTAAGGTGTGTGGATGTGGAAGGCTTTTTTGTTTGGGGTTGTGTGTGTGTTTGTATTTTGTTGTTTGTTTTTTGTGGTTGTTTTTTTTTTATTTTGAGTGGTTCTTTTCACTCTTCAGCCAACTGTTCTGTTGATAAGCCGCAAGAGATGATTTGGTGTCTGTCCTGCTCGTTTTTGAAGATTTTTGCTGTACATAGTTCAGAAGATTTTTTTAAGAGCTTAAGTTCCTTGTTTTATTTCATTTATTGCTATCTTAGGTTGCAACTAGCTATATTGTGAGTAATACGGCTTTTCATGGTAGTAAAACCAGTTTGATGATAAGCTCAAGGCAGTAACTTGATTGAGGGAGGAGCAGCGGATGGATTAATTAGTCACTTTCATCAGCTAAGGTAGATAAGTTTGCCAATAGGCTTCGGAGACGTTTTGGTGAACAAGCAGGACACTTCTGCACGCGTGTTTGGGATATGCACCCCTGCGGCTGCCCGCTCGGCGGAGGACAAGTCTGTGACAGAGCTGGTTCGGAGAAAACTTCTTGCCTGCAGAGGTGTGTGCAGCTGCTCCCGCTGAGCTTAGCAGCGAGCCTGGATCCTTCTCAGGTTAACACGTGAACTTTGCTCACTGTGACATTTTTCTTCCTCCCTCTAAAGAAGAAAAAAACTGCAATACTGGGTGTGTTTGAGCAAATATGTCCTTGGAAGCGGTAAGCTTGCTTTATTTTCCTTATGGTCTTAATATCAAATATTGTAAACAGACCGTGTGTTTCGGGGTAATGGGTGTGAACAGGAGCACAAATTTCAAAGTTGTGACTGCAATATAACTTTTAGATTTTATTTAATATACAGTGTAAAATCTTGGCTTTAGAGTTGTCTGTGTAATAAAATTACTGGGGTTTGGTTTAGCCTATCTACCCTTCTGTAGTGTATAGTGACACTTAGGACCTGCAGACAGCTGTGGTGCTTGCATGATGAGTTTCTTTTTAAAAAGGGTGGTTTGATTTGAGGGGTTACTTTCTTGTTCAACCTCCTGGTTTGTGTGTGTGGCTATGTAAACAAAACGCAAGCCCCTTTCCTCCCTTTTAAAGCCCCCTAGTAGACCAAACGCGTGGAGTATTATCACAGCTGACCTACCTTCTTAAGGCTGTGTCTCTGGTGCCTCCTTCCTATGTTCTCACTGGTGGAATGCTGTTAAGCACCAAGGATGCTGTGAACCAGTGAGAGTAGTTTTGGCTAAAAATTCCTTCAGGTATCACGTCTTTTGTAATTCCTTTTCAAAACCAAAAAATTGACCTCACCCAGAACTTTAAACAGGAATCCTGGAGTTGGGAGGGGCTGTGGGTGAGACAGTCACTCTCTTCTGGGCCGTTCCTAATTCTCACCTAGGCACAATTAAATAGTGTAATAACTTTAATTAAAAAACCAAAACAACAAAAAACAACAAAAACACCCAAATAACAGTAAACTTTTAAACAATGTATATAGGATAAGCTGTGTGCATCTAGTTTGAGGTGATTCGGATGTCTTTATAGAATGGAATAAAACATGTATGTGTTTCCGGAGTTTTGGGGTTTGCTCCTGTGCTAGGTGTTACACCAGGCAGCTGTTCTGTCTGAATTCTTTGCATCCAAGTAAGGCTTGGAGAAAACTAGACATACAGTATTTTATCGTTCCTATCAGTCAAATTATATTTTGATTTATACAGCTTTTTCTTTTGCTTTATTGTTGTTTTGAGGAAATTGTCATCGCAGAGGGCTGTGCAGGGCGGTGAGACTTGGGGAGAGGTTGGCAGCCTGGCTGATGAGAAGGCGATGCTTGCTTTGAAGCTGGCAATTCTCGTTTTTTCAGAAACAAAGATAACATGCAAGATTGAAAGCCCTATTAAGTAATTTTGGTGCTGAATATATGACAGAAACAATGGGTGTCAGCTGGCTGTTCGCCTCCTTGCTAGGAGACAAGCTGAGAGTTCAAGCTGGTGCTTTAAGATCTGTTGCTGATGTGATGGTGCCATCCATCATTTCTGATGATTTTTCTTCTGGCTTTTGGAGCAAATAGTGCTACTAGAGAATGTGTTATCAAGGGGTGCCATGTGGGTTTGCCTTAGCTGCTCCCGTTAATCCTGTCCATCGGCATGTGTCTGGGATTTGTGAGACTGGCGATAATGTTTCTGTACTTCTGGGGGTTGAGAGACAGGTCTCTGCTACTCTGCTGTTTTGGCCTGAATTAACAAGGAAACAGGTTTCTTCCAACTAGAATGTCAGTGTGGACTGCTTGGGTGAGCCTTGCTTGTGATGGAGGATTGTTTCTAAAGTAATACAGAAAAAAACCTCTAAAACCAAAACAAGTGAAAAGCATTGGCAGGTATAGTCAGTGGCACTGATACATTGGTATGTAGTCATATATAAAAGTTTTTGCTGGGTTTCAGGGCTCATTATGGATTATTCTTACTCCTGTGACTTTTGCAGCTGAATCACTGGATTGACTGCTTGGGTTTATACCAGTCGAGCCCCAACCCTGTGAGCATGAAGAGAGGAGAAGCAAAGTTTTGAGGTTGGTTTGATTTTGCAGGTGGTCTGAGACTGGTCTGAGACTTTGCACTGCAGAGCTGTTCTTGCTGACACAGCTGCACCAGCACAGCCACTTCTGGGCACCTGCACGCAAGGTGGTCTTTTCTTATTGTCACTATGTCCACGTTTTATTGCAATAATGCAATTTTATTGCATTATTGGTGTTGGTTGGGAATGTGTGAGTTGTTTAATATTTCAAAAGCAGTATAGGTATGTTGATTAGAAAGTTACGACATGAGAAAGTAATGTGACTATGTGAGTCATTTATCTTGATGGACTATTAGATCTGAAATGTCACAGGTGCTTTCCTCAAAAATTAACTATTTAAGTGCAGAAAAATTAGTGAAATGCGGTCCTTTCCCTGATGTAGATGATCACCTGTGCTTTAAAGTGTTTTTTAAAAAAATTGCCTGTCAGTTTGTATTTGAAAGTTGTTTCACTGTAAGAGTTAAAATCTGTAGCGTCGTGAAGTCTTGTGTGGCTGAATGTGAATACAGAATGAAGAAAACACTGGTGCTTCCTTTAATATTTAGTATTTTAAAATATGTTTATATATTCTGTATTTTCAAATACTGTGTTGCCAAGAGCAATAGTGAAATGGAAGGAGCACCTAAAATTTCCCTCCGTGGCAGTACTAGTACGGAAGGGAACCTGAGGTTCTGTTCCAAACGACGGCAGGATAAAACGTGATTAAGGACTTGTGTAAATCCTGCTTAATATGCTAATTAGTCTCTCTGATTTGAGTTATCCAAGTTTCTTGACTGTACACGTGCGTCTTGCTTTTCCACGTGGCATATCGGCTTGTGATGTTGCTCTGGTGTATCTGCACGCTCCTGGATACTCCGAGTGCTGCTCAGTTTGGGTGTAATGGTTTGTTGCACAAGCTAGTCCGGAAGGGGCAACAGGTATATACAAGTCTTTAACCACATGAAACAGTCTGCCCTTCCTTATTTAGTTTTTACTCTTGATTTGTGTGTGACTTCATAATTTCCTCTGCCAGCACCGTAGCAAGGTAACCTTTTCTGGCTGGAAGCTCGCAAACAGGGTGTGTTCCATCAGAGGGTGTTTGCAACCGTCACTGAGTAAACTCCACAAAGCATCCCCACCGTCTTGGTCAACAATGATTGACTGGACATGTGCAGAAAACTTGCTTCTAAGTTTAGGCCTTCACTCTATACTGAAGTCTAAAATATAGTCATAAATATGTACTCTGGAATTAACATATGTAATAACACCAAAAAATCAATTATGCGTGTACTGTCATGTGTAATGTTTGTTACATCCTCGGAGGCCCAGGGCGTGTGTTTCAGGGCTGTATTTTTAGTACTTTGCCACATGTCTAATAAATCAACATGTGTGTACACCCAACGCAGTTAATATTAAATCTGTTCCTTTGCTTTGTTGGATTTTTTTTGCGAGGTTGAATGAAGTAATCTACTTGTAAACTTTTGAAACTTAAGCTTGCGTGAGGTTGGTTCTTCTGGCCTGTCCTCTCATAACATTTGCACCACTTATGATTTTTTTTCTTTTTTTTTTTTTTTAATGGGTGGGGAGTTAGCTCTCTTCTACTGCAGTGTTTTCAGTATTAAATTTATTTTTGAATGTATTTTTGCCTTTCTTAAACACGAGTTTCTATGTCATCTTATGAGCTGATCTCAAAATTGGATGTTGTAAATGTTTTCTAGGCTTAACAAGCTTTTTGGGTACTTTTCACTTTCTAAAAATATTATTTTGGTGTATGCATGTGAGTTCATGAGCTTTGGACTTGGTGTAATAAGCTTTCAGACTGTTTGAAACTGATGATGGTGGGCAGTTGCCCTGTCACCTAGCTGCTTACAGAGCAGGAACAGAAAGTAAGAAGTGTTTTCAATTAAAAATGTTAGTTATTGTGTGAATCTTTGATAAAACTTAAACTTCAAACCTCTTTTAATTTCCACTGAGATTGAGATTTATATTTTAGCCCTTATTGGCATGTCCTTTAAGCATTTAATTTTGTGTCTTGAGCGATGTGGTGTAGATGTGGCAGTGTTTTAACTTGTTTTAACCTTTGTGCAGAGGTGACCACGAGTGAAGTGCTGGAGGTTTTACAGGGAACGGAAAGAGAAGGGTGCCCTGGAAAAGGGATGCAGGGAACAAGAAAGCTGAGTACGACAGCGAATACAGGAAGCTGGGATGGTGGCGAGAAGGATCAAGGGATGTTCTGAGTTAAACATCAAAGTGGACCTGTAGTGGTTAATGGATCACACATTTGTCTGGACTAGCAATAGAGATACTTAACTGGGAGAAGGGAAAGAAATGTGTCTTCCTGCCTTCCCTTGTGGGGGAAGCTTAATAAAACACCACGCGCTGCGGGAGCTGGATCTGTCTTGCCCTCTGCCACGTGCGATTCTTTTTTCATTCATCTAAAGCACTGTTTTGTGGCTGGTGGTTGAGAGGACATTAACTGTTAGTCTATAAAACAATTATGAGAAATATAATTCAATTTTCATATGTATAAGTAAGTAGAATAGAAAACAAATGCAATTAACATTTTAAGATGTTTTTGTCTGGCTGTGAATGTGGCAGCACCATAAAATATTATTATAAGTATTTTAAGACTAACTTTTTTTTCTTAATGAAATGGTTGGGAAACATTGATGTAAACATCTGTGCTTCCTTTAGTTACTCTTGTTAATTTAGGATTCTTTGCTCCACTGTTGCTAGGCCTGGTGATCTGGCTTCTGTGCTTTTCTGCATCTGGCCTTTGGTCCTGGTTGAGCGCAGATGGAAAGAGTCTGCATCGGCATTGGCAAAAGCTTCTTAGTATGCTAAGACATTACACGTTTTTAGGTGTCTTGTATTTTGTAAATATTAGCAAGACCTCAGATCAGAATCTGTTTTGACACTTGTTTGATGCTTTATAGGTATACAGTTCTCCACAACAAAAATCAATTTTATATCTATAAAAATAAAATATATGCATGTATAGTAATAAAATAAAAAATCTGAAAGATCTGAAATTCCAAGCCTGCTTCTCCATTCCCTCTTTAGAGCTGAGTTTTCCTAATTTAGAAAAGTCCAGTTTGCCTGTTCTTCATCTTCAAAGATTACATTTATTCAGTGGCTCACATTTTAGCCCATAAATCTGAAGGGACTCAGTAATTATTTTTTCTGTGCTTCCCAGACATCCTCGTTATTCCATGTGTTATGTATTGCGAGAAAGAAGTGATATCTTGCCTGACTGATAATGTCTTTTTTCCTGACAGGGAGGCAGTATGATCATATGAGCTATACTTAGCGTAATTATAACACATGTAAAGATGTTGGTAACTTGTTGAACTTCATGCTGAGTGATGTTATGTGGGTGTCATTTATTAGAAGGAAACCTTGGGGTTCTGCTACAAACTGGAGAAGTGTGAGCCTGGCTTGAGTTCCTTCTAATTCTATTTTATTGTTGGGGGAGAGGGAAAGTTAGAAATTGTGATTTGAATCTGCAGCAGGCACAAATATTAATAATTCAACTTTCTGAAAATACTCCTCCAACCATTTATGAAGCTTTGCTGTGCACAGAGTCCACAGGTGCCTTCTGGCATCGCTTGACGGCAGAGAAGTTTATGTGCCAGGACTTTGCATCCTTCCTTTCTGTACTCTCATGTTTGAAGCATGCGGAAACGTTAGATGTAAACGGATAGCTCTGCGTAAAACTCTTGGGAAAAATGTTTAGGGGAATTTCCAAGGCCGTGCTCAGCTGATAAAGGCCTTCGAGCTACTGGTGTCCTGTGTTGAGGCACTACAGCAACGGTTGTGCCTATAGCAGTGTGTGTCTGTAGCTCCTGTGAAAACTGCTGGGGATTTGTGTCAGCTGGAAACTCTTTTCTAGCCTTAGACTTGAACAGAAATGCCTTTGAATGGGGCATACGGAACATGAAGCTGTTTCGGTTTTGAAGGAGGCAAAGTTGAGGAGTGAGCCTTACTGATGGTTCAGCCTCATCGTGGGTCAGCACTTAAAAAGCAAACATGGTGATTTACTGTTACAGTCCTTACTTTGGCCATAAATTAGGCCAAAAAAAGTAAAATCAACCCATGACACGTGTTAAACTGCCCAGGAGGTAATTTGTCTTGCAAAACAAAGGTTATCAAGTTTGTCCAGTTTTCAGATGGTAACCACTTTCATCTTTAAAGTGACTTGTTTCTGTTTTCAAGAATAACGTTTAACCCTCTGGGGAGTCAGGGGCAGTTTGTGACCTCTCCCAGCAGAGCTCTTCTGTCAGGAGGTGGAACCTGCTCTGACCTCCTGAATGCTCCAGGGAAAGAGCTCAGCAGCTTCTCAGCAATTTCGGTTTATAAATTGTCTTGATCTATCCCTTCAGTTTACGGCAAGGGTGAGAAAGGAATGGGGGAGATAGGAATAATTTGCAGCTATTTCTTGCTTGCTTTCTTTGCCTTTATTAAATATTTCACCACTGTCGGTACCTGCATTGAGGATGAAAAACATGTTTAAGGAGGAGACACTGGCAAAATGAAAGGACGTGGGAGATCTTAGATTTACGAAGGCTGCCCCGTGCCTGCCTGTCTGTTGCTGCAGCTAAGACTGCAAATGTGAGAGGTAATGGGTGCTTAAATAATGAGCAATGTGAAGACTGTGGAACCACGGTGTTTCACTGTACTCAAACAGATGATGGGTGACAATATCTGATCTATATGCAGCTGTACAGATTTTTATACATATTTATATATTCACATGCATATGTACGTGCTGTTTTTCAGTGATGGGGTTTTGAAGGCTGTGAGGGGAAGAGCTAAACTTTTACAAACCAAACTTACTGCCTGTAGATTTATCACACGTTTCTAATTCCTCCCTCTCCCCTTAAGTAAGTTACAGGATCCATTCTGACTTCCTTATTTTCTGCCCAGTAAAATATGAATCATAAACTTAATTTGCCAGTCCATAGGTTCTTTCCTGCTGTTCTGATGGGAAGGAGATTGTTAGAGATTGAGACCATTTTCTGCTGCTTGAGATCTTGCTTTAAAATGTACTCGGTGAATAACGGAAATGCACATAATTTTTGTACAAACTGATGTTTTGTAGTTTACAGTGGAAATAACGTAAAAAGTCTAAAGATTATTGTTCTTGAAACAATGACATATATAGGAGATAGGTAGCTGAAGCCTTAAATATTAAGGCTTGAAGAATCTAGTTAAGAATTCAGGTTTGCTGGATAATGAACTCTTCTGTGCCCTGTAATTCAGGAGTAGACTTAATATTTATAATAAATTATTCCTCATGTCCTTTCAGATGATCTGACCTGCTTTCTCAATCTCCAGTGCCCCACTGATTTTCCTGCTCTTTGCTTCTGGCGAGGGAAGCGGGGAGGATCCTGCTGTCCCCGCTGGGGCCATGCGTGGGCAAGCGGCTGATGGTGGGAAGGTTGCTTGCTTGATCGCTTAAAAAGTAGGTCAGGACTGCCTGCTTATTTGTTTGTTTTAATGGGCATCATCAGGCTATAGGTGAATTTACATGTGTTAGGTTTTTGTGTGTAAAGAAGAATAATTTTTGTTTCACATGGTTTTTAGATTTTGTGTATAAATACATACATTTCCTTGAGGAATTGGTAAACTGCGACAGGTGCAGTTAAAACAAGTGCCCCCTAAGATCACCCCCACCTTTTTTCACTGTTGAGTTAGATTTACGCATGTTTTTGCATATCAGCCTGTAGCGATTTTGGCAAATTTTGTAAGTGTTGTTTAGTGGAGATTATGAAAAGTTAAAACCTTTATGACTAGTGCTGTAGTCTGCAACAGAAAGAGTGGGTGGTTACTTCCCAGTTGAGCCTGCTGGATGCCAAGAGACAGTCTGTATTGACTTTCTACTGCCAAGTCACAAATGCGTAAAATCTGTGTTGCTAATGGAAACACTGACAAGCCTTGAGCTGCAGTGGACTGGCATAATAAAAATATTAAAATTTCCAGCTGCAGTTAATGTCAGATTTTCATTTTGGTTTTGCTAGCTGGCAGCTGGTGGTGGCCTCATCTCAAAACAAGCCAAAGTGTCCTGGTGGTTTTTCGCTGGTATTGTCACAGCACAAATGCTGTCTGTTAGTTTGGATAGGTGAAGCTGACCTGAAAAATAGCAAAAACAAAGCAAGAAAAATGCCTTACTTTATTGCGAAGCCAAGGAATAAGAGGATTGAGCACATTCACGTTGGATATTGTGGTACCTGGGCCACTTTATCTTTGGTTCGGATGCAGAGGTCAGACCTGTGGGCAGTATTGTTTTCCACCCACTGAAAGTCAGGCCAGATGTTCAGACAGAGATGTAAAAATTAATGGCGCATTTATTAACGCTGGAATCATGTAGTGTCAGTTTTCAGAGATCCAAACAAATATGTATCTTATTTAAAGTGACTGCCTTTGTAAAACCTTAGTATGTCCAAAAGGTCAGAGTGTCACAGCAATGGTGCTCAGGATGAAATTGCTGGCAGCGGTGATGGGCGCGTGTGTCAGAGGATCCTGAGGTGTGCTTCTGAAGATGAATCGTAGAGCAGCTTCCGACTGCTAGGACTGATGTGAAATACAGGTTTGTGGTGTAGTGGGCTGCATGCATATGTGGAGACCTGGGATTCCTGAATTGGTTTTAACTTGGTTTGGTTTTAATGTGGTTTTTAAGGCCCCGAGGAAGGATAATTAGTGCTGCAGTTGTTCTTTAACAAGAAGGAGGGAAAAAATGTAGTGCTTGCTTTACGAGGATGTTCTAAAGGCTGGTAGGCTGAATATGGAAAAAGCAGTTGTTGGCTTATCCATGCATCACTTAGTAACGCTTCTGTAGTTTTGTCAAAGCTACCTTTAGCTTAGATGCTACAGCAGTGAACTGTTGTGTAGTTATTTTTTCCCTCTCCTTGTTGCAAAACACCTTCATGTGATGCTACAGGGTAGTGGTTTAACCCCAGCTGGCAACTAAGTACGATGCAGCTGCTTGCTCACTCCCCCCTGCCCCGGTGGGACAGGGGAGAGAGTTGGAAGGGTAGAAGTGAGAAAACTTGTAGGCTGGGATAAAGACAGTTTAATAATTGAAATAATAATAGTAGTAGTAGCAATGAAAAGGGAAATCACAGAAAGAGAAAGCAATAAAACTCTAGAAAAACAAGTGATGCAAATAAAAAAACAGTTGCTCTGCACCTGTTGACTGATGCCCAGCCAGTCCTCAACCAGCAACTGCCATCCCCTGGTCAGCTTCCCTCAGTTTGTGCTAGGCATGACGCCATATGGGATGGAATATCCCTTCGGCCAGTTGCGGTCAGCTGTCCTGGCTGTGTCCTCCCAGCTTCTTGTGCACCCCCAGCCTCCTCGCTGGTGGGGGTATGAGAAGCTGAAAAGTCCTTGACTTACTGTAAGCACTGCTCAGCAACAACTGTACCATCAGTGTGTTACCAACATTATTCTCATACTAAATCCAAAACACAGCACTACACCAGCTCCTAGGAAGAAAATTAACTCTATCCCACCCAAAACCAGGATGTACGGTCACTGTGTGCTTTCTGGTACACGGAGTAAAACTGTTGAGACTCTGATTGAAGCATTGCTGGTACCAGTCCTCTACCCATGTCTGTTTATTGCAGTTTGTGGTTGTTTATCTCTTTTTTCTTTTTTCTTTTTTTTTTTTTTTAATTTATTAGAAGTAGTAGACCATGTTTTTGACCAGGCTGCCTGTGTATGTCTTCCCCATTTCTGTTTTGTACCTCTGCTTTTCACAAAACTATTGCAGCAGTCACTTCTGAAGTCTTGTGTGAACTACCAACCTGGGGAGGGAGCCTGGAGCTGACTCCTTGCTGGAAGGTGTTACGACTGAGAAAGCTGTTAACAGGGGAGGCTTTTGGAGGCTGTGTAAATTGCATAGCAAAAGATTATAATTTTAAAAATCCGAAGACTGATCCACTCTAGGCAAATTTTCAAGTGCCAATGTGTTTTTCAGCCAGCATGGCTTCACTAAGGGCGAATCGTGCCTGACCAGTTTGGTGGCCTTCTACAACAGGGTTGCAGTGTTGGTGGATAAGGGATATGCAACTGATGTCATCTACCTAGACTTGTGCAAAGCATGACAACCTTGTCTCTACACTGGAGAGACATGGATTTGATGGATGGACCGCTTGGTGGATAAGGAATTGGTTGGATGCTCACCCTCAAATTGTTGCAGTCAACAGCTCAATGTCCAAGTGGAGATCAGTGACGAGCGGCTTTCCTCAGGGTTTGGTATTGGGACTGGTGCTGTTCAACTTTTTTGACACAGACAGTGGGATCGAGTGCACTTTCAGCAAGTTGTGTGGTGCAGTCACCATGCTGGAGGGAAGGGATGGTGTCCAGAGAGACTTGGGCAGGCTGGAGAGGTGGGCCTGTGAGAACGGCATGAAGTTCAACAAGGCCAAGTGCAAGGTCGTGCGCACAGGTCAGGGCAATCCCAAGCACAGTTGCAGGCTGGGCGGAGAACTGATTGAGACCTGCCCTGAAGAGAGAAGGACTTGGGGTGTTGGTGGACGAGAGGCTCAACATGACCCAGCAATGTGCGCTCGCAGCCCAGTAAGGCCAACTGTATCCTGGGCTGCATCAAGAGTTGTGACCAGCGGTTGATGGCGAGGCTTCTCCCCTTCTACTCTGCTTTTGAGACCCCACCCGGAGTACTGCGTCCAGCTCTGGGGTCCCCAGTACAAAATAGACACTGTAGTGTGTTTGAAAGCAACGGTAGCTTTCGAGACGTGCTGAGTTTTCCAACTGGAGAGCTGCAGTAAGTAACCAGGGATTTAATGTTTCAGAAAGCACCAGAGAGGTCCTGGTGAATACATTTCTCATATTTTTGGCATTTCATCAATGCGTGGGTTTTGTGGTCTTGCAGCTCATATTTAAGAGTTCACATGACATTAGTAAGTGTGTATATATATATGTGTTGCCAATATTGTTTTCAAATGTCATTAAATATTTTATTGAAGCTACAGCTGCAACAACTAGTGGAGTTGTTAACCAGTGGCTATTGATGATGGATGCAAGAATTGCTCTGAAGTGGACCACAAAAAGCTGCAGAGTATTTATGGGTGTTTGCTTTCCTCAAGACATTGTAGCGCTGCAGTGGTGGGAAAGCTGATGGGCTTCCAGGGTCTTGCTAAGCACAGGTGCCTGAGATCCAGTGGATGTAACACACATGGGATTTCAGGAAATCTTTGATAAAGTTTTCCATTGTGTTATTGACGGAACAAAGTTATGAGACTGGAGGAAAAATTCTTTTATGGATAGGAAGTTGCTTAAAGAATATGAAGCAAAGGACTTAATTGGTGAATTGTCAGGATAGAGGAGAGTCCGCAGTGGGATCCCCAAGGAGCTGGCTGTGGTACCAGCTTTGTTCAGCATCTCTGGTCATCTGGCGAGGGGATTTAACAGCAGACACTCTTACTTTGTGAGTGCTATTACACTCTTGTAGTTCAGTGCCGTGCTGATAGTGAGGAGCTGAGCAGGCAAAAAAGCTGGCAGATCAACTTGGACATAGGTAAATGCTAAGTAATGTGTGTGAGAAAAGGTAATGCATATCGTGCCTACATGGAACTACCAGTTGTGAGTTGAGCATCAGTTCATGAATATCTGCTATTGCTGCTTTCAGTTCTGTGAAATCCTCAGCTCCAGGTGCAGTGGCAGCCCACAACACAGGCAGGGTGCCAGATACCATCAGATCTGTTGAGAGCAGGATGGGGACAGGTGGCTAGATGGTTAAGGGGATGGAGCAGCTACCTGGTGAGATAGGGGCTGACGAGGCTGGGATGACTCAGTTGAGAGGATAAAGCAAAGGGGGATATGATCAAAGTTTAGACACCCTTGGAGGTTGTGATAAACTAACTGCAGTGATGAGGAGCACACACTGGGAATGATAAGGTGACAGCTTAGAACAGATGAGAGAGAGAGGAACTTCTTTAAGTAGCAGAGAGTGAATATCTGGTGTCTATCCCCAAGGAAGCTGGGGAGGCAGACAGGACCATGGGCACAGAAAGGGATTAGACAGCTTCATCTGCAGCCATGAGAGGGAGAATAGGAGGGGATGTATCTCCCTACTGAAACCCTTATGGGTGCTCCAGGAATGTGGGAGGATCTGGGCTGCAGACTAGCTCTCTAAAAAGGATCTGGGATTGTGCCTGCTGGGAGCTGTGTTCTGCACTAGGTGGGCCATTGATCTGATTTAATGGGTTTCTTCTTGTGCAGAGTGATGATTTCCCTCTTTCAGAGTATTTGTTTTCTATTGGAGTCTCATTTAATGAGCAATGGGGTAGAGTAACTGCTGAGTGCATGGCCTCTTCTGTCAAGAACTAATGCTTTCTTGTTTATAGGCTTTTTAGTCTTGATTAGCATGTTCAATTCCAGTGCTCAGTCCTTAATGAGGAAAACTAGGAATGAGAGAGACAATTATCAGAACAATGATGTTTCTCTTACTGTTCTCATATATGTTTCCCCTCACTTCCTCCCACTTTTTTTCTTCTATCTCACTCTGTTTTCCACACTCAGCACTAAGATTGCATCTTATCTATAAACAACCTTTGAGCTTTCTGAGGCAGAGATGATGACCTAATACAGTTTTATATACTAAAATATTGCATTTAATGCCCTACCCTATGGGTCTGTTACTGAAATTATATTTTATGAACTGTCACTTAAGAGTTGTATATGGGACTTCTGGGCTCAAAGCTACATTTCTTAGATTGGAGTAGATGGCTAAAATCCTGCCCCCATTTCTGAATTTTCCCAGCACATCAGCTTACCTGGTTACTAACATGATTGTATGGAAGGGTCAAGTTTATTAAGGCCTTTAGTATGTTTAGGTGCTGGATGCCATGATTTTTGAGTAAATACATTACACACCAAATGGTAAGTACCCGAAATCTGTTAGTCTATGGAGCGCCTGTCTAAAAACACTGGCCGTTTTTTGGTAATTTAAATGGCCTCTCAGTCTTTTAAATCTCTTGTTTCAGGAGGTTAAGAAGGATGTAGAGCCCAAAGATGATGCTGTACCAGTCAGGAGGGAGAAATCTGGCAATGTAGCCAGCCTTGTGCAGCGTATGAGCAACTATGGGCTTCCAGCAGGAGGATTCCAGCCTCATCCCCCGTCCAAAAGCTTCAAGAGGAGTATGTATTCTTTCCAATTCCTTCAACTGCGTAAGCTGCTGATGTGAATGTTCTTAATGTCCACGAAATATTTAATGTCTGACTTAGTTTTAAGGTTGTACAGAAAACTAGAGAGATAAGGGGAAAAACTTTGATTCTAAGCCAAATTCTGCTCCTGGATGCATGGGCAGAAAGCTTATATGTAGTTCTTGACAGCAGCAAGAGGGATGATTCCTGGGAACAGGATTATTCCCCTTCCAGATTCCAGAGACTTGCTCTGTAACTTCATGTGAGCTCTGCTTGTATTGTCAGGTGCCTGAATGAGAACTGCAGCCTGTTCATAATGACCACAAATCTTCCTGTGGTCATTTCTTCTAAACACAAAAGTTTTGCTACAAATTTAGGGCTTTGTGACTAGGGAAGGCTCTCTAGTTCAGGTTCCTCTGGTTGGGTAGGCTTGCTTCTAGTGTGAATGTGTTGGTAATGTCTAAGAAAATGAAGTGGTCTTCCTTTGATTGTAACTGCAGGGCCCAGGATAGTCAGGAGTGCAGGCTTGGTGCCTCTGTATCTGTGGTTTCTGGGGTTTTATACCAGTATTTGAGTCAAGGTGACTACGAGCTAGAGCAGAAAACAGTGTTCCCTGCATCCAGAAAATGAACTTGTCATTTGTATTTGGATACCTCAGTCTTACAAGAGACATTGCTGTAAATTACTCTGGCTTCCTCTCTCTCATAAGACATTGTAGGCATTTATGATTTGAGCTTGCTTTTTTAAAAGAAAGAATTCAGAACTTACCGTTTCTGGTATGTTCATACTTGGAGGGTTTGCCCGTTAAAGAAGAGCCACTAGTTGTATTTTAAAGCCTTGAAATGGAACCACCAGCTTTACAATTTTGTGGAAACCTTTTTCTAGGCACATGGGGATGTTACCTTCACAATTACTTTTTAGTGAATCTGATCTGTATGTGCATATTGGCAACAGCACACATGTGCCTGTTAGATCTTTGCATCAGCAGGCTTTTGAAAATCTAGCCTGAAAGATAATGCTGTTCCTAGATTAATACAACCAGCCTCTGAAAGGGCATCAGCGTGATCCTTATGGGTCCTTCTAACTCAGGATGTTTTATGATTCTGTGAACGTGATCTGATACCAGTCCAGATGTTGGTCTTTTATGCTGGTTTCTGTAACCCTGGAACCATCCTATGATATTCAGCATGTCTTGTCCTCATGCTGGTGGCTGTGGCCAGGGTAGTAGGTACAGCTTGGTCTCAAACTCTGCAGTGCTCTGGCTGGTCTCATTCTCCTAGAAGAAAATGGTGTTCAAGCACCTTTGTTTAAGCACACAAATGTTTACTTGGCCCAAGGACAATCTCTGCGTTTCCATTTTAGTTGCTGTTCACTTTTTCCTGGAAGGCTGTTTAAACAGCTCCTGCAGATCCTGTTTGCTGTGTGCCTGGGCAATCGCTCATTCCCTTCAAAAGGTTTCCAGTGCTTAGTCATCTTTCTGTTTCTGGTTCCTAACCTGGTAAAATGAGGTTTACAATGTTAAAAACAAAGTTAAGCTGCTTTAATAGCAAATTTCCAACGTGCAGTTAGGTAGGTTGGTTGTTCCTGGAAAGTCCTTTGTGGTGTTCTCATGTGTGTAGCTCTCGCTGAATTCAGGTGTTTTGTATAAGGTGGGTAGTAAGCTGCAGGCAATATTCCTATCAGTTAGATGACTCCCTTTATTCAGGAAAAGGAAAATAAAAAGTGCTAAATTATGACAGGAAAGGGCTAAATTTTGTTTACCCTTTACAAAACAAAACTTGAAGCCAGATAAGTTGTTTTGGAAAGGGACAGAATTGCCTGGGGGCTGCCAACCACCAGTCCTGCTGCGTCACGTGGAGCTGGAGTGCTGTTTTCGGGGGAGATTGGGTAGCTTCCTAGGTTAGTCTAGGGATTTTCAAAACTGGAAGGCAGTACTTCCTAAACTGAGTATCACTGAAAACAGACTGCAGGTGAGAGAATGTTCTGGATGTGAAATGCATCTGTGGTTTTGTTGTCCCCCCACCCCATTAGATAGAATTACAGTGTGAAAAGGAATGCTGAGATCAGATTTATATTAAATGGCCATGACATTTAATTTGCCTTTTTT
>VWZZ01007521.1:152905-271534 GCA_013399095.1 Psophia crepitans | reverse complement strand
TTTTTTTTTTTTTTTTGTATCAGTTAGTCTCATAGAGAGGAGGAGCCCTGAAAGCGCTGCAGGAGGTAGTAAAGGCCAGTGGACCGTTTATTGCAATTACTGTTAACCTAACAATCCCTCTTGGCTGATGTACGAGTTTCAGTGGAGTTAAAAGAAGGGTGTATTATGTGGGTAATTACGTGTTATTAGAAATTACCCATAGAGCTTCGTATTTCTGGTTTGTTTCCTGCTCCTTTTGAGCTTTTTAAGCCCAGACCATATACCAGAATGTAAAAAAAATTCTTGATTTGGTGAGTCTTCTCTCAGAAATTTTATGTGCTGAATATTGCCTGGCATGTTTTGTACTGAGGAGGCTGGGTGTGGTGGTCTTTGAAAGTCCAAAGTCAGACCTTTAACGCTGCTGTTATAAGGTACTGCCTCCAAGATTGATCCTTGTCTGTGTTTTTGAAATGGTTTTACCCAGCTAATCTTAATTACTGAAGCCAAAGTATGAACGGAGTGCAAAGTATAAGAGAGAGTTTGGAAATTATGTAGCTCCTACGAGCACAAGCTTTACCACTTCAAGCTTTTGATTCATATCGTCCATTAAACTGTACAAACTGGTTTTGAGAGGGTTAGGGATCCTGTGTGGGTCATAGCTCAGGATGACAATTGCCTTCAAAAGTGGTGCTGGCTGCTCTGTTGTGGAAAAGGTCTGAAGGCATGGGCTCTCCTTTGAAGAAGGAATGCCTAAACTCTCCGGGTTCAGCAGTAGCATCGCTCCAGGATATGTGCAGAGTAAGCGGGCAATTGTAGGATCACACCACTCTGACTGGAGGAGTTGTTGGAAGCCACTTCAATCCTCTTCCCTCTCGGGATGTCATTTTGTCTTTTTAATGCCTGCAGAGTTTTAATGATACGTGGAAACATCTGAAGACTGTACTTTTATTTTAATTTTGCCTTTGTCAAACACTGTTAGTTGAACTTTAGGTTGAATTTGTTGACTCCATGCTGGCACTGAGAAAAGGGAGGGTTTTTGCTTTCGCAGATAAAAGTGAGTTTGGATTTTGAAATATGAGCCACGCAAATGTTAGTATTACCTCAGACCTGTAGTTAGCAGGATCTTTGTTAGAGGGCAGAAGGGCTATCAGCATTTCAGTGTTATGCAGAACGAAACATTTGTTATTTCTTTCAAGATTCCTTAAAGACCGGAGGCTCGAACTTGCACATTTTCTTCCAAGCAAGTGCTAACGCTGTAACTGGCAGCGGTTGTCATTTTTGCAGATTTTGGTCAGGAAGTAGCTTGAAAATCATTGTACTGGGGATTTATCTGACTTGCCTGTGTCAACATGTGTTTTATAGCACGTTGGTAATAAGCAGTACACTGTTTATTTGTTTGCAGTTGGCAGTCTGGGAAGCTCAAAGATGTAGCTCTCTAGCCTAAAGTGACACAAGCAAACCAGAAAACCAGCAGCAAATGCTATGGAGCTTTTTGGGATGATTTATAGCTGTTCTAGCTGATATGAACCTCTGGAGATGAATGGAGGAAAAACCAGTTTTCCTTTCCAAGCGTTCTTAACTTTTGCCATTTGCCTTGACTCAGGGTCCAAGAAGCGGCAGTGCAAAGTGCTCTTCGAATACATCCCGCAGAACGAGGATGAGCTGGAGCTCAAGGTGGGGGATGTGATCGACATCGGTGAAGAGGTAAGCTGTTTTACAGAGCTGACTGTCTCTTCACAGGGCCAAAATTCAAAATAGGTTTGTTTTTTTTTTTGGCTGAATACTTGAATTGCAAGGACGTTGGAAAGACAATATAGGAAGCAGTATATTTGAATCTAAAGTTAATAGTTTAGGAGTTCTTTCTCTCAGGATCTAATCTTAATCCCCATGATGTATAGGGGAAGTATTTGAACATCGCAGCAGTAAACTGTGATCTGTTTGCTACCCAGATTTCTTTTGAAAAAGACTTTTCACAGTTCTTTGGCCCTGTGATCCTTGCTTTCAGGATGCGTATGCTAAAACTGTTTGACCAGTTGCTTTTAAGTTGACATATGCTGACTTGGTTTAGGTGAAAAATGTTATTTGACCTGATTTCATACTTTCTTGCAAACTCATTGAAGCTTTGAATTAATAGTAACAATATTCAGCACAGAAGCCTGTACCCATAGTACACCGTCTTTTAACCCACTTGGACAAAAGGATGGAGCGTACAAATGCACTCAAAAACATGTTGTTTTTTTCTATTGCCTTCCTTTCCCACCAGATAAGAAATACTATTGAAAATGTGTTTTGATGTTCAAACTTTGGCCGTGGCCCTATGTATTTGAGGGGATTTGGGTTGGGGGGTTCTTACCTTTTCCTACATACGTGCTGCCTCAGTATCTGTTCTGTTCAATACCAACTTGTGTCGTGGGAGGCCTGAATATGTGGGAAGAGCGTGTCTCTTAAGAGAGTGAAATTTGTCAGAGAGTCTGCGAAAGAGACCAGATTGTGGAAGGAACCTTTTCAGAATTAGGTGGATAATTTCTGCCCGGCATGCTCTGGCCGATGCCATCTGCTTGTACTGCCTGCCTGAGGGTCTGAGGAAGGAGAACACTGAACTTTTCTTCCTGGCCATGTGTCTGTCTGGTGGTGCTTTTTAAGTAGTTTTGTGTTTTTCACATGCATGACCTCTTTTGAAGAGACTGCTAACTCTCCAGGATTCCAAAAGTTGCCAGGAAGGACTTTTCCATTCTCCTAGCAAGGAGCAAGTTATGCTTTTACATGCGTTTGCACTAATGACTTGTAGAATTTTTTTTCTTTGAAGAAACAGAGCAAGTCACTTGTAAAAACTGCTCACTAAAATCACAGTTTCATAAATACCATTGTGTGTGGGTGTTTTGTAAAGGAGTGCTCCTGGATAACCTCACCTGTTTAATTTGTGGATGATGCCTGTATGCAGCAGTCATGACTTTGAATGGTCCAGTGTAAACATTTACAAGAGGTATTATATGCAGTAAAGTGCTACGGAAGCTGACATTTCAGGTTGCACATGTAAACATCTGGAATTATTTTGGGAGATGTGTTCAGTCTGGTATATCAGAGATCACCAAGTATAGCCAAACAGCGTAAGAAGATCAAAGGGTTTCCTCACTGGCTGCTTAAGGAAACGTGGATTTTAATCTATTCTTTTTTTTTTTTTGTGTCAGTTCCCATGCTTCTTCCTTTCCTAATGATTTGAAAACACATATTTGTAGTACCCAGCCTTTTGCTACTTGTGAGAAAAACGGTTAATCATCTTTTTTGGCAAATGCTACCAGGTAGAAAAATATTGCAGATAACTACTGAGAGAGCTGTATGCACACTGTTTTTATGATGGTCTAGAATAGACCTGACAGGCGTGGGCTACGTCTGCTTCACAAAACTGTACTGATAGACCAGAAATGTGAAGAATAGTGGAAAATACTGTCCCTTGGTTGTAAAATATGCTGGGATAACTTGTCTTAGGTTACTTGTCTTCACTGCCTGAGATGATCTTCGCTTCCGTTTATGTATAAAAGGTGCTATTTATGTATGTATGCAGCTAACTCGTAACGGTTACTTCAACGAAAGATCATTTGGTCATTTTTTTTTCATGGGGAAAATAAGGTAAAATCAACTCCACAAGGGGATCAGTTCTACCAGCTGCCTGAGAATAATTCAGTATTTAGCCCTTGCAACTGTTTTCATAAATTAAGTAGTTACAACTGACACTACTGATGGTGAAATCAAAGGTGGAGGCAGATCAGTTCAGAAATGAAATGGTTCAGAAGTTAAACAGCTAATATTGAAGAGAGCAGGTGATAAGAATCAGAAATAGCTTTTAGGGAAGAAGGCCCTTGTGCTACGTGCTGGCTGAATCTGCAGGGGTTTTTGTTTGTAGTACGTGCGGGTTTTGCATGGAAAATACACGCACAAAGTGTACGTGATAACTGTATCGTTGCTGTGAAACTTTTTCTTCCCCCTGCTCTTGTCAGATGCAGCACTAAATAACAGATTTATTTTTGTAGTGTATGGTCTGTAGTATTTGCATGCTGTGTTATCAAGCATAATTGAAATTCATATGGCTCAATTAATGGTGTTTTTATTTAAAAAAAAAACAAAAACGAACACAGAACAAACCGCAGAAAACCCCAGATTTGCAAAACGGCTTGTTTCAGCCTTTTTTCCCCCCTTTGTTTAGAGGTCTGAGTTTTCATCATCTTATAGAAATAAGTTGATGGAATTCACACTCAGAAAAAGTACTGATGTGCGTACCAGAGCTGTAACTCCCTCTTGTGGAAGTTTTATCTTGTGGTAAGATTTTGAAATGGAAGGTGAGAGCTGTGAAACTGTCATCTGTGTTGCTAGCGCCCGGAGATGCACAGATGCTCTCCACCAAAGCATGTAGAACTTTTTAACCTGTCTGGTTTTTTTAATGTCAATTAAAGATACTTTTTTCTGGTAATATAGTTTATATATAGTCAGGTGTTTTTTTTTTAAAGACAGCGTAGTGAGGAGGGTGAATCAAGTACACTCAAAAATTTTTTGGTATATTCCTGACTGTCTCTAAACTGGCATCACTTTTCCTTGCAAGTCTGTGAAATGTTTTGTTGACTTTATTTCTTGGCAGAAGAATAAATGGATGCTTGAGTGGCTTTCTGTATCGTAAGCATTAAAAGTCCCTTTCTCATGGCTCTTGGGTGTAATATGGGTGAGTCAAGGCATTTAGATTTTAGTTTTCTGTAATGTATTACGTAAAGCACGAGACGCCCGAGCCTGGTCAGCACTTGTCGGTAACCTGTGCTTAAAACTTGTTTCAGAGGACCAGACTCTGAATTTGAACCATCCACAGCCAAGCTATATTTGAGCACCAGGATGTCTTTAAAAGCAACAGTGCTCTTTTCATTGCCTGTCTGTCTCTATAGCTGCCAGGTTTTTGCATGAGTTCTGCTTGCCTGGAGGTAGACTAGCGTTTAAAAACTGTGCCTGTGTGTCAGGCATAGTGACCTACAAAACAAGGCTAAAAAAAGATAATGTAAACAGCTGCTGGCTTGTTGTTGGGGTTTGTTTTTTCCGCTGTTGCTTTTCTTTCTTGTCTGAAAGCTTTCCAGTCCCAAAACAGACCAACTGAAATTAAGTATTTTGAAAATTTATGTAATTATAGTTCTTAAATAGTGCTCATTAGGCAAATGCGTTTGATTTAAGACATTTTGAAAACTGTTCTTAAATGTGAAGAGCACAACCCATAGAATCATAGAATGGTTCGGGTTGGAAGGGACCTTAAAAGGTCATCTGGTTCCAACCCCCTGCCACGGGCAGGGATGCCACCCATTATATCAGACTGACCAGAGCCCCATCCAGCTTGGCCTTGAACACTTCCAGG
The DNA here is from genome assembly GCA_013399095.1 of Psophia crepitans. Taxonomy (NCBI): domain Eukaryota; kingdom Metazoa; phylum Chordata; class Aves; order Gruiformes; family Psophiidae; genus Psophia; species Psophia crepitans. Next base: position 266,172 of record VWZZ01007521.1, on the reverse strand, counting down.
GATGGGGCCTCCACAGCTTCTCTGGGCGACCTGTTCCACTGCCTAACTGCCCTCCCAGGGAAAAATTTCCTCCTGAATTCTAACTCAGTCTTCTGGCGTTGTTTTATACCGTCACCTATCCATGCCCAGCTTTTGCTTGTTGTGCTTTGGTCTGTGGAGCATTCCTGAGAAACATCCCATTGAGTTTTGGAGTATTGCAGTGTAAATAACACACTGGAAATCCAAGCACATAACTGAGCATCAGAGTAATTGTGTAGCCTAATTCCTGAACAGGTTTATTTTCAGTGCAAAAATGCATTATTTTGTGAATAGCAAGGTTAAAATTGGGCATCCACCCCACCCCTATGCGTAGGACTGCTGTGTGCCACCACAAAATCCTCAAGCGTCTCGACTGGCCAGCTCAGATGGGGAAGTATCTGTAGCTTCTGGCATACCTAGAGCTGGGTGGGTGCTGCTGAGCCAGTTGCCTCCTGCTAGAAGGAATGGGTAGCTTAGCTTTCTGTTACTCTGTGGTGTCCTTAAGGACTTTTCTTCTGTTCTACCCAGTGTCATCTGTAGAAATTATGTATTTGAAACTTGTCTCTTGATCAAAATTGATTGAAGCTGTTCAATGGCTACGAGGTCAGTAGGAACAGAACTGATGGAAACTGGACAAGACAGAGGAAAAGACAGCTGGACAGCAAGACGACATAACTTCCTTAGAGAGCTAGGCTAAAAGTTGCATCTTTAATAAACAATTTAGTATTTTCTTCTTCTGTTAGATGTATAATGTCTTTATTCTGTCGTACTTTAAAGTTGATGAACGTTTTCCTGCTCTTCTGGATTAATTGGCATAGGGCTAGTCTCATGTTTTAGGATCGTTTATGTCGTGATAGAAGTGACAGTAAATGTTTTTTCTTGTTCTTTGTTTTGCCCACTGTTTCTACGTCTTTGGTAGGTTTCCTTAAAACGAAATTATGGCCATTTGAACTTTCCCAAAGTTGCTTGTAGAGTTTAAGTGAGCTATGGATGGAATTGATAGAAATTTCCTGTTGATTTATTGGTAACGTGCAAAATATTTCTGTACAGGTAGAAGAAGGCTGGTGGAGTGGAACACTAAATGGCAAGTCAGGGTTGTTTCCTTCAAACTTTGTGAAAGAATTGGAATTGCCAGATGATGGAGAAACACAGGACGCTCTGGATGACACAGGTGGTATTCTGTTTGTTGCAAACCTTTAGCAAAGTCATTTTAAATTGTGGGTATAATTTGGAGTATCATAGTTGTAGTACAACAAAAAACTGTAAAGAATTCAAGCTTTCAAAGAATGGCAAGTATTTTTAATTTTCATTCTTGAAAGTTTTGATGCTGGGTATGAAGATACCTGTTGCTTCCGATACACTCCTAGTAAAATTGCAGTCAGGGCCTTGATCTTGCAGGTGTATATTCTGTATTTTATCACCAGAAATTTTATCATATTCAGAGGTGAGCTTTTTTTTTAGTATTGAATATAAAATTATTCTTCTTTAATAGCTTCTTTAATAGCGCTTTTTCGGTTGTATTCTCACAGACATGAGTTCTCTAATGTGGAAAACTTCAGTGTTTAACCATGTCAGTTGAAAATTAAGATTTTAATTGAATCAATAACAGTATAGAGAGCCTCAACTTAAAATGAATTCTGAGGAGGAGACTCTGAGTCTTTATCATGCATTAGTCTAACAATAAAATGGTTTTAAGGCAGTATTTACATTTAGCCATTCCTTCGTTGCTGTGATTGTATAGCTCGGGCATGGTCTGTGGCTGAACAGTAGTTGAGTGGTGCCAGGCAGGTGTGAGCTTTACAGGCAATTACTTCATTCCCTTGAAACTGTAATTTAAAGGCATTTTGTTGATGAAGACCTATTTGAAGTCTGGAGACTCTGATATGATACTGCTGGAATGGAAGTGTTCTTTAGGAACATCTTAATACAAGTTAATTGATGCTTAAAGAGCTGTGTAATGTTCAAGGAAAAAAGTGATTTTATTTTTTTTTTTTCCTTGTAGTAATGGGCACCCTCACAAGATGTGCAGTATTGATTGTTTCTAACAAGGGCTTGCTCAGAGATAGGGGAGAAAAGCCTGGTTTGGGTTTGTTTGGTAAATTGTAGAAGTAATTGCAGTAGTGTAAAATAGGAGTTGTTTGATTTGAGCAGTTCCAAATAGCTCAATATCTGTCTGCTTGGAGGTCAAGTTCTTTAGGTTTAGTGGGATCTGGTGAGATGAGTTTGCTAATGGGTATGTGTCAGTCTTAGTTCCTGAATACTGAGATCAGTGGGTCTGAACAGTATTTTAAAGTAATGATGGGGTTTTGTCAGTAGCTGAGAAGTTAGGATTTTCAGTCCCTCACCCCTCCAGGGGTTATGTTATATTTAATGCTCAGTACTTTCACTGTCAGGATCTCAAGTATCTGCTAGTTCTTTCCTCACTTCTGGGAAACAGTAAATGCCCCGTTCGCTTGGCTGTGGTGTTTCAAACATGCAACCTGGACTCTTCTCATCAGTGAAATTTCTAGCTGTCCCTTCAGATATCCGAGGCATGTAACTAATAAGTGAAGGGTAACTCAGCTGAAGAATGGTGAGAAACTGAAGTCAAGAGGCTACGTAACTTTGTGGGATTATGAAAACCTCTTACATGTATGGCTGGGGGAAGAGGCTTTAATCTTTATTGCAATTCCCAGCATGCATATGCTGGGAAGAACTTAACTGAAAGGCTGTTTTGAATTGGGTTTATAAAAGCTGTCTATTTTCATATGGCTATCTCCTGGAATTCTGCACATGGAAATAGTTTGCCTGTCAATACTAGTGTGTAGGTTTTAACAGATTTGACTAACTTAAAAATGGGGGGGGGGGAAAAAACCCCAAACCATGCAACAACAACAAAAAAGGTCTTACAAGCTCCTAACACCTAAATTAAGTTCTTGTCTGAACTATATTTTTTTGGGGGTGGATAAATGTTGTCCCTTAAAATTGAAAGACTAAAAGAATCTTAAATAATTGTTATCTGCCAGTGATTAATCTCAAACAACTGTATCTGATTAAATGTTTAATTCATTTAAAATAGATGTCAATTGTTGTCAGGTTAAAAAGCTTAAATAAATTTGCAAGAAACCCTTTTTAATTATTTTTGATAGTGTAGTTTGAGCAATAGGAAAATTTCACTTTGGTGCCTTGAGAGGTATCACTCTACAACTAAACACTGTTTTTTCCTGTGGCTGTTGAACTGTGATAGGACTCGTTATGGACCTTTATTGATTATTGCTTATAGCTTGCACAGCTATAGCTGTGCAAATGACTGGCTTTTAAATGTTGGACTAAAACGACCTCTTTGAAAAATGCATAAGCAATGTTTCATAAAACTACTGGAAAACATAAGATAGACATTAACAGGCTGTGGAGCCTGGATGGTAATTGAAATAGCAAGAAATATTAGTGATCTAATGACTTGGCTGCCAGAGTATTCAATGCAATACTCGTGTCATTTCAAACGGTCTTATGTTAAATAGACAACTAGAACAAATGTGAGGTGTTACAGACAGCTGTAATAATGTTCCTAGAGAAGCAGTTTAGCAAGAGCAGTGCACACAGCTGTGTTACTTCCACTTCTTTTCCCAGAAGAGCAAGTGAATAATTTCACATATTAAAACAACTTTTTTTTTTCTTTTGTTTTTTTTTTTGGTTTTACTTTTAGAATCTGTTTTCAGTGGTCCTACCTCACCTGTGGTCTCTCCAGGAAATGGGACTGAACCTGGAACTGGACCAGCACAGCCAAAGAAAATCCGAGGTATTGGGTTTGGAGATATCTTTAAAGAAGGCTCAGTGAAACTTAAGACAAGATTATCCAGTAACGAAACGGAAGATAAAAAGCAAGATAAGGTTTGTAGCAGTTCATATTGTTGGTTTTCGGTTTCCTGTAAAAATAAATTAAAACTTAAATCTGAAAATGTAATGTCTTACAGATGCTTAATATACCAACCCTTTAAAAAATTGTCAGTATTGTTCCATAATCAGACCTTAATCATCTCATAGGGCTCTTGCCTATAAAACAAAAGAAGCGCCGCCCCCCCCCGCCCCCCAACTTCTTTCATAGTAAGTTATATTTAACATTGATTCATAAAGGTCTATTCAGATGTCTTGGTATTTAAAATGTTAGAGAGGGAAAGCCAAGCTGATACAAAAGTTGTCCTTTCACAGCCATGTGGTGCAAGACACAATAACGTCCTAAACACGTCTCCTGTACAAGGTCTCTCGTAGTTGTCTTTGTAACAGACCTGGTATACAATCTGGGACAAGGCTGGTAAGTCTTGCTATGCAAATCAAACTTGGCCTTTAAAACAAGGAATACTTTGTGGTTTATGTAGTTTTTGGTTTGTTGGTTTGGTTTGGTTCCCCCAAGTTTTGGTGGATAGTGAGGTTGCTGTTCTAGATGTCGGCTGTCATTACCAACACAAAGTCCTTCAGTCAATGCTGCCAAACTTTTGGCTTTGGTGATGTCTCAGGTGAACAAGCTACGTAAACTGCTGAACCTGTAAGCCTGAATAATACTGTTCTACAGTTTTGCATCCTCTTTTACTTTCTTTCCCCCCTTTTTTATGAGTGAGTAGGGAAAAAGAGCAATTTTGTTGATTCTATGAAACTTAAAGTTTAGGAGAGAGCAAATAAATGTAATGATAGCAAAATTGCTTCAGTTTGAATTTTATTTTAAACTGAACCCAAGAGTGCTCTTATCCCTTGGAAGCACAACAGCAGTGCTCAGTCCTTTATCTTGAACTTCTGCATCATTTGTACCAAGATCTTATGTATGGATTTTCAGCTTTTCATGAATTAAAGGCAGCTGAGATAATCCGGTGTTTCAGTTTACACAGGTCGTCATTTCAAGAAAACTTTTAAAACCTTTGTGCAATTTCAATTTTTTGTCTGTAGGTTATGGTCATTAATGCTGGTTTGCTGACTGATTTGCTTTCCTCTGCTACTACAGAAATAATTGTAATGGTGTAGGGCAAAAGATGGGGTGAGTCCCTAGAACAGGATAGAGACAGAGGCTCCTTGGATGTGTTTTCCCTCTGCAGCAGTGCTCAGAGCAGTGCTTGTCCATCTGTAGACATGGTGTGTGTCCTCTGTGGTTCTGGTCCTGTCAGAACATCAAATGATTCAGAAAATGAAAAGGACAAGAGTGTCGCCTTCTGTTTAAAGGCTTGGGGAATGTTATCTCCTAAGGAAGATGATCTTCCTTGGAGAAGGACTTGGAGAAGAAGCTTGGAGAAGACTCTGGGGAGACTTTATTGCAGCCTTCCAGTATATAAAGGAGCTTATAAGAGATGGAGAGAGGGTTTTCACTGAGGTTTGTAGTGACAAGACAAAGGGCAATCGTACTTAACTGGAAGAGGGTAAATTTATGTTGGACATAAGGAAGAAATTCTTCCCTGTGAGGGTGGTGAGGCCCTGGCAGAGGGTGCCCAGAGAAGCTTGTGGAGGCCCCATTCCTGGCAGTGTTCAAGCCCAGGTTGGATGGGGCTCTGGGCAACCTGGTCTAGTGGAGGGTGTCCTTGCCCATGGTACAAGGGGTTGGAACTGGATGATCTTTGAGGTCCCTTCCAACCCAAGCCATTCTGTGATTCTGTGAAGGCACATTGATTTTCCTTGGTTCTCTTCTTCCCTTCAAGTAGAAGTCAGTTGGATCACTACATCTTTTTGTGTATGCTGCTAGACTCGGGTTTCAGGACCTTTCAGTTTGCTTCCTTGTCATGAGGTGGAATGTTCAAAAGTGTATTTCCCTACTTTCTACCTTGTAATTTGGGAGTACAAAAAACCTATCTAAAGTGTGTTCAATTAATGCGAAGTCTGCTCAGACATTTTGAATTGTGGTGTTTGACTGTGTGTAAACACTGAAATATGTTGGCGCTCTGTGTTGTTAGTTGGCTTGTCTGGAAAGTTGTTCTAGGCTGTTTCTCAGCAAGAGAGGAAATGAAGTGAGAAAACAATTTTGTATAGCTTAAAGGCAATGAAATAAACAGTTGAATTTAGCACTTAATATTCCATTTACACTTGTTGCCAAAGTCATCCCAAAGGCAGGCAGACTTGCAAAACAACCTGGAGAGCCACTGGGAAGATAATTCTCATGAAGGTCTTGCAAAAGTGGATGACTTCTTTGAATCTGTGCGCAACTCGCTTTGGAGTTAGACGGAGGGACACCAGAAGGGCATTCTCGGTCTAAGCTAGTAAAGAGACAAGCTGTCATCAGGAAAGTGTAGAGCAAAGAGGGCTTTTTTTTTCCCTTGGGAATTTTGGAGACTCTTCAGCCCGGGAAGTCTGAGCACTGATCTGTCTCAGGAGTATATATGTTCCTGCAGGAGGTAGATAGGTTTCAGCTGGTCCCTGCATCCTGCCTGGGCTCAGGCTATTTATACCCTGTCTGCCTAAACTTCCTCTCGCCCTTCTAATAGCACCTTGTTTCGGAAGGGGGAAATGTAGAGGTCTGTTTCCACACTGGACCTGTTTAATCTCACAGGTGTGTTATTTTAGTGCTTCCTTCATATAGCATTCTGGAGCGAGTTAAATTGCATATGCATCCCAAGAACATCCCAAGTGACTGTGGCTTCCTCTATGGTATGTCAGAGGTGCCAAACAGCAGCCCACAGGCATCATCTGGTTTTAAGGAGAATAAAGCTAGTTTCTCTGGTAGCAGAAAGTCTGTGAAGTTTAACTGTAAATGAAAATGCACAGAGTAACTAAAGGCAACGGGATTTTTCATGTCAGTAACGCTCTTAGGGCTGCGCAGGTAAGTACTGACTGTAAGATCATATTCTGTGTTTGTAGCTCGTAGGGCTCGGAAGAAATGGCTGCAACTGAAGCTGTCTGAATCTTCCTGGCAGCTCAGTAAGTCTCCTGGGGGAAAAAAAAATATTGGAACAATGATTTTGGCTATTATTTGTTTTACTATTTTTTGTATTATTTGTGTGTATTGTAACTCGTTACCACTTGCAATGCCTATGTGATTTTAGGTGCAGGAGAAATCTCTAGTGACGTTTAGCTGCTCTGGTTCTGCTCTGTACAAATCGCTAAGAGCGAAGGGAAGCTGGGATGGGCTTTCATGCGCTCTTACGTTTGTTTGAGTAGTTAAAAACTGATTGTTGCTTTTGCTGAGCTGGTGTATAGCTACTGAATATTCCTGCTTTATTCCAGCACGAAGTAAGCATGGTTAGTGAGTTACTTTCAGCAGAGTTGTCAAAACAGCCGTTTCTGTTGTGCGCTGGAGGAGGCAATGTTCAGGGTAATGGCACAGCAACACTTGGAACTGCTGACATATGATTGCACAAGTATATCTGGCAATGTCCTGAGACTGGCTTCTGGTTTGAAAGCTGCTGTGTCTTTAATCGGGAGATAAAATTCTTATTGCAGTGACTGTAATGAAGTAACTACAGTAAGTTAAGAACTTAACATTGAATCTCTTGAATCATTGCTCATTGAATCTCTTGGAGTTCTCGGCTATTGAAAACCTGCGTATGTCCTGTAGCCTAATCAAAAGTAAAACTCGTAATGAATTTTTGTTAATGAAGTTCTCTTTCGTTCATATAGCCATCACCTAACCATCCCTCTGGAACAAAGCTAATTCACTTTCCCAGTACGACAAAACCAGAAAACTTGTCAGAAGTAATAAAATCAGAAGCAGAAAGTAAACCGAAAGGTAAGGCCGATGGAAATTTGCATCCGTTATTTGGTAGTCCTCTCTACAGAAGTATTTGGCTGTCCGGGTTTTTTCTGTTTTTGTTAAAATCGTAAACTCTGTTTACTGCATTGTTGTGTAACGTTCTGTACCTTTGAGAAGTTACCCAAATGTACGTAAAAATTCCTTCAAACTCCTACTGCACTTCTGTGGAAAATAAATCTGAAGCACTTGTAGAATGATCTCCCAGAACCAACCAGGGCTAGGGTGTGGAGTTTTATTGCAGCAGCCCCACTGCAGTAATTTGCTGTGTTGACATGCTCAAACTGACTGACTTTTTGCCTAGCTTTTAGTTTTCAGCTGGAGTGCTGGAAATCTATTGCTGTGGAACAGTCCCCTAGCTCAGTTTCTGTCCCTGGGCTATAGAAGTGGCTGTCTTGGCTCAGGATTTACTGTGGAGTTGCTAGCGTGTTGTCATAACTGTATGTGAAGGTTCTGACATCAGAAAGTTGGTGCTTATGTTTTGTTGAAGTCTGTTCCCTATGTAATCCAGTTCCATTGTGGTTCTGTTGATAACAACTTTTTTTCTTTTTTTCTTATCTCTAAGAATTTATGACTTCATATAACTACCAAATTGCATAGTTTTATCTAGAGATATTTTTAATTCTACCCAGAACATCTTGTGGGAATGCCAACCCCTTGTTAAAAATCACCTGAAGTTATGTGGTGTGTAGGCAGCTCATTGCTCTGGAACCAGATGAAGACTTTTTTTTGACTTCTGTTTCATAATTTCAAGTATATTTTTGTTTTTTGCAGAAATACCTTATTTTGGTATGAGTGTATTGTTTTACATGGAATGCATGATTTGCAGAAATAAGAAAACTGCAGCAAACAATTGACTTTCTGCCTGTGTTCAGGAGTTGTGTAATGTAGCGCAACAGGGCACTCAAGTGGCAGGGTTCGTCTGTATCTGTAGCAGTGTATGGGGCATCTGGGCCATTTTAGCCCGATTTTGGCTTTGTTAGATCCGATCGTTGGCAGTAGCGTTACCATGTTTACAGACAGCTGATGACTGTCAAGAAGTGTTTGACACAAGGGCTTGAGAGTAGTTAATAGTGAAGTTTCGCCGTTGCACAGCGTGTATCGGAACTTTGTGTGCCATGTGTTGGATGGAAGCTGATGCTCACTTGCAACGTTGAAATCTTTATGATACATCAGAACTGGGGTAGTCGTAGGCTCTTGCTTTTAACCATTCCAGTGCTGTTGTTGTGGGAGCCAGCAAGGCGATGGGCAGTCCTGACCATTGTGAAATTCTGCTTGTCTGAAATTTTGCATAAAAATTAACCCAAATCTGCCTAAAAAATCTGAACACTTGGAAATGACCACTCAGAACATTCAATGTTTAGCTCTTTTCATAATTTCAGAGGCATCTTATGGTAAAAGCAAATAAATTGGACTAATCCAGTAGCAATGCTGAGTCTCTGCTCCCCAGAGAAATGCATACATCAGAGCAGAACTTAAATATGATAATAGTAGATGCTGTCGGAGAACATCAGTAGATAATACCTGTAGACACCATTTATAGAACACCTTCTAACCTTTGGATGAAGGCTTGGCTTTCTCTCTTGGTTTTTTTTTTTATTCTAGTATAGACCATATCATAGTTTATGTCTATCATCCTCAGTTTTGAGAGAGCAAGCTTAAAATAAGCTGTGTTCAATATGTTAGCAAGTAAACAAGGGTCTCTGAAATGTTTAGACTAGTGTGGCTTATTTTGTGGTGTGGCGCTGCTATTTCTGGGAAGCTTGTTTTGGCTTCTGGTGCAAGTATGTTAAAATATTTTGTTTAAAAAATAAAATAATCGCTATTTGACCCCTCTTTCTCCCCATTCTGTTAGAATATAACATCTGTGATTCCTGCTACTGTATCGTTAGTCCGGAGTCTTTGGAAAAGATTCAGTTTTAAACTACCTCTTATTAAAAATATTTACTGAAGTTTAGATTCACTGTTCTGTAAATACCATCTTAAACTTAAATGCCGGAAGCTTAAACCAGACTCTTTCTTCATCTTCACTACTGGCAGAACATCAGGGCCACAAAATAAGATGCTGAAGTGGCAGCTTGTACACACTGTTAATGTACGTGGCTAGGTTTCTGGGGTGCTGACTGCCGGGGCTGGCAGCCTGGCGCGTACGGGAGCTTGGCAGCTCCCTGGCTCCAGCCTTCCTGGCAGCTGGAGCAGAGCAAAAGGTCCCCTCTAGGTGTGGTTTTCTGTCTGTTCTGGGACTTGGTGTGTGCGAGGAGGGGAGAGGTGCTTGGAGGAGAGAAGGGAAGGTTTGTATAGTTCAGCTGTACTGGCCTCTTTCCCAGGCAGTAAGGGAATGCGTGTATTTTTACAGACTCAGGATGTATGGAAATGTATTACACTCATTCATTACTAATGAATGAAAACCCTGGATTCGATAGGTATTTGTAGAGTACCTGTTGGTTGGTTTTTTGTTTTGTGGGGGTTTTTGTTTTGTTTTTTAGTGTGATCTTTTTAATTTATTTTTTTTTAGTTATTTATTTTTCTTGGACCCGGATTCAAACATTCTTCTCTGACGTGGTTCTTGTGTGTCTGTAATTCTTCACAAACCACAGTATAGTCAACCTATAGCTGAGCGGTTTTGATCGCTAGATAAGGCAGTAAAATAATGCAAGTTCTTGTACGTAGGGTTACTCATGTGGTTACATATCCATGTGTATCTGTACAGATACATCTGTATATCTATCTTTTACGTTTGGCATACTGTTTCATTTTAACAGTGGTTGGTGCTGACCAAGGTAGATTTTTATTTAACAATACCATTGGTACATTTTTAGCTAAAGATTTGTATCTGCAACTGCAACTCACTCATTAATTTTCTTATTTATTAATTTTCTTACCATCCAGCAAAAGACAGTCGTTAACAAGTTAATTTGCAGACGATGCTGATAAGGACTCTATGTTGTCTAACAAGGGTTGACACAGCCTCTCTTGTACATCAAATCAGTGCCAAATACCTGATAGGTTATGGCAACACATTAGAGTCCTTTTTGTTTGCTTCCTCTTTCTTAATCTGTCAGATCCAGAAATCCAGCCTTTTTGTCTGCTAAATAACTTTGAATGTTCTGGGGTTAAAAAAGGTGCAAAAACATGCTTTGCAATCAGGATTTCTATATGAATATATTTTAGCCTTTCTCATGTTTTTGTTGTAGCGTGGGAAAGGAAAACAAATCCTCCTGCCTTTTTGTTTTTAACCTGAAATCGTTATCACAATTTTAAATGGGTTATTTATTGAACTGTACCAAAGGGATAGAAAGGAATTATTCCTTCTACTTTTTGCAGAAGAGGCTGTGGCTGTCTGAGTTGATCACTAAGAGCAGCTCTGGTTTCAGGTGCTTAGCCGAGGAATTCCTTTGCTTCAGTTTCTTGATTTCACTGCAGAATTTCAGCAAATGTGCTCCTTGCATATTTGCAGTTTCTGTAATTGTACGCGTTAATAAAGGATGTCACCTTGAAACAATTACATACGTTTAATTGGGATCGCAAATTTGAAATGTAGATCAGTTTTGAGAAAATATGTAAACTCTCAATAAGAAGCTTGAAGCCATTTTTGTCTAAAGTAGCTCAAAATTGAGTATTTAATGCTATTAGGTAGGCTATTACAATTTTAACTGAGTAGGGCTCCTCTTTCCCTCTGAAGTCAGAGTACTTGAGTTAAGTTGCTGTTGTGGAAAAAATGTTTTAGAGCTTAAACTCCTGACTTCACAAAGACTTATCTCCATTTCTCTGTAAATCTGTAATCTTATTTTTCTTGTGATATGAATGATGTAGTGCACGCTTGCAAAGCAGTCTCAGATGGCTGGTCTAGGAGAAGTACGATTACGGTGTGGTAATCTGGAGCTCTCCTTTCACACAGAAGTAAGCTGGTATTATGTATGTTACTACTTGTGGTATGCGAGCGTCTGGTAATCGTGCCGCTTTGTTTCAGCGAAGGAATATTGCAGGACAGTATGTACCCATGAAGGCTCAAATGATGAACTCAGCTTTAAAGAAGGCGAGATCATTCAAATAATCAGTAAGGTAAGATGTTGGGTCTGCTTTAACCATTTATGTAGCTTTGGTGGGTTTTGGACCGGTAGATAATGCATAAAATGTGAAAGCAGGAGAGTGTTGGAGTTGATATTGCCATAGACTGATTTGTCTCATATGAAGGTCAACTCTTTCCGCTTCTGCACTTGGTGGAGATATGGATGTCCTTAAAGATCATTCCAGAGTGGGAAGTTATCTCAGAGTCCTCGAAGGCCAGTGGGGTCAGAGTACACCCAGTACCAAATGCCTTTTCAGTGAGGAAACTGGAAAAGCTTTGCAAATAGCTCTTTTACCTTCAGAACTTGTACTTTTTCTCTGGTCATATATCAGGCTGACCTAGAGGTAGTGCTTGGGAAGTAGTGTTGTGTCAAAAGGTGAGAAATGAAAATTTACTGATTTTTGAGCAAAAAATGTTTTTGCTCAAATGTTTTTAGTTGGAGAAGGAAGTCCAGAGACACTTGGTGTTTTGGAATAACCGTACAGAAATTAATCATCTTTTTTTACATAGCCAGACAGTATTGTTATGTAGTTGAACATTTCTGTCGTCTTGAATGCTGAAAAAAGTTTATTGAAAGGTCAGCTTGCTGCCAAGATGGTTTTTAACAAAAATGAACCTACCCATGCTTAATTTTCCTGCAGTACTCTGCAGTCTTTTATTAGTTACTGTTTACATGCTGCTATATTAAGGAATAATGACTTGCCTAAAAAAAGCAGAAAGTTTCTTCTAATTTTTTTTTTTGCTTTCCTTTCTGCTTTCACGCAGTTGCAGAAGAAAAGTTACACTTTTTTTTTTTTTTTAGGAGGATGTATTTTATGGAAAAGATTGCCACATTTCTTACAAAAAAAAAAATTATCACTCTTACTGACTGTAATTACACTGGAAAAGAGTAGTTATGGAAGACACATTTTTAAACGTGACAGCTGTTGGCCCAGGAGATTATCTTCACTGTATCTCTTTCCTCTCTGTCCTTTTAAAACTGATTTACCCAAAGCTTACCCTGCTCCAAGCTGGAGCGAAGAAGAGTTGTCCAGAGCAGAGCTCTCCCTCTAAAACCATCTTCCTAAGTCTGTGTATGTTAATTTGTCAGGTGGCTGACTCAGTCCAGGGTTTTGATCTTGCAAGGATTAAGGTATTTTCTTCCAGCATGTTTACTCTGTGTAAAGCCTGTCCCCCTCAGCCATTTCTCTTCTGTTTGTTCTGCATATGGTCATTTCCGTGGAGTTGTCTCTGACTTGCTGGGATGCCTCAGCACTGTCTAAATGGAGTTTAGCAATAGATGCCGTATCCCGTTCGCAGCTGCACTCCGTTCAGAAATTGGAATCTACAGTACTTAAGTGATGGAGGGGGAAGTGAAAGAAAACTTAGCAAACTTTTACTTTCTAGCTTGAATCACTTATTCAGGTCTTTCCTGCCAATTCCTCCTTCAGCTTAGTGTGGAGCGAGGTTTTTTTAAAAAAAAACACCCTGTGTTATATTTTCCCTCCTCTTTATCTGTTCAGTGTCTCAGCTGAACTGAGTGCTGAACGGTCCTTGCTGCGTACTGAACTTTGGGATGAACTGCTTGGTGCTGGTAGCAGTGGCACACAGCAGCAGTAATCCACTTTGCAGATGTCACTCTGCCATACAAATCAGTATTTTGGATCTGAGGCAAAGAGGAAAGCTTACTTACACTGCTAAAATATTCGAATAACGTCACGCTTTCTGTTACGGAGAAACTAAGACCTCGATCCACTAAGGTCATGTAATGGATTTCTGTGTCACTGAATTAATTCACCTTTTTGGTTTTTTAATTTAAAATGTCTTAATGTGGTTATTTTTTCCCTCACTAGGGTCTATCTTCACCCTTTTCAGACCACTGGACCTGAACAGTCACATCAGAATCACTTTTATTTAGTAGAAATGTGTGTTGCTCCAATGACACTTGAAGTATTTACAGGATAAGTTGCTGGTCAAGGAAGTTGAGAATATTGAATGTTGTGCATTGGGTCATAGCTGGTTTTATGTGCTTTCCTTCCCTTTGCAGGTCTTATCCTTGTACCCTTACCTTATACATGATGTAATGTCATTTCATCCTGCTTTTTAAACAACAAACAAAAAGTGACTAAACCTGATCTGATCTGTAGCTGTTGCCTCTTGCTAAGCTGGCTAAAGTATTTCACTTATAAATGTGATATTTCAGAGAAACTATTATTTTCTATTGTGGGTAAAAGCAAAAACATTGTTCCTGTAACTGTATCTCTTCTGGGGAAGAAGTAAGTATTGAAATGTTCTGTTGCTTTAGGACACTGGAGAGCCAGGCTGGTGGAAAGGAGAACTCAATGGCAAAGAAGGAGTCTTCCCAGATAACTTTGCTGTTCAAATACAAGAGTCTGATAAAGACTTCCCTGTAAGTTCTTATGTGTATCGATTAGTATCACAAAAAGGTATTGATGGAAATGCAAGAAATAAAAGACTTCACAGCACATTATGCTGCTTAACGTACCAATACATTTGTGACAGTTTTTAACTTTATCATGTATTAGTTAAATCAAAGAAGAAAGATTTAAATGTTAATGTTTGTTTTTATCTTCTTAAATATTAAGTGGGGACATGCTCTTTAGATAAACTATAATTAATGAAGATGGTTAGGTCATATGGAAAAAGATAAAGTTCTGATAACGTGGTATTATGTATAACTGATTACTGAATTAATTTCTCCCGGATTGAAAGGAGATAAGCAGTCAGTCTTCCTCCTGTAGTCCTGTAACTATTATTCCAACATGCTGAATGACCCCTGTGGGACTGACTGGGATTTTGCCGTGATAAGGGTTGCCAGTTGATTGCAGTGTGTGAATGATAATCTTTGGGTGGAATCTAGAAATATTTTCTTCACCATCTCCTGTGCTAACTTGTAGAAATCCATGTTTTCATATCAGATTTATTTGCTTTGTAATTTTGGTTCTTTTGTTTTTTTGTTGTTGAAATTAGTATGATGTTTTGATTCTGACAAGTTTGTGTAGCAAAGATGGTTGTGTTAATCCCCAGCCATACATCATCCCTAGATGGGACGGATTGAGCTCCAAATCAGGACATCTAAATGTTGAAGCCAGTATCTCAGCAGAGCAGTTTGAGTTTCATGGTAATTTAGTGCCATGGGGTCTGGAACTGGGGACATTTAGAGAGGATTGCTAGATACACCCTGACAGATAGGTGTTATCCTAGCATTTGATCTCTTTACCTAACCTACACAGAAAGTTTAGTTAGTGCAAGCCAAGGTTTTCTTTTCAGATTGATTCTCAGCTTTGCAAGGATGGCATAAATGCTGTAACATGTGACTAACTTGGTACCACCCATCCAGCCCTCAAATCGCTCTTTTGCAACACAGAATTGCTCCCTTGAGAGATAAAAAGTAAGAAAAAGTGCTTTTACCATAAGCAGTGTTTCTGTAGACAGACCTTGCTTTGATCCTTTATTCTGCTTTGTGTAGTGTGTCCCAGTACAGGGATTCACCTTGCACTGAGTAGCTTTGAAGATCAAGGCCTCGGCTGGCTGATAATTGTAATCAGCTATTTGAGATCGACTTAATAAAAACACAGATCAGAGTCATGTAACTGTAAGCTGATGCTGAACCCTTGTTTTCCTGGTTTTGATACAGGCAGCAGCACTGCACAGCTGGATAATGTATTTGCTTTTTTGGGAATGAAAGAAAGAAAATAGTGTCTTGTTAAGTTCAATACCTGTTTGTGAAAGAAATTTAATAGGGGTTTTCATGCTTGCTTAATTACGTTTCACTTGTCAGAATAAAATCTTTCTGCATTAAGAAGAATATATTCAACAGGGGTTGGGGCACAGAAGTGAAATCCATCCAAAATAATTGTTTCAAAAATACTCATTACAAGGAATTTTTGGAGGGGCTATTTTAGACTGAGTCCATATGGTTTCAGCGATGTCTGTATAAAGAACATGTTTTATGTGTTTTGGGGTTGGTTTTTTGTTTGTGTTTTTTGTTTTGTTGGGTTTTTTTGGTTGGTTTGTTTGAAGGCTTTTGATTTTTATCAGTGAGTCTTACCCTTAGTACAACCACAAGTACACTTCTTCTAGAGCATATTAATGAATCAGATTCTGAGGGTGAGTGGCTTGAAAAGCCTGTCCTGAGAGGTGGCAGTACTCCTTCAACAGGAGAGAGATTCAAATTCAATTTTACCAGTTTAAGGAAAGCAATGGCAGTGTTGTAAAATAGAATTATTTTCAGTGTACAAACTGTGGTACCATACTAATTCATAATTTTTTAATGGCTAGAGCAAATTGTGCACCTTTTTGCACTTAAATACGTAGCGATTAACTCAAAACAATGTTTTTCATGCAACTGCAGTGTTTGTTGCAAATGCTATTTTTTTGCCTTAGAATATTGTAATTTAGAATCATAGAATCACAGAATGGTTTGAGTTGGAAAGAACCTCAAAGCCCATCTAGTTCCAACCCCCCTGCCATGGGCAGGGACACCCCCCACCAGCCCAGGCTGCCCAAAGCCCCATCCAACCTGGCCTTGGGCACTGCCAGGGGCATCCACAGCTTCTCTGGGCACCCTGTGCCAGGGCCTCACCACCCTGACAGTAAAGAATTTCTTCCTAATGTCCAATTAGATGCCAATTAGACGTCAATTAATTGAAATAGTTCTGCTGATATTTAGAACTTTTTTTCAGTGGAAGTGACCGTTTTTGGTTCAAAAATTTACCTGATTACTCTTTATACTTACATGTACTAACCCAGATTGCATTTTACATACTGAAATTAAAATTGATACAATTAGAGCAATTCTTTGGACTAGAAAACGTGTAATCCTTAGTTTTTAGGTTTTTGTACCTCTGCTGCTTATGCATGTTGCTGAAGCACTGAGTGGAATTTTGAAGAAACCTGTATTTTGTTCCTGGTGTTGCAACTGGTTGTCTTGGAGATACAAGAGCAATTACTCCTGTTTTGTTTCAAGTCTGTGAATTGATTGCCTCCTTTCTGAAATACTTTGAAATTGGCTAGTAAACAAGGTAGACATTACCCTGTGCAAAATAAAATACAAATAAGTCTGTCCTGGACAGAGAATATCTGTTTTGTTTGTTTATTTAACTTTTTTTTCCTCTTTTTCCCCCCCCCCAGAAGCCAAAGAAACCTCCACCTCCAGTTAAAAGTCCAGGTACGTAGTATATGTGTGGTGGTATGTGTCTGGGGAAATATTAAGTTTCAGAAGCAGTGCTTGACTTCAAAAGAAAATTCAGAGGTGGCTTTGTGTTTCCTAGTATGCATTACTAGGAATGTAGTCACAGTTTGAGGTTATTTTCTATGCTTTATGTTTTTTTGCTGTTGCTATATATTCTTCCAAATTACGATGGAGCCTGCTTTGGAAACATTTTAATATAGGCCTACCATTTTCTGGGCTCAAATGAGTGTTTATAAACGGTATTACGCTCCTTGCAAAGGAGAAAATATAAACACAAATTGATGTATTTCTTATTTTTAGTTAGTGACTAAGATAATTAAAGTTCTCTGAGAAATGTCTATGGCTTGTTTTCTGCTTTCAGCTCCAAAGCCTGAATTGCCAGCTGTAGAGAAGAAATTCCCTTCTTTGAGGCCTGAAGAAAAAGGTGAGACCAGTTTTCTTCATAGCGCTCTTGTTTTACAAGTTAGTTGTTAGCTTGGCTGCCTTGTTCAATAGGTGCCTGTTCGGAAGACGACATACAGATGCTCTTGATATCATCTCCTGAAGTTCTCGTGGCTGTGAAATTACAGAAATGTGCTTAGAGTGATTAGAACAACAACTGCGCTTCTATGAAGTGTGTATTTCTTGCTATTGCGTTACGTTCTGAAAACTGTTTATTGCACTGCATAGTAACGCAGTTACTACTTAATTCACTTTGGTATAGTTTTGTGATAGTAACTGCAGTTTTGAATATGAAGTTATTAGAAATGAAAATGTTTGCTGTTGCATCTGAATGTTTTGGCCAAAATCAGTCTCAAAAACAGAAGAGTTAGAACACTCCTTAGACAGATGTTGCAGTGCTCAGAAACTGAGATTTCTTGTCCTGTTAATTCTTGCTACATTCCATGTTTAACAGTTTATTCTTAAAACTTAATGCATTTTTTCAGAAGACAAGCTACTGTTTTCATCAAACACATTTTAAAAATGCTTCTTTTTATATTTGAAAAACTTGGCAAGGGAAACTGTGAAACACTTTTGATTTGCGTTAAAAGTCAGAAGCTTAAACAAGCATGCTGGTTGAGTCCTAAAGAAGAAATTCAGATATTACTGGAGCTTAACCAGACAACAAAAACGTACTCTGTTCTGCGAGTGGTGAACTGTGGCTGATGATGGCTAAACAGCATTTTGAAGAGCGAGCCTGCTCAATAGGTTTCTTAGCTTCCAGTAGTTTTTACAACCCACATTTCAATCAAAGCACATTCCTCTGGTGTTTCATATGAAGACTGCTTGTTTAAAATCAGCTATGTTTCCTCTGCATGTGAGCAAACAAATCATTTTTATCTGTTGGAACAGTATCTTTAGGTGTGAATTGAGATCAACTGTATGATTCTAGAAGTCTTGATCACTTGGCTTTTTATAAGTTTACTTAAACTGAAGTAAATTTAATTTTAGACTGGTTCTGTTTGTACTATGGTGTTAACCTTTGCACAGTTGAGCGCAACTGTTTGCGGAGGAATTGTACTGTAATTAGTTTTAAAAAAATAAATTAATTGAGCACAAGTAAATAATATTTAAAAAAATAGATTAATCTAATCACAAGCTGTCAAAGCATGTATTTTTTTTTATGCCTATTGGGAAACTAATATATGTGCCTTTAATGGCGATCAAAAATTGATCAGAAATTAAAAGCAATATTCCTATAAGTATTCCTCTATTTATAGTAAAGGACACTTAGTGGTATCATGTAGGAATTTCTGTCCAGTGTAAATGCCTTCAGATTAGTATTTTTATTTCCATTATTAAACTGCTCATTTTCAGCCAACCCTTATCTTTGCCAGCATGGAGCAAAATCCAAAAAAGAGGCATGCCATTTTGCCCAAGAGAACAAATTCTGTGCTCATGGTGAATCTTGACCCTTGGTATTAATTCTTTCCACTTAACTGTGGATGGTTTTTATATTCAGATTTTGAGTGGGAGTAATTGAAGGGAAAACTGACAGATGATAATTCAGGAATACAACTTGATGACAGCATTTATTTTTTTTCTGCCATCTTTATGAACTCAACTTATTCTTAAAAACAAAAGACGTAATTCTCAACTTGTGTTCAGCACAGCTAAAATAAAGCTAATTGATCTTCTGTAATATTGACTGCTGTTGGGCATTTAAAATGTAAATCTTGCCTGTAGGAGCA
Organism: Psophia crepitans; assembly: GCA_013399095.1. Classification (NCBI taxonomy): domain Eukaryota; kingdom Metazoa; phylum Chordata; class Aves; order Gruiformes; family Psophiidae; genus Psophia; species Psophia crepitans. The sequence continues at coordinate 247,021 of VWZZ01007521.1, read as the reverse complement.
GTAGGCAGAAGTGGCTAACCCTGTTAACAGGCTGTTGTTCACAGGGCACTCAGCACCACCATGTGGCAAAAACCTTCCACTGCGTTCAGTATTTTATTTTTTTTAACTCAGTACTACTAAGAGAGACTGGAAGGTGATGCCACCAGTTCAGTTTTTTTATTCATATCTCTTCCTAATGTTCAAATTTTCCAAGGAAGTCAAACAGTAAGGTTGGACGTGGTACTTAGGGACATGGATAAGGTTGGACGTGGTACTTAGAGGCATGGTTTAGTAGGCAATATAGGTGGTAGGGTGATGGTTGGAAAAGACCTCCAAGATCATCTAGTCCAACCTTAATGATTCTATGATTCGATGAATTCTGCCCTGGATAATGCTGGTTTTGCTGAAGTATCTCTGATCTGTTGTATAAACATTTTACGTTACACCAATACTTGGTTAAAAGCAAGTTTGTAGAGGAGAGGATGGGGGCAGCCAAAGCAGTCTCTCCATCCCAATTTACTGTCTTAACTGTCAAGAACTGTAACTCCTTACTGTAATCTAACAATAAAGTTTTAAGTCCTCAGTACTTTATGCCTGCCTGACTGAGCTGTAGCATAGTTTTACAAGGACAAGTAGAAAGTGTGCTCTGGATGGACCGCAGGGTGTGATTGGGGAACATGGTTTGAAGGCTATTCAACTAACACTTGTGAAGCAGCTTGAATTTTTCGGTGCCGTGTATGTTACACGTCAGCTCCTCTGGACAGTATTCAGTTAGATCATGCAGTCATTGAACAATAAATGAATTAGGTCATGCAGTTGCTGAACAACAAATTTAACTTTTTTTGTTGTTTATCCATACTTAATTTGTATCTTGACTTTGTAGGAAGGTAGACTTCTTTCTGAAATAAATTCAGTTATTCAGATAAATATTTTTTTTCCTCCCTCTTGTGTCCATAGATAAATTATGTGTATGGAAGAAGTCTAGTTACAACAAAATAAAGTAAAAAACCAAACCCTACCTCTGTAAGAGGAGACAAGATGAAGTCATGGAGAAGGGAAAGCAGTAGCAGTACAGACAGATTCTTGTTTCTTAGCTGTAATTTGCAGTGCAATAATGTGAATCCGTAATTTCTTACTACTGTTTCGTGTCAGTAGAACGACATTTTGTTTACTTTAATGTGTTTTAAGTTCAGGTAAGTAGTTGTGTATTTTGATAAGGCATCACTTAAGACGTTCGTGTGTCTATTTTTCACTTTGATCTGATCTTCAAAAACAGTATTTCTGACAGCAGTTGCTTTCTAATTGTTTAGCACTGTAAGAATTCTAGACAATATGGGTTTCTAAAATGTTTTGGTGACTTATTTTGTCAGATGAAAAAGGAGCTTTGGATCAGAAGCCTTTGAAGCCACAGGCTCCTCAGGTACCACCCAAGAAGCCTATTCCTCCAAGCAAGACTAACAGCTTACTGAGAGCAGGGCTTCTGCACCCAAAACGTCCAGATAAACCTGTTTTGCCATCATCTGTATCCAAGTCAGTATAACTTAAATTGTATACACCCAAGTATATTATTATTTAGTTTGTTGTTCCATCTTCCCTCATGGATGATGTGGGGGAAAAAAAAATGTATGTTTTAAGGGTGTAAACGACGCAAGGGTAAGTTCTTTGGCTTGGTTCTCCAAATTTTTATCAATGTCAACTTACAACTTTGTAATTCTGTTGAGAATGAATCTGTCTCAGAGTAAATGCTACAGCATAACTAACCATGGGGCAGATGAAGTTAAAACTCTGTGGACTGCTCTGCTTTAAGCCTGCCCCATAGTGAAGAAGTTGTACCTATGTGTACAACTGTGTAAAAGAATCTGTGGACATGGCACTTGAGAGTTATTATTGTGTTGGACAAAAACCATGAAGATTTGAGCTGCATCCAACATTGAGCGTTCCAGCACTCGTGCAGTTAAAGGTCTGTAGTGAAGTGTGGGCCTTTAATTGAAGACTTTGAATCTTTGGGATATGTAAATATGTTTAAATGTCTGAAAGTTTAACATTGCTCTAGGAAGATAAGGCTGCTATCGCTTTTTCTACTGCAATAAAACTTCCAAATGAAGGATTTGGGAGATGAGTTAATTACAGGGATGTATTGAAGCTGACAACCGGTCCATTTATATACTGTGTTTTTATGCTGTGGCATAAATGATGGCAAAAATTATAAAGGAAAGTGTCATCTGTTCTTTTTGTTGTTTTGTTGTTTTTTTGTTTGTTTGGGTTTTTTTTTAATGTGTGGGTGGTTTGTCGGTTTTTTGTTTTGTTTTTTTTTTTTTGCTTTTCCCTTGTCCCTTGGATTCCCTTGGATGATGGGACCAGACATGCAAACAATGCATGGTAGAATAGAAGCCATATATACAAGGTACTTTGTCCTATACCCAGAAAGTAATAACTTGTTCTTGGCAGCTTTTTTCTTTGCAGGAAGATTTTGATGTCAAAGAGTTTGAGTATGTTTCTGAATATTTCAAGAGATATTACTGAAGGTGCTATTCAGCTCTCTTGTTTTTTATTGCACCAAAGTGGAGTATTTCAGATTTAAGTGCCAAAATGTGCCCTGTAGTAAAAGTTTTGGATTATTTTACAAGGCCTATTTGTACCTATTTGACAAGCCTCAAGAGCTGGAATGGAAGAATTGGCTTTTATAGGACTAGAGTTGCTCTCCAAAAGACTTGATTTTAAGCAAGGCTTTAGAAAATGATAAAAACTATTGATTTTCCCCCCCCTTTACATCTAAGTCTTTGTATGTTTCAGTTGTAAACTATTTAATCTCTTGACTAGGTATGTCTTGTTGTTTTCTTTTGTACTACAGATCTAATGGAGAAGTTGTTTGTCTTCGACCGAAATCTGAAGTTGAGCCAGGAGCAAAACCAAAGTTAGACTCTGAACCCTTGCCACTTAGACCAAAATCAGTAGAGGTAGATTCACTTGTGGTAAAGAGCTCTAAAGAATCGGGTAAGAAAAGAATAAAATGTTCTTTTGGGTCTTTGTATTTTACAAGGTTAGAATAAGCTTTTAAAGTAATTTACACAAAATGCCATGGAGTGCCATTATGCCTGTTTGGTAGAAAGTATATTTTTTAGAGCCGTAGTAGGTAGCTGAAGGTAAGCATCAGCAAGGGATGAACTGTTTTTTGCAGGCTGTTTGGAGGTAGTTGCTGAGCTCTGTGTTGTAATAGGTGATAGGAAGGGAGGAACATGAGTAGCAGTTTGTTCTTCTAAGTTGAAAGCATGGTTTTTTGCTGTCACTTTTATCTTGCGTTTTTATGAAATTGTTTTCCTTACTGACTGGTTCTGTTTGTTCTGCTCTTGCGTTTCAGATACCTTTTGCTTTTCTAGCTAACTTGCGTATTTTTAGTAACGCCACTACCTTAAATTTGGGCCAGCATGGTGTATTGTACGTTTGAATTTCATGCTTACGGCTTTGCTTAATGCACTTGGAACCAAACCTGGTGTCTCTTTAAATCTAAATTTGTCCAGTAAAAACCTTGATACTGGTTAAAACAAGCACACTGATGGTCAGGCTCTCCTGAGGTACTATATAGTTACCTTTTGTCCTTTATTGACAGCACAACTGATTCCAGTCCTCTCTCTGCCTCCTAGGCAGAGATCAGCTGCTCTCGGCATATTTTCTTTTTATTGTACGAATAATCACTGCAGTAAAAACTTTGGTGAATTGGACCTGCAGTGTTTGGCTTGCATATCTCAGATGCAACCTTTCATCTCAGAAAAGTTTTTAATAATAATACATTTTTGAAATATGATAAATCTAACATTTTTAGACTAATTATGATACTGAGGTTGTAGAACAGTTGATCCTAACATGTAATAAATTCATCTGGGAGATAGAAATAATACATTAAAAAAAGCGCATTTTATAAATAGAAGAGGGTACTGATTTTTCCATTAATAATTTTAAAACGTGCTTCTAAGCTTAAATGCTCTATATGAGGAAAGGTTAGTTCAAGTATGTTTTTAATACAGAAGTTACATTTTTCTGAGCCACAAGAAAGCTGGACTTCAGCAGGTATTAAAATGTCCTTATAAGTTTTTGGTTTGGTTTTTTTTTTTTTATTCCCCAGTGAAATCTATGTATATGCTGTGTTATGCCTTGTCTTAAAGATTTTTTGAATTGGCAGTTTAACTGTTGCCTCTAAAGATGAGTTTGAGGGTACGGAAGCAACGCTTTCAGTCCGAATGAGAGATGAGTGATGCACAACCTAGCCTTAAAAATGTAAGCCTTGTCCTACTGCTGAGATGTTTATCTCTAGCATTGTGCTAGTTGTGTTACTGTATAGCACAGTATCACTTATGCCCAGGGAAAAACTTCCCTTGAAAACAGATGCAATATCTTTTTTAATTTAGGTGCCATTATCTTGAGACACCAGAGTGGCCACGTAGTAGCTGTGATATTAGGCATTCATGTATATAAAAACCTAATTTTATACACATTTAGAAGAAAAAAGTAATCTATGCATTTTGATTTGCTAACATTAGATTTTATAGGATCATGGAGTCATAGCATATCCCAAGTTGGAAGGGACCCATAAGAACCATCAAGTCCAACTCCTGGCTCCACACAGGACCAACCCAATCAGAGCAGATGACTGAGAGCGTTGTCCAGACGCTGCTTGAACTCAGCCAAGCTCGGTGCTGTGACCACCTCCCTAGGGAGCCTGTTCCAGAGCCCCACCACCCTCTGGGTGAAGAATCTTTTCCTGATATCTAACCTAACCCTCCCCTGATGCAGCTTCATGCCATTCCTATGGGTTCTGTTGCTGGTCACCAGGGAGAGGAGATCAGCACCCGAAATTCAAGACTTCAATACCTAGATGGGGCAGGGAACAGGGGTGTAACAAATCCCATGCTCTGTGTTTCTGTATGTGTTCTGCTGCTAAAGACGTAGTACTCCGTGCAGCAGCTAAGGCTATATAAAGCTACAAAGGTGTTGGATCCTTATATAAATTTTAAGATTAAAAAAAAAAAAATCTTACAAGAAGTAGGATGGACACTAAAACACGGGGGGAAAATGTACGGCTGGGATTGGCAGTTGCATTACTTGAGTGTCTCTCTTTGTTTGTTTCCCCTCCCCACCCCCCCTTTCTCCTCCCCCTTTAGAATGAGATCCTGAAATGAATGAATTTTTAAATAAACCAATTTCTTTAAGTCTGGATCTTATTTTTTGCCACTTAGTTTGACCATGAAGTGTGGTGTCAATTGAGCCACTTGAACTTCAGCGTAAGGAGAAGATGTAGATGTTCTGTATCTATAGGAAAAAACCAAGCCACCCCATGCTAAAATATTGTCGTGAGAGAAGGACAAATACTCAAAAACATTTGGAAACATTGATCATGTTGAAATATCTCCTTGAAGCTTTATTTGAAAAATTGCATAAATGTTTCTCTGTTTGATTAGAAGTACTGTAAAAGACTAAAGCTGTAATACTAGCATGCTGAACATGTAAAGCGATTCTGTTTCTTCTACAAATGTTTCTTTTTCCTGCTTTGTAAAATAATTTTTTTGTTCAGAATCTTTTTCTAGACATTCCTCTCCTTGACTTTTCTTTCCAGATTTTGTTTCCTATCCTGTTTGCCATGTTTCCCTTCTTACGTGTCAGGAAATTACCCTACCCTTCTCCATTTTGGTAAGATAACAATCTATAAGGAAATCCAAATGCTTTATGCCATACGCATAGCCTCTTCTTAACCTCATAAGCGTAATTTTCAGTTGCAGTTATTGATACTAAACTTTTTGGGTTTCAATTTGAAATGCTTTTTTATTTCTTTGAATGCCTGTTTTCCTTAGCTGTTAAACAAGAAGTTACTTTACAAGTTCCTAATTGAAAAGTATACTTAAAGGTAAAAAAAGCAAACAAACAAGAAAAACCGTACAGTCCAGCTGTTATAAGCCAAACCTAGTGTTGAGTGAAATGTGTTCAATTCTTACAGCACTGCTGGGGTACGTAGGTTGAACGGCTTTATCTTTCTGTACACATAAATGATGCAATTATAAAGCCTTTGGGCACTGAACTTTTTAGTGTTGGCTATTTAGTATCATGAGTCTTGTAAAATAAGATTTTTGAAAGTTATGTTTTGGGCACGTGCTTAATTGTAGCAAATAGCTTCTTATTGCACAACTGCAAATTTAAATATTCTAAAGTCTGTATCTGTCCCCTAAATTTTTGGGGTGCAGTCTCAGCAAGACGGGTAATAGGATAAAGGATTGCCACCTTTTCTTATTTCGCAGATTAATGGGAGGTCGTGTCTTTTCTAAAATACTGGTTATGTTTCACTTCTGTCATGGGATTTTTAAGCTACCCAGCCACATGAGATGTTGGAACCATAGTTTGTTTAGACGCCCCTTCAGCTTTGCTGCTTCTTTTGTGGAGGCTTTTCAAGACAAAGTGGTACAAATATACTGAAACATTCACAAATCTTAACAAAATTTCTCACCTAACTGTATTTCTTAAAGCTCCTATCAGTTCAGTAATGTACGTATCCAGGTTAAGCATGCGAAAGAGATGTCTTAATAGACTGTCCTAAGTAACTGTTCAAGCTCAGCTCATCTTTCTAAAAAGAAAAGTGCTTTTGCTCAGCCTTAAAATAATTTTTTAACACAAATTATCCCCAGATGTATGGTATTGCTCTTTTGGCGTTACAACAGGATTTCCTTTATCACTCACAGGCTGTCTGTAAGAAAGTTAATTGATAAATCACTTTATTGATTGAAATAGGTGTAAATTGTGAACTTTCAGCAGGTTTCGTCAGTGTTTCTGTTGGTTTCAGTGGGGCCAAGCTTTCTCCTAAAACAATTAAGAATGTTGTTTAAGAAGAAAAACAAACCAACTGCCTGAAACCCACAGTAAAACGGGCAAAGCCACCATTACCAAACCAACAAACCCCAACCCCCACCGGCCTGTGTTTCCATTGCTTCCCTATACCAAAGCAACAAAATGGAAAGGTGAAAAGGAAAACACAATTACAGTCACAATTTCTTCTGACTCTAATGTGCTGGTAAAATTTTAATGCTGAGCAATTGTCACAGGTATAACAATTTCCTTTAGAAGCTCTTACAACTATGAAAAAACCCACCCTGTCTTCAGTGTCATCCCAGCATCTATATTTAAATCGTATACAAGTCAAGACTGTAGCAGTCTTCATCCTCAAGCCTTGTCAAATACTGTGGATTTCTTTCTTTCCAGAAGTAAACATTATTCTTAGTATGGTCTTAACTTTTTTAATATGTCTGATGTTTACTTTGGTCATGGAGACAGAGCTGACATTGCAATCATAATAGCAACTCAATACATGATTCTTATTTGTATTTACTGCCAAATGATTTGTCACTTGACAGAATGATGAAAAGAGGATCCTTTAAAGGCAAAAATTACTGAGATGGGGGGGAAAGGCTTGTGTATTTTTCCTGCCTTAGTCTTAACAAGTGTAAATCCTGATTTACATTTTGGCATGGGGATTAGTGACGATTGAAGAATATGAAGATATACCCCTTGGTCACTGTTGCTTGACTAATTAAATATTTTACTGGCCAATCTACAACAGAAATACCTTCATGGTTAGTTATTTCTCCCTCATCCTCTTTTCCGTCAGCCGCTTGCCGTTCATCACTCTCCTGTTTCTTCCTACTTTGTTTTTCTTCCCGGCTTTTTTTAATTGCAGGTACGATCATGTGTTTACAAAGCACTGTCTTTACATTGTCTTTAATAATATTAAAAAGCAGCAAAACCGATTGGTAACAGATAATGTTACAGAATTCTTACATCTCAACAAAGCAACAGGGGATGAAGTAGATAAGTTCAGGTATGTCTAGATGTGAATATTTTAAGGACTTCAGGGGTAGTAGGTAGAGTACAAGACATCAAAATCAGTTAAAACATTCAGTAGAAAACTTAGTTCCTACAGGTATAAATTAATTTTGACAAAGCATGAGTAAGACTTGGAATAGTCAGTGCTTGGATGACTTAAACTCATCTGAAGTGGCATCAATGGTCTGGCCTGGTGTTCTTACAGCTTTTTTTTCTTATCTGATCTCTTGCTCTAGCTTCAAAATGAGAAAATAGAGAGTGAAAGTGCCATAGCTTCTGGTTGATAAGTCATAATGCCATGTAAAAATCAGAGGTTGCCCCTATCCCCCCCCCCCCAAAAAAACAACAACCAAAACCAAAGAGACAAACGAAACAAGGAAAAAACCCACAAAAAAAACCCCAAACCACCACCCACAACAACAAACCAAAATCCCCAAACCAAACCACAAAATCCCCAAACCTTGATTATGACTTTTGGTGCCTGTAGTAAATGCTGTGTGGCATTTTAGTTAAGCATTTGGAGTCTCTAGAGTAAGTCTAATGAATTTATGTTGTAAAACAACATAAAACATACATAATCTTATGTCAATGCTTAAATAAAAAACCTATTTCATTGTGCATCTGTTGGCAGGTAAGTATTATGACTTTTATGGAGAAACAGAGAAGTAGAGTTGTTAACTAGGTGAACTACTTGCCTTATTAGATATGTTCTGCTCTTCCTATTAATAGTTGTTGGGTTTTTTTCTGAGGTTGTCTTTTCCCATAGAGTTGCCTAGAGCTATGAGCATGAAGAGAGTGATCAGCAGAGAGACATCTGTGATTTAATAATGAAGCAGAATGAAGTTTTGAAATGTTGTGCTATAGACTTTATAGAAGTTGTGTGTTAGACAGAGCACTGCATAGGAAAAAACTACCCTGCACAGAAATAATTCCAGTTAACTTACATTCACCAACCTGCGGACACATACTTTGCCATCTTGCTTTTATTTTTGTCTTAGTCACTAAACTTGGATTTTCATGCTTTTCATGCAAGTTTAGCTACAAGAAGATATGTTTTCTTCAGTAGTTAAATATGGTACCTCACAAAGAAACAATCAAAATATATTTTTCCCCAGATACACTTTTTTTTTTGTTTGGGTTTGGAAGAGACCTCTGGAGATCATCTAGACCAACACCCCTGCTAGAGCAGGGTCACCTACAGCAGGTTGCACAGGATTGCGTCCAGGCAGGTTTTGAGTATCTCCAGAGAAGGAGATGCCACAGCCTCTCTGGGCGGCCTGTGCCAGGGCTCTGTCACCCTCAGAGTGAGGACTTTTTCCTCACACGGAGATGGAACTGCCCGTGTTCCAGTTTGTGCCCAGTGCCCCATGTCCTGTCACTGTGCACCACTGAGAACAATCTGGCCCCTTCCTCTAGACATCCACCCTTAGATATTTACAAGCATTGATGAGATCCCTTCTCAGTCTTCTCTTCTCCAGGCTAAATAGCGCCAACTCTCTCAGCCTTTCCTCATACAAGAGATGCTCCAGTCCCTTCATCATCTTGGTAGCCCTCCGCTGGACTCTTTCCAGTAGTTCCCTGTCGTTCTTGAACTGGGGAGCCTAGAACTGGACACTTAACTCCAGATGTGGGGCCTCATGAGGGCAGAGTAGAGGGGGAGGAGAACCTCCCTTGACCTGCTGGCCAGGCTCTTCTTGATGCACCCCAGGACACCATTGGCCTTCTTGGCCATGAGGGCACACTGCTGGCTCAAGGAGAGCTTGTCATCCACCAGGACTCCCGGGTCCTTCTCTGCAGAGCTGCTTCCCAGCAGGTCAGCTCCTATTCTGTACTGGTGCTTGGGGTTGTTCTTCCCTAGGTGCAGGACCCTACACTTGCCCTTACTGAATCTGATAAGGTTCCTCTTTGCCCAGCTCTCTAGCCTGTCAAGTTCTTACTGAATGGCAGTGCAACCTTCTGGTGTGCTGGCCACTTCTCCCAGCTTGGCATCATCAACAAATTTGCTGAGGGAACACTCTGTCCCCGTGTCCAGGTCATTGTTGAGTATGTTGAATAAGACCGGACCCAACAGTGACCCTTGGGGCACACCACTAGCTACAGGCCTCCAACTAGACTCTGTGCTGCTTATCACAACCCTCTGGGCTCTGCTATTCAACCAGTTCCCTACCCACCTGACTGTCCACTCATCCAACCCACACTTCCTAAGCTTGCTAACGAGGATGGTATGAGAGACACAGTGTTAAAAGCCTTGCTGAAGTCAAAGTAGACAACATCTACTGCTCTCCCTTCGTCCACCCAGCCAGTCCTGTCATCTTAGAAGGTGATCAGATTGGTCAGGCATGATTTCACCTTAGTGAATCCATGTTGACCACTCCCAGTACTCTTCTCCTACATGTTTATTGACAACCCCCAGAATAAGTTGTTCCATCGCCTTTCCAGGGTTGGAGCTGAGACTGACTGGCCGGTAGTTTCCCGGGTCCTTCTTGCCCTTTTTTGAAGAGTGGAGTGACACTGGCATTCCTCCAGTCCTCAGGCACCTCTCCTGTTCTCTGCGACCTTTCGAAGATGATTGAGAGTGGCCTAGCAATAACATCTGCCAGCTTCCTCAGCATTGTGGGTGCATCCCATCAGGGCCCATAGGTTTGTGGATGTTCAGATTGTCTAAGTGATGTCTAACCCAATCCTCCTCAGCCAAGGGAAGGTCCTCCTTTCTCCAGACTTTCCTACCTCCAGGGTCTGGGTTTCCAGGGAGGGTGGCCTTAGCAGTAAAGACCGAAGCAAAGAAGGCATTCAGTAATTGCCTTCTTTGTATCGTCCATCACCGAGGCACCCACCTCATTCAGCAGTGGGCCCACATTTTCCTTAGTCTTCCTTTTGCTGCTGACGTACTTGAAAAAGCCCTTCTTGTCCCTGACGTGCCCTGCCAGTTTGAATTCGAAGTGGGCCTTAGCCTTCCTTGTGGCATCCCTACATTCTCTGACTACATTCCTGTATTCCTCCCAAGTGACCAGTCCATTTTTCCACATTCTGTAAACTTCCTGCTTCCCTTTGACTCTTTCCAGCAGCTCCTTGCTCATCCATGCAGGTCTCCTTCCTCCTTTGCTTGATTTCCTACTCTTGGAGAAGCACCGATCTTGAGCTCAGAGGAAGTGGTGTTTGAATATTAACCAACTCTCTTGGGCCCCCTTACCATCTAGAGCCTTAACCCAGAGGATTCTCCCAAGCAGGTCTTGGAAAAGGCCAAAGTTAGCTCTCCTGAAGTCCAGGGCTGTAATCCTGCTTACTGCCCTGCTCCTTCCATGTAGGATCCTGAACTCCTAACTACTTGTGAGGTCTGTGTTATGCTGCTGTGTTCTCCAGCATTTCTTCTGTTGAGAACTTGAATTTAAATGCTAGTTGAATTAACTCTTAATTTTTTTTTTCAATGGGGAAAATGTGATTTCCCGGATACGCTAAAGTCATGTAGTTGTTCCTTGTGGCTCATGTGTTCTGTACGCTGAAAACCTTTGAAACAATAAGAATCCTGGTGTGTGAGAGTGTTTTTGTTTTGTTTTGTTTTTTGTCTTAAAGTGATAAAAAAAGAACACAGCAAAATCTTCTGGTCTTGATGGTGATTTATGTTTTCATCTTTTTCTAGGTCTGTTAAGCTTTGATGATGTAATAGCTACCTCAGATAATCTATCGCACCCTACTGCAAACCGACCCAAGATGCATGGTAGGAGGCTGCCTTCACGTTTCAATAGCAGTAGTCCTGTGAGTATATTTTGTGTCTGCTCCTAGTAGTGAACTAAGAACTAACTTCCCCAGAGGCAGAGTCGCACTGGGAAACAGTCTGATGAACCATTTCCATGAGAGCCAAATGCAAAATACCAAAGAGGTTCAGTTCCTATAGATGTTGCCTACAGGAATATGCGTTGCCAGGAGGGAAGTGTATGCAAGTGAAACATGACTGCATTGCAGCTGAAGGATCTTCCTTTTCTCTAGGGTATTCCTGCAGCAAGTACTTGACTGTCCTAGCATCACGGTCCTTTCCAACCTTAGTGATTCTGTGATGCTATGATGAAATAGGTGTTGCGTATACACACAACCCTTTCAGAGCCTTTAGTGCCTTACAAGCCTAAAAATACACAGTCTTTGGCCACAACAAAGTACTAATTTATGTTGCTGTAAGGTGGAACTTGTGCTAAGACATGAGGTTGTCAGACCGTGAGAACCACGGGGTGCAGCGTACTTGAAATCGAATAATCTCATCGCATATTGTATAGTTCAGTCATGTCAGTTACCACCTACAGTTACTGCCTATTAATGTTTTGTGTTTCATGGAAGCATTTACAGACTCTCAAAAGCATCAAGGACTTGTTAAGTTCTACAAAGATGCTTAAAATCCTGACCAAAATTCCTGTGTTTGATTTAAATTCAGTTGAATGAATATTGTGGGGAAGGAAAGTTTTGACTGGCAGGGAAAGAAAATCATCGTAATCTAGCAGTTTAAGTTTGGGTTTGTCCTTTTTTTTTTCTTTTTCTATTGCATCATTAGAAATGTGACAGTTATCTATCTATCTATCTATCTATCTATCTATCTATCTATCTATCTATCTATCTATCTAAATTCTGAACACCTTTTCATTTTTAATGAATGGTTTACCAGGCAAGTGAAAATGTGAGTCCAGAAAAAAAATTGAAGGTGCAGAGAGAAGAAGAGAGTGCCAAACCAAAGCCAGTTGAAACGAAAAAGGTATGATACCAAGGAGCTAGAGAAGAACCTTGACAGACTTGAGAGTTGGGCCTGTGTGAACCACATGAAGTTCAACAAGGCCAAGTGCAAGGTCCTGCACATGGGTCANGTGGCCAGCACGTCGAGGGAGGGGATTCTGCCCCTCTACTCTGCTCTTGAGACCCCACCTGGAGTGCTGTGTCCAGCTCTGGGGTCCTCAGTACAGGAAAGACATGAAGCTGCTGGAGCAAGTCCAGAGGAGGACCACAAAGTTGATCAGAGGGCTGGAGCACCTCTCCTACAAGGACAGGCTGAACGAGTTGGGCTTGTTCAGCCTGGAGAAGAGAAGGCTCTGGGGAGACCTAATCACGACTTTCCAGTACCTAAAGGGGACCTAGAGGAAAGCAGGCGAGGGGCTGTTTGTCAGGGAGTGCAGTGACAGGACAAGGAGGATTTAGATTAGATATGAGAAAGAGAAATTCTTCCCTTTGAGGGTGGTGGGGCCCTGGCACAGGGTGCCCAGAGAAGCTGTGGAGGCCCCATCCCTGTCAGTGTTCAAGGCCAGGTTGGATGGGGCTTTGGGCAACCTGGTCTCGTGGAGGGTGTCCCTGCCCATGGCAGGGGGGTTGGAACTAGGTGGTCTTTGAGGTCCCTTCCAACCCAAAGCATCCTGTGATTCTAAGTACCAGACAGCTAGGTGTGCCGTTCATCTTTCTCATCTTTCCTGTTTAGATTGATGCAACCACCTAAATGCAAATGATTCAGTTTAAGTGCAAGTGAGCTGTGTCATTTAATATAAAGTTCATATTAGGAATTTTAGTATAAAGTTCAGTTATACTTTAGTATAAAGTTCATCAGTTCTGATGAAAACTGTTCTATCAGATAGAATGAAACTATGGTATCATTTCCCAAATAAGCCTCAGAGCTGCTCAGCCTTTACTCTCCTGACAGAACAACTGAGCAGATCAGAAAGGTGCACAAAAGATTGTTTATAATCAACAATGGGCTCCATTAAAATCTCTTCCCCGCCCTCCCCCCCTTTTTTTTTTTTAAGTGTAGAGAACTGCAGTGCAAGCACTTTGTTTAGGAACCTTGGGGAAATGCTTAATAAAGACCTGTATGAAAATAACTATCTTATGTATTATGGTGGTCTGTTTGAACTGGACATTGTTTTTTACCTTTTGAGTAGAAAATTAAGGAAATTTGTGCACGTGTGGCTCCCATAGCAGTTCAATCTGTATGCTGTAAGTGCTCACTATGATTTCATTTCTTAGCTTTCTACTGTTACGTATTTTTCAGTCATCTGCACTCAGTCCACCAATTCCATCTTCGTCTCAGAGACCAAGTTCTGTTGTACTTAACTTTTTTCCTGGAGACATTCAACTTAAAGGAGAAACGGATGATGAAAAAATTTCCATGGAAGAGCTCAGGACTCAGATCAATGATTTGATGGGTTTTGTAGACACATTGAAGAAAGAACATGGGTAAATATTTTCCTTCTCAGTCTTCCAATTGATACATAGACATCTTCCAAATGTCTTTAATGCCAAACAACTTTAAAAAAATCCAAAACAAACAAAAAAACTTAAATAAAACAACTATTCTAATATTAATTCAGAGCTTCTTTCTTTAGAAGTTGATCCAACTAGATGTCCTAAATATGTACAAATCTGATGTCAGAGTATTTTTAGAATTTACACACATTTTTTCCTTCCTACTTTGCGCTCCTGCATTTATTACAGATTTTTTGAAAACATTTCTTAAACCATTAGTACTTTCACTGTGAGAAAAAGTAGATAATTTTTGTGGTATTTTTGTATATGTAAGTACCTGTGCTGGCCTTGCGTAACACTGTGCACAAGTAGTTGCAGTATTGACATCATTGGTAGCAGGGAAAGACATTACTGAGCTTTTCAGATTGGTGGTTCTGGGGGCTCCGTTGTCGCTGTGCATGTGGGTAAGGTTGTGTTTGAAGAATGATGTAGAAGAAAAATTTAATTGATGTTTGGGTAAATGCAGTAAAGATCAGTCTGCGGGAAATGGACCCTGTCTGGTTTTCGTTGTACAGCGCAGGCGTTCATTTTGGTACGGTTTGAATGATGACTAGTGCTAACCAAACCTGCTTTTAGAGTCATCTTTGGAGAGGTTATAAAGCATCAGGATCGGTTGGTCTCCAAAGCAAACCAGTAAATTATGAGTTCTGGAGATTAATGAACTATTTCCGCCACTTGATAATTGTTAGCACTTTCTTACCTGAACACAGTTATGAAATAAAACGTGTTTTACGAACTTTCTATTCCAAAGAATTTCTGTTCTCTGTAGAAGTTGCCGGGTTATTTTGGTTTAAATTCAACTCTCCAAGTAAAATAACATTACAAATTTGTAAAGTAGCTTACTTTAAAATTGTGATTATAAATAAAGGGTAGATGCATAGTGATAGGTAAGAAGTGTTGAGAGTTGGTGGAAGCTTGTGGTTCACCAAATCTGAGTACTGGTTCACTAGTGGGCATGTGCTTGTATGCAAGCGTTATTTGTCAGGTACAGCATCAGACAGTTGCCATGTGAATTCAACTATTGAAACTTAAGGCCTGTGCTTCCTGTTCTCAGCAACGTGAAATTTTTTTTCCCTCCTCTAACTTGTATTTCTGATATCTTAACTACTGCTAGGAGAGAACTGGAAAAACTAAAGAAGGATTTGGAAGAAGAGAAGCTGTTGCGGAGTAACCTGGAGGTAATATTAGCAGTTTGAGGTGGGGGGGGAGTTTAGAACTGTGTTGGCAGTGTTCTGGAATCTGATGCCACAGGAAAGTCTTAACAAACCTCAACCGTTTTTGTGTTGCTGCGTTAGCGTGTGGTTGAACAAATGCGTCACGAGGCAGTCGGAAGGGTACAGAACATTCACCGTTCATCTTAGTTCAGCTTTCTTTAGAAAATTATTTTTAACAATACGTATGGGTGTTGGGATGTGAGTTCAGTTTAGTGTTGCTAGATTCTGCTCTTTGCTAGAAATATGTCCAACGGGGCATGTTCCAAGAGAAGATTAATGCTTCACTCTTGTAAGGCTTGAAGGACGAATTTACTTTTGCCCTGTTTTTCTTTTGATAACATAAATTAAACTTTCCTAAATTTTTGAACAGTTTAAATACTAAGTGGACAATCTGCTGAAAGAACAGAACGCATCTGAAATTTCCTTATGAATGAACACCACTCCTCCCAATTTATTGGCTCCCTGCATTACAATGTGATGCATTAAGTAGTTAATAGGATGAGCTTGTAGAAAATTATTTCAGTCTGGGACAAAAGGGCATTTTATTTATGAAATAGTACTTATTATTGATTACAAAGCTACTTTGGAAACTTGAGAACTTCTGGTGAGTCCTCTTTTTAATGCGTTTCTAAAGCAATCAGTGAAGTTGCCTTAAATATGTGCTGGGGATGAAGAGGAGGTAACTTTGTGTAGCCTTTAAATCCATTTGAAGGAACACAAATTAATCACAGCGGGGTATTTTGAATGAAGGCTGCTTTAGAAGGTTAGTCTGAGGTGACGTGGTGTTGTGCGGGGACACGTCAAGTGATTCCACAACCTGGCTTTGACTGCTTTATTCAGAGTGAATTTCTCCACTGTGGTGTACCAGAACTGTAGGCAAATTTTTAATGATTCAAAATTCTTGTTTGTTTAGCAATATAGTAATATAAAATCAGCTATAAATAGGGAGCTGTCGAATGCTTCTATGTTATGGTTTTATTTACTTAAGTGTCTTTGAAATAGGAATATTAGAATTTTGGTGAAAGCTCTGAAGACTTTAGATTATTGTTACTTTAATACTGACTCTTTCTTTTCAAAATGTCTTTTTTCCAGTTCGAAATAGAAAAATTGAAGAAAGCAGTGATGTCTTCATGAGACAGCTATGGACTCAATGTTTTTAAATTGCCAGGAATTCAAAGTTGAACACAAGGAGAACTGACTGTTATTTCATAATACTGGATGCTGGTGTTCTACCTACAGGTTTAAAGAAAAAAAAGTATAGTTAAAAAAAAAAGAGAAGAATATAGTCTTTTATTCAGAGAGATACGAAAACAAAGAATAATGGTGTAATTTTTTTGCCAATGTAAAAGAGGCCTTATTTCTTACTGTGCTGGAATTGCAGACCTTATTTTTTGGTTTGCTTGAAAATACTACTGAATCTGTATAGAAAGGAGAGGGAATTCTTAATAGATTTTTATTGAATATCTGTAGCTTAATTTTTAAAGAGAACTATACTATAAATAGGTTGATCTGTCTTTACAACTAATCTGTAATATAGTCTATTGGGAGGGATGGAATAACTGTGTCGTAATTGTAGTCACTACTTTTCCCCTACATGCAAAAGGGAATATATGATATTTGTATAATTTTGGCAGTCTTACCCAGGGTTATGCTGTCGTGCCTGTCTGCAGTGAGAATATTAATAATATGCTGTTTATAAGTTGAGTAATGAGATAGGAATTTGTTAATGCAATGAAGCAGGTGAAACTCCTATGCATTGTAATAAGAATGAATGATCTAATCTGAGTAGTTTAGCAAAACACTTTGTCACTTGCACTATTGGATTAAAAAGGGATTTGGGACTGAATCATGTAGTTACGACAAAATTAACTTTTGAAACCGCAAAATGCAGGAAATACAGAAAGAAGACTAAAATCCAGTCTTAACTCAACCTGTTGTGCCTACAATATGACACCATACAGCGTGAAAAAGTAAACCTTCAGTCACAACGTCTGCGCTTCTGCGTACCTAAACTGAAGTCGTCGGGGTGCGTGGGTAAATACGCATCTTGATCTGTTTCTACAACAGTCAGGTTTTGTTTATAATGTCTCCAAATAAATCCCTTTGGAACTTTGATACTCTCAGAAGGTCTCAATATTTATATATTTATGCCATAAACTTTATCAGTATATTGTGTACCTCTAGATTTAATAACATCTTTGTATTTTAAAGAGTGATTGGAACGGTTGCTTTGTCAGCGTTGCGCTGATTTCCACGGCGGTGTCTTTCACATTCTATGGAAAACGGTTGAAATCTTGTGGATCGCCATTAACTAAAACCCCTGAGCTCAACACAGTGCTCCAGAATAATACCCAAATAATATGCAAAGTGGTGGGAGACGGTGATATTTATTGTTGGGCTCATTTGATTAAAGAATTAAACATACAGCTTTAGAAAGCCAGTCAAACGCCATTACTTGTGTTAGTAACCACCTTATCTCCTTTTGGTCTACTAGAGTTTAAATGACAAAAACATGCTACATAGTTTGGCGACTTCACTAGTAAGAGAAGTAATTAAGGTTCTATTCATGGGAATAGTCCTAAATACACTAAATATTTAGTATGTCACTTGAGCAAAGTGACATGGAAGTGTTGCTTCTTGAGAGTATACGTTTTCCACAGTTGATGCATCGTAATGCAAACATCTAAAATCAACTGGAGGATGTTAGTGTGTTGCTGATTTAAATTGTTAATAAAATTCAATATACTATGCAGGCATTCATTAATATTTGCTAATCACATTGCTAATAAACTGATCCAATATTAATGCTTTCAACTTTTAATTGCCTCAATGTGTCACAAATGAAGACTCAAGCCAAATCTTTTATATTGAGGAATAATGTGTAGCAGTATTGCTTCTGGTCAGACTATAGACTCTTGCTTAGAATTCATATCTCACAGTCAGATGATGAAAAGCAGGAATCGAGCCTAACGGAATAGCCAATTTTGTTATACAAGCTCCTCACTGTGATTAGAGCATGAAACAAATCTTGGAATGGGTTTCTCTACAGAAGTTGCATCTGCGTGTCAGCGTGTAGCAGACGATCAGAACAAGACAATCAGCTAAACCCACAAAGGAAAGGTGTTCGTTATTGAATGGCCTTTGTTCGCTGGAGCAATAAATGACCCAAGTGCAATGACTTGATTTAATAAAACCCTCCTTTAAAAGTCGCTGCTATGAGTATTTTAGCCATAAGGAAGTTGCCCTGAAATATATGTCTCCTCTTCAGCCAGTGTTACGTACTGGAGTGGAGGGGGAGAGGTAATTGTTTTGAAGACATTCCACAGTACAAGCTCCTAAAAGCAGTACGCTTCACTGACTTGTTTACCGGTGCTGTAAAATGATGCATGCTATCCAAACTCAGCAAATAAAAGAAGTTTAAAAACCTGTTGAAATGTCTACTCAGTTCTGTTCAGGAATGTTTCATAGGCAGTTAAATTCTTTGCAGGAGCAGTTCATGGGGTGGGAGCCAAGTGTGTTATGATTTGTCTAGTCCCCATTTGAGGCTTTTGGGTTTTAATTTGCTCCCTGGGATGCTCTGGTTCCTGACTGTCAGGATGGCTTGGGATCCAAACAGGTGGAAAGTTTACTGGTTTTCTTTGCAAGTGTAACTGGGCCCTACAGGAAAGCTGGCGAGGGGCTGTTTGGTCAGGGAGTGCAGTGACAGGACAAGGGGGCATGGGCTTAAACTAAAAGAGGGGGGATTTAGATTGCACATTAGAAAGAAATCCTTCCCTGTGAGGGTGCTGAGGCCCTGGCACAGGGTGCCCAGAGAAGCTGTGGCTGCCCCTGGATCCCTGGCAGTGTTCAAGGCCAGGTTGGATGAGGCTTTGGGCACCCTGGGCTGGTGGGGGGTGTCCCTGCCCATGGCAGGGGCTTTGGAACTAGATGATCCTTGTGGGCCCTTCCAACCCAAACCATTCTATGATTCTATCTTAACTTCTCAGGGTCTCTCTGTTCCCCTTCCCTCCTCTTTTTTTTTTCTTCCCTGTTGGTCTATATTGAACTGACCTTTACTGTGCATCTTCAGAGGTTTGTTGGGGGGGTGGGGGGGGGGTGTTTGTTTGGGTTTTTTTTTTTTTGGGGTTTTTTTTTTGTTTGGGTTTGTTGTTTTTTTTTTGAGATCCCTGTTTCCACTCTAACACAGATAGATGTGTATTGGAGTCGCTTCTTACATCTATAGTGAAGAATTAAAGACTGAGAGTATGGCAGTTTGAAAGGCAAAGAACAGAACGACAGAAGGACGTTTTGAAACTGCAGGGGATTGATTCCATTTTCGTAACGTTCTCTAAAGAGCTTTTGGTTACATACGGGTTTTGAAACGTGCTAATTACAGGTCTATTTGTGCTTTTTTATTTAAGCAGTCAAAATAACATTTTTCATTAATATTGCTTTAGGGGAAAGAAGTTTGTGATGAGCAACTGTAATATAGTGAAAGGTTTCACTTTGAGCAGTTTAGCGAAGTATCTGTCAGACTTCTAAATAAGCACCTTATAGTCACTGAAGTCATAAATCAGCAGAAGTCTGTTAACTCATTCCAGAGGAAACAGTAAAAACAAGTGTTCACAGCTACCTTGCTTTTGGCTGCTGCTGAAGTTCCCTGAGATGTTCCTGAGGGCTGGCAGTTTGCTTTCTCAGAGCAGCTGCTCACATGTCGCAGGTAATTGGGTTTTGCAAGAGCTGAAGATCCAAACCACTCCCTTGTGAGTGCCTAGGCACGTACCTCCCAGCTTCAGGAATGCAAGCACCCTCGATGAGCTTGTAAACTGGTGCTACTGGGTTCAGGGTTTGGAGTATCCTCCTTGCTTGTCGGAAGTCCTGGTCTGACTATTTTTCCAAGCCCCAGAAAGGGCAGGTCCCACCTCTTCCTTCTGAGAGAAGCATGTGTGTGTGTCCATGTGCTGAAGTGTGCCAGCCTTTGCATCCTTTGGACGGCTATTACTGAGGTTGAGGAGGTGTTTGAGAATCGAGGGGTATCCAGTCTTGCCATCCTAGCAGTCATTCGGGGTAGCGTTGGGGTTGTGAAGAAGCAGAACTCCAGGTGCCTAGGGGAACAAGTGTTGTAGTCTCCATAGTTGACATGATCTGGTCCTTGGCCCTTTTCTTATGACTTAAAGGGTCGCTAAGGTGCCACCATTTAATTCATCTTCATCAAGAGCAAGTCATTTAACCTTCCCGGGTGGATTGTGTTGGCTGTCTCTAATCACGCTTGGCTTGATTCCTACTTGATACCAGTGCGAGATGCAAGGCTGGCTATGCCGAACAGTGAATAATACCTCCCTTTAGGCTAAAGCTGGAGCCCTGCCTTGTGGCTGAGGGCTGACTGAAGTTGTGGCAGCAGACAAAATGAGGTTACTTCAGGAAACCCTGTAAGCTCGTGACAAACACATTGCAGGACTGGGGGGAGGGAGCGGGGAAACAGTGACCAAAGTTCTTCCAGAGCAGCCCTGTGAGTAGAAAAAGCCTTGGGAATTGCTCCTCTGATAAACTACGGGCTGTAAATTGCTGGGTCTTGGGAACGCTCAGAAAAGGAGGAACGGAGGTGAGCCAGTGTTAAAGAGAACCAGCGCTGGAGGTGGCACGAGGTTCAGCAGACACTTCTCACCCCTTACGGTGGGTGCAGCCCAAAAAGAAAAGTTGATCGCTTGCTCATTGAGGTGCTTAACTGCAGAAGACATCAGCAGTGTCATCTTGGATTTATGAAGGGCAGTGCATGAACTTGACCGGGGTTTTGATAATTTTTTTTTTTGGTCTTTAAAGTCTAGAAGATCTGTTAAATACAGAAGAGCAGAAGATGTTTCCTCCAGGAGGAGGGAAGGGTACAAACCAGGCAGGCGTGATTCATCTCTGTAGGCTCCTGGCAAAGGTGGCAATCTGGCAGTTCTGTGGGTGTGTCTGTAACCTGTTTTGTCATTTGGTGGCGCAATACCTTTATCGTCATTGCAGGCTCCTCAGGGTTAATCCAGTCAGACAAGAAAAGAAGCAGGCTGATGCCCAGGATTAGTTATTCTTGGGGAAAACCGAATGAATCGGAGCCCCCAAGCAGCGCTGGGTGAGACCGTAAGAGTGAGGCAGGGGCACGATGGCAGCAGATGAATGGTTAGATGCTCACCTGTGATATCTGGAGGATCTCTGTCTCTGATAATTTGGCTTACAGGAGAACCCAGGCTCCTGGAAACGGTGAGTACAATCACAAACCAACGTGTTTCCAGAACTGCCTGAAAACTATCAGTGGTCTGTGAAATCGGTTCATTCATAATGTAAAACTCACCTGCCTGCTTAGGCTGTATTTACCTCCTCAGTTCCGTGCTCTCCTTCCATCTGGGGAAATAATTAGGCATCTTAATTATCCTCTCATGTTTTTGCTCATATTTTTGTAATTGGTCTCTAATCGCAATGTCACTTTGAAGGAGATCTGAAAATTTCTTATAGCTGAAGTTACTGTAAAGATCACTCTCAGAACTTGCTTTACTTCACGTTTTCTGGGTGTGATCCCTTTAAAAATGCAACTAACATTATTCAAGCTTTTGTATAAGTAAGAGCTCTAATTTTTATCCCCAGCTGAACAGGCTGAAGACGAGGCTCCTGCTGCAGCCTTTGTAACTTGCCATGCAGCCGTGGCAAGTGATGGCATTATGGTGGCTTATGAGCTGCGTGGCTTTTAAGCTGGCCACATAGCCACTGGAGCCCTAAAACTAATAGATCAGGTTCTGTAACAAGGGATTTAATATTTTTTTTTAAATTGTTAAACGCACACCGGCGTGAGATTGCAGTGACTGTTCGAGGAGACATTTGTCTTGCTAATTATGGCAACCCTCGGGCAAATTTTTATTTTGTGTGTGCATGTGCTCACAATTTTTGTGCAGGATACCTTTGCCCATAAACTTTTAACTCAGTTTGTCTTCTGGAGTAGCGGAGAGGGGAAAGCTGCGACCCCAGGTGATGGGCAACCCTTTGGCCCTCGGGTCCACCAGCCTGGGGCTGTGTGTGGTTCCCGCGGTTGTTGCTGCTTGGGCTGAGCCCCCTGGTAGCTGTGACCACGCAGGGCCAGGCTGCCTTGCCGTGCATCCTGCCAGAAGCTAAAAGCAAGAGAGTGCTTGGGGTAGAGGAAGGAGGGGAAGTTTTGTAGGGTTTTACAAAACACACTGATTTTAAACCAGCAGAGTAAGGGCTTTGAACTTAAGGCTGCGACGCAGTAGCCAAAGTATGGATTACTTTTTAAATAATTGAACAGTTTATGGTTTGTTACTGTTTTAGGAGAGGAAGGAGGGGCCATAACCACTGTCTCCATAACCACTCCAAACTCACCCCTCACTCTTTCCCTCCTGTTGAGGGCTTTGCCTCTCCTGGGGTGCCGTGACCAAATGAGCTGAATGTAGGAGGAGGATCAGCAGCTGGTGACAATCTCCTGAGTTGGGTGGGAGATACTGAAGGTACAGAAATGTCCACTTGCTGCAAAATCCCTTCCATGTGAGAGGGTTTTGACAACTCAGCTGCTTGTGTTCCTGTGTCCTGATGGAGCAGAAACCTCTGGAAGAGAAGAGGAATGTGTTTACAGCTTCTTAAAATGGGAGGCATTCATGGCAGTAGATAGTTTGTGATTAGATATATAGCATCTTCTATCTAATGAACCATAATTGGATGTTTTGCGGGAGGAGGAATAGCTGTATGTGCTTTCACATGGCCTAATGTCAGTATATCCATGTTTTTTGCCTAAAGTGACAGTGACTTGCTGCTGTATTACTTGTTTTGCCTTAAGTTTCTGTTGCTGCATAGTAGTTACCTTGGCACGTTCTTGCCGTGGTGAGGCTGGGTGGTTCTGTGATGAGTCAAGCAATGCAACTGAGCCAGATCAGTGTTGGGCTGGTAACCTGGGCCAGTATCTCGGGGAGCCTTACATACCTGGAGCTGGCCTAGATTTCTACCTCGCTTAAAGGTAACAGCCCTAGGTGGAGTTACAGCAGTGGTTAAGTACAAAATGAATATGAATTAATGATGAAACATGATGAGCTCAAGGATTATCAGCTGTGAAATGGCATTAGAGCTACAAGCACACAATAAACATTTAATGACTACAGAAATCAGAATTTCTGGTTGACATAATTTGACACAACTTGACACAACCCTTGGCCTCAAAGCTGTGGGCGTTTCCCAGCCACCTCCTGTTCCTCAGCAATGTTGATCTGAGTCTTTTGGGTCACTATTTCTCAATTTTATTTCTTTAGAAGAGCTAATGTTTGCTAGCTTTAAACCCAGAAAATCCTTTTACTGATACTAGTGGAATTCAAGGGGGTGGTGTGAGGCACTCCTGTAGCTTAGAAGTTCAGTGCATCAATCTAGCTCTTCCCTTTAGGATCTTTTCATAATTAAGTAGTAAACCTGCAGATCTCAAAATACAGTAAGGTCAACAAATGCCAGAGATGAAAGGGACAGGCAGCTGTTGGCCCTTTGATGCTGTCAGCTGGGGAGAGCTTCGAGTTTCCTCGATAGGAGAACAGATCTCTGCTCTGTCCGTGCAGGACCCCTTCTGTTTCAGCATCCTCGGTCCTCATCAGCGCGCATCGGAGGGAATATTGAGGGGCTCCTAGCAAGGCATGGTGATTTGACGTGCGTCTCCTGAAATCCAGCCATCGTCCTGCTTTGCCACTTTGCATTTGTTTCGTGCTTTAGCGTTTTATCTCACCAATTTTATGCATTTTATTTTTCTTAGTGCATGTCTTAAATCTACTTCTACATCCAGTGATGGAAGATCAGCCTCAATTCTTTCGAATCCACAGCAACTGTTGCTTTGGCCTTAAACATATATAGCATGTAATTATCAGATTTGATGTAACACATTATTTTTCCTTCATTCCCTTTACTGGATTATTTTTCTCCAGCAAATATGTAACAAGTTGCATCGGCAGGATATTAAGCTTTTACCAAGAACCATGGAAGGAGCCGAGGGCTGAATCCTTCTGCAAAGCAAGTAACGCTTTACTTCAGTCTGGCCCTTGTTTCTCAGATTTTGGTATCTGAGCCCCAAGGGCCTGAGCTTCCTCCCTCACCTGGCAGGTCTCACCAGGAACTGTCTGAGGAGAGGCAGGCAGCACTGAACCCCATAGAGATGAGGTTGTCTTAAATCCCTTCAAAAGGGACCCACAGGCTGAACTGCTTTCCTAAGTCGTGCACCTCACAGTTCACAGCGCGTTGTTAATGCAGTAACTTCCAGTGCTGGACAGGTTTTTGGTTTTATGTTTTCTAAGAGAAGATCACAAATCTTTCTCAGTAAAAAACTAAAGAAATTATAAATGTCTGCAAATCACCTTGCAAGCACAGTAAGGACAGTCTTGGGGTTAGGTGCTTTCTGACTAGCAAACAGACAGTGTTCAAAAGTGGAAACAGATGTCTGAACTTCTTTAACATACCTTTGTTTCCAGGAGCAAAGCAGTAAACGCGAGGCCATGGATGTGAGGGTGACACACTGCCTGCTCCTTTGGGCTGTGCACTTCTTCCCAGCCGCACCACGCACCGCTCTCAGGGTAAGTTTCACCAGCCCAGGTTGCCCAAAGCCCCATCCAACCTGTCCTTGAATGCTTCCAGGGATGGGGCCTCCACAGCTTCTCTGGGCAACCTGTGCCAGGGCCTCAGCACCCTTGCTGTAAAAAATTTCTACCTCAGCTGATCTAAATCTACCCTCTTCCAGTTTTAAACCATTGCCCCTGGTCCTGTCACTACAGGAGAAAATACTTTGAAGTATTGCATGTGTTCAATAGGCCAAGCAACCTCCAGCACAGCTCTTGCAGTATTAAAGATCTGCAGTAAGAGTGCGATTTCCAAGGCATCATGTGGCCTAGATTGCTTCCAGACTGACCGGCCTGGCTGGTTGTAGATGATGGATCATTTGACCAAGCAGTGGTGGAAGCTGTTCTGGATTGCACCTGGCTGTATGACACGCAGTCCCAGCAAGTGATCCTGCCTGCAGAAGGCCGGTACGCCTACCTCTGGGCTGCTTCCCAGTCAGGAGAGGAACAGAGTGGCTATTGGTATTTGTACAACTGCAGCTTTGTAGAATCACAGAATGGTTTGGGTTGGAAGGGACCTCAAAAATCACCTCGTTCCAACCACTCCACTAGACCAGGTTGCCCAAAGCGCCATCCATCCTGGCCTTGAACACGGACAGGGATGGGGCCTCCACAGCTTCTCTGGGCACCCTGTGCCAGGGCCTCACCACCCTCATGGGAAAGAATTTTTTCCTTATATCCAATCTAAATCTCCCCTCTTAGTTTAAACCCATTCCCCCCTTGTCCTATCACTAGAGGCCCTTGTAACGAGCCCCTCTCCAGCTTTCCTGTAGGCCCCTTTAGGTACTGGAAGGCTGCTTTAAGGTCTCCCTGGAGCCTTCTCTTCTCCAGGCTGAACAACCCCAACTCCCTCAGCCTGTCCTATGGCAAAAGTCATATAGGTTGTATATTCTCATTAACAAGTCACATATTCTCATCCACATGAGAAATACTGGAGAGCTTAAGCCTAACGCAGGCTTTTTGACAGGAATAACTTCTGGAGATGTGCAATCCTGTCCACTAGCTCAGTGTATTGCTTCAGTAGAAGAGTAGAACTGAAGGCTTAATACGTAGGGACAAACTGTTAGTAGAGAGTTCTCAATTGGTCTGTACAAGCAAGGGGCCATGAACTCTGCACTCTGGTCCTTGAAAAGACTTCTGGACCTCCAAAGGACTATTTTTGCCCTCAAAATCACCTTTCTGGTTTGTGCCAAGGAGAAATCTTTTATTTATTTATTTCAACATTCAATCTACATTCCACTTCTTATTTTTCAGGTTCTCAGTAAAGAATCAAAGACTAGTAATCAGCAAGGTACAGTGAATGGCTCTAAGTCTCTGTTAATTCTTTGTGAGATGTTATTGGTGATTGATACTTCACACCCCTGACACCCCATGGACCATGGTATGCTGTCTCACACCTTGTAATAAAATCCGTTTGATTTCTTTTTCAGACAACTGTGTAAATCTCGTTCCCTGCAAAGATGACGGAGCTATTTGTATTCAGCCTTGTTCTGCCCCCTTCCACGGGGAGACAAGTTTTGTCTGTGAAGACAAGAAGTGGCAGATGTTGACAGATGCCTGTGCAAACCTGGATGTTCAGTCCCTTTTTCAGGTGAGGTAACTGTTACAGATCTACTTTGACCTATGCTCATAATTTCTTGCAAACACAGCCCCTCCCTCCACACACTTCCAGTCTTGAGCAAAGGCAAGGAGATGGGATCCTGGAACACACATTAATTTGATAACAGGCTTTGACTTTGTCTTAAACCAAGTGACGGGAAATAAATTTGGGAAATTCCTGTGTGGAAAGATAATTCAGAAATGAAATCTCCTTGTTCACTTGGCTAATGTTCCTCACATGGATCTAAACCAAGACAATGATCCACTGGGATGAACCTGAGAAAAGAGCAACACCAGTATCTGTAATAATCAGGTGATTCACGGTAAACTCTCCCCAACTACAAAATAAAGAACTTCATTCAAGTCGCTTCAAGAATAAGGCACTGCATTTGGTTCGTGCCCCTTCCTTCATGTGTGTTGTGCTAGCAAGACGTTCTTCTCAGCTGAGCTTTGGTCCTGGATTTCAGGCCATCCAGCACATTCATTGCACTCCCCAGGACTGTACCTCTTGCCTGGTTGTAGCCGTAGCTTTGTTTTCATTCTGTTCATTAATTTTCTGAAATTTGTTTTCCTCCCTCCAGAGGATTTCTGGACTTGAACTCCTTCCAAGCGCTGGAGGACACCTTCCTTTCACAGCTAAAGGAAAGCCAGCGCATGGGAAACCTGGAGATGGAGCAAAATATTTTGGTGCCAATGACCACGGAAATAGCAACTGCCAAGCTGATTTTTCATGCATCATCCCAGATATCCTGTCTTCACCAGCCATTCCAGGGAACATTGCTGATATAGTGGAATTGCTAACGAAGATTTCCCTGCTGTTATCAGAGAAAGTCGACAGAGAAAAAATGCAGGTATTTACTTCTATGGGCTTCAAGAGGGGTTTGTGAGCTTGCCAGAGCATCCCTGCAGTGTGTTGTCCTTATAACCACTCTTCAGTGAAGCGGTGGCTGCAGGTCACACAGAGATCACCTGGAAAGAGTTTCCAGAGAGGGCTGTATTTTATTGTCAGAGAGACTGTTTGAACTGTTCATGTATGGTGAAAATACTCTGTGGAGTATTTCTTTAAAACTAAAAGTTTTCAGGAACTACTCTTCAGGAGAACGGTACTAGGAAGAATTGATTTTCAAAGTATGACACCATAGGGAAGGCCACCTTGGAGATGCTGACCCACAGCTGTGCTGTCATGTCTTGCGCAATGGAAACTGAAATCTCTCTCTGATAAACTCAGAAATCGGAGACGTGGGGAAAGCCCTGTAGGGAGGGTGATGCAGGCAGACCTGCATAGTGGGTCAGTGTTTGGAACAGAAATTAGGGGTCCTGATTTTTGCCTTATGTTTACTTCTCCAAACATCTTTTGAGCAGTGATATGCAGAGGATAGGACAATTCTGGTAGTCACCATGACAATGAGGTGTTTGGGTTTGGCTGTGATGGATCGTGGGAACCTGTTCATTGTCAAAGAATATTCCCTTTATAGAAATCACTCTTGAATTAAAAGAACCTTCCAGGAGGGTCTGCTGGTGCAATAATAGTTGATTTCTTTTAACATTAAAAAAAAACTTGTTTTCTTTTTTTTTTTTTTCCAGAGTTACAGCAGGATAGCAAACCATATTCTGAACAGCTCCATCATTTCCAACTGGGCTTTTGTAAAGGACAGAAATGCCAGTTCGATATTATTGGACTCAGTAAATTTATTTGCTGGGAAACTTCTTCTAAGAAATGGGTCGGAAAGTATACAGGAACACTTCATCTCTACAAAAGGCTACAGCATACATAAAAATACTTCAGGGAAAAGCTTTGATTTTTCTATGGAGTTCAACAACACAGGCAATATCACTGGGCATGTGGTCATTCCAGAAGAAGAACTTTTGAAGTTACCCAAGACTTCCAAAGCCATCAGCGTTGCGTTTCCAACACTTGGAGCCATTATAGAAACCAACCGGTTGGACCCTGTTTTTGTGAATGGAATGGTTTTATCGGTGTCTCTGCCAGAAGAGCTTCATCAAGTTTTGCTCATATTCGAAAAGATGAATAAACTGGAGAACGTCAAGGCTCAGTGTGTTGGGTGGCACTCTACTGAAAGGAGATGGGATAACAGGCCATGCACCGTGAAGTCGGACAACATCAGCAGCGTTGTTTGCGTTTGCAAGCATCGCCATTGGACGTTCAAATCGTTCTCCATTTTGATGTCCCCTACCATGCTGCGAAATGCAGTTCTGGATTATATTACACGTATAGGGTTAGGCCTTTCCATTTTCAGCTTGGTCCTCTGCCTTATCATCGAGGCTGTTGTCTGGCATCACGTTACAAAAACTGAAATAACCTACATGCGCCACTTTTGTCTGGTCAACATCGCTACGTCGCTTCTTGTTGCTGATGTTTTGTTCATTTTGGTGGCTATTGTGCACAATACGGCCCTAAACTACCAGCTGTGTGTAGCAGCCACCTTTTTCCTTCACTTTTTCTACCTTGCCTTGTTTTTTTGGATGTTTACCCTCGGCCTCTTGATTCTCTATGGATTATTATTAATATTTTTTAAGATAACAAGATCTGTATTCATAGCTACAGCATTCTCTATTGGATATGGATGCCCCTTGGTCATATCTATCCTCACTGTTGCTATTACTGAACCCAAAAATGGGTATTTAAGGAGCGGAGTCTGCTGGCTCAATTGGTATGAGACGAAAGCCCTTTTGGCCTTTGTTGTACCCGCTCTCAGCATCATTGTTGTGAATGTGGTGGTGGTGGTAGTGGTTGTGGTGAAGACTGGGAGATCCTCTGTTGGAGAAGGCTGCAAGTCCCAAGATTTGAGCAACATGATCCGAATTAGCAAAAACGTTGCGCTTCTGACACCTCTTCTGGGTCTCACCTGGGGGTTTGGGTTAGCAACGATTGTCGACAGCCGCTCTCTGGCGTTCCATGTTACGTTTGCGCTACTGAACGCCTTCCAGGTAAACTCTGCGAGGCTCAGAATAGCGTGCGCTCAGACTTTGAGCCTGGGAAAAGGTAGCAGAGCTAAGAGGGGCTGACAGCACGTATTGCACGTGGAAAAACAGGATCTAAGCTTTCCTTTCCACTCAACTATTTTACGTGGTGTGTGCGCTAGGCATCCTGCATTGGCACTGTCAGTGCAGGTGGGTAATGGCACAAAGCGGTTGGTGTAAAGTGTGGTGGAGATGGTGAATTCATGTCAAAATTCACTGGTTAATATCCAGTAACTGCAAAGATGTCTCATCCTTATCAATTAACAAACGCGCAGGAAATTCTCACTCGCCATTGAAGATGGTTCTGGTTTACACATCGATACAAACACCCAGTGCTACCCGCCACACTGTTGTACGCCCAGTCTGCCTTAGCTCTTCCTGGCTAAGGCTGCTGCTGAGTGGGGTGAGAAAGTCCTGGTACGTAACCCATCAGTCCGGTTCGCAATGAGAAAATTAGGATGGGTTATATATCCATTCCTGACATTCCCAGAGAGCCCGTGGGACCTGGGTGGATAAACTCATTTTGTGCGTTGCTGTTATCTGAGCTGGAAGTGATGAGATCTGTTACACTGACAAAACCATGATTTTATCTGTCCTTTAAGGAAATAGCAGCTAGATGCATTTAAGAGGCGTGTGGTTATGCTGGTTTTGTTAACTGGTTTTGTGATTTTGTATTTATTTATTTTTTTAGGGATTCTTCATCCTGTTGTTTGGGACACTTCTGGACAGAAAGGTACGTGGGTCACTTCAGCACTTTATTCTGGATTAGGTGAACATTTTCTGCACTCTGAGAAACTTCACTTTAACATATTTATTTTTTTTAAATCAACAGACAAGAGAAGCCTTAAGGATGAACTGCCTTTCGTCAAAGCGGAGCTGTAGTCTAGCAAAGGTAAAGATACATTGGGGATTTTTTTTCCTTAATGGGTTAATTTACCGACTTGCACATCTTCATATTTGTACATGGAAAGAATGGAAATGTCCACTAAATCTTACGTAGCTTAACATTTTTCTAAGGCAACCGTGTGCTGAAGGAAATACAGGTAGAGGATATTAAGCTTCTAAATATTAGAAGTGGCAATCCATAGATTTTTATAACCGCTACATAAACTACTGCTGTTACAAAATTAAAAATGGTATTTTAACCTAATCTCTTCACCTGTGGATATCAAAGCCCTTTAGGTATAGAATGCCTATGACTTTTTTTCCCCATCTGTAAAACAGAACTACTTTAAGGTTACTAAGTAAGGTACGGAATTCAGAGTCTCCAAAATCCAACGTAATGACCTGTTTGCCATCTTCTGGAGTACTGTGTCCTGTTCTGGGCTCCCCACCTCAAGAAAGACCGGGATCTCCTGGAGAGAGTCCAGTGGAGGGCAACAAAGATGATATAAGGCCTGTAGCATCTTCTGTATGAGGAGAGGCTGAGAGACTTGGGTCTCTTCAGCCTGGAGAAGAGAAGGCTGAGAGGGGATCTGATCAGTGTTTATAAATATTCAGATTGTGGGGGGCAATTGGACGAGGCCAAACTCTTTTCGGTGGTGGGTAGTGGGAGAACGAGGGGCAATTGCTAAAAACTGGAACACAGGAAGTTCACCTCAAACATGAGAAAGAACTTCTTCACAGTGAGGGTGACAGAGCACTGGCACAGGCTGCCCAGGGAGGTTGTGGAGTCTCCTTCTTTGGAGATATTCATGACCCATCTGGATGCCTACCTGTGCAGCCTGGTGTAGGGCACCTGCTTTGGCAGGGGGGTTGGCCTCGGTGATCTCTAGAGGTCCCTTCCAACCCCTACCAATCTGTGATTCTGTGATCTTCACAAAAATACAGGTCTATATAGCAGCAGGGCTGCTCTAGGTTGTCAGAGGATTATTCTGCTTTCCAGCTCAGGATGGAAACCACTCAGAGATCAGCCAGTACATTTGTGCTAATCTCATAAGAGCTTGAGGTTTGGGTTTTGGTGTGTTTGTTTTTAAATATCGGGGTAATTCATTAAAAGGAAATAAACGTTTAAACCTGAAGGAAACAACACTTTCAGCAGCTTCCTAGGAAAATGTTGGCAGAATTGATGTGTTGACATCACTGAGTTAGTGTTTCCTAGCTCTGCTGGAAACTTGTATCTCGTTTGTTAGATTTCTTTTGATACCAGGGCTTTAACGGTTTCACGCTGTATTTATAAAAGGGAATTCCCTCTAGCTGTCTTACAAGAATCATCTGCAGTGCTCCTGCTGTTCACCAGAAGAAGCTGTGTCAGTTCCATTTGGACTTTGGAAAAATGAAGCTATTTCCTTGCTTTTCCATGATCTATTTATTAATCGGTCTTGAGTTCTAGTATTGAAAGCTGCGGAGTCTTTCAGTGACAGTGTGTCCAGATGTACTTGGTTCATGAGGGAAAAACAGAGGGGTTAAGGGAACTGTACCTCCCCTTGGCTAGCAGCATTGCCCGGTGTGCTTTGGGTCATTCGGTGCAGGACAGGCTGCGCGTTTGTGCAGCCTCTGGCTCCTCTTCTCTGGATCCTTTCTCTGCGATTCAGTCTTCAGCTGCATCCCACGCTGCTGTTATGTGCGAAGTTTAAATGCAGTGCAGAAGGTCCTCTTTAGAAAAAAACCAACAACCCAACCAAAAAAAAGTAACAAACCAAACCCAATAACAAGCAAAAAGACCAATCCCCAAACTTCTGCTAAAATTAACTGTCTTCTGTCTAACAGAGGGGAAAAGAGAAAGGAAGTGCTTGAGACTGCTCCAAATTTAATAAACTGAGATTACAATTCCTGCTTTTACAGATCCAGGATCCAGTTAACAGTGAAGATGTGGAACCTCTGATCAGGCTTTAGGTCAGGATTGAAAGTTAAAATTCTCTCAAGTCACCAGCAATACAATATTCTGGAAAGAGCAGGTGGAAATTTCACTAATCCCATGACTCAACACTTGCTAAAAGTATTGTGATCTCACTGGGCAAAACCTGATGTGGAAACTGTGGCTGCATGTGCCGAAGAACTTGGGTGACGTCTCTCACCTGGGTGGAAGAGACCGTGTGTAGGTGTTTACGGTTGCCTAACAGAGAGGGGGGAAGATGTTAGTCATCCACTTTTGTAAACTTGGGTGTAAATATGGAGTTTGACTTGCAAGCCCTAGAAAAGTTTGTCATGCCGGAGATGATTGTTAAAAATAATAATAAAAAAATAAGTCTTGTTTCAGAGAGCCTTGGAATGGGACTGTGTGTCTGGGGGTTTAGTGGTGAATATGTAAAACATCTAGAAGGGTTATGCAGATTCTTGCTTCAGGTCTCCTGGTTTCTCCAGGCTCATAAGAGCCTTTTTTCTGGGTCAGATTTTAAGGTGACCACCTTATGGCATTTCTTGCAGGACTCTGAGACACCTCCTATTTGAAACGGAACATGGATGATATATCTAACCTGATCTGCTGATTTCTTTTCTCCTAGTCCTAACAGTGGACAGTTGTCTTCAGTGGGGCTGACCAGTGAGAGGAAAAGGAGAGCTTCTTGCACAGAAATCTTGGTTTGAGATGAGCCGAAGTGACTGACCAGCTCGGAGCATGGACGGCGCTGTCTTGGAGCACGACCACGGGAAGCATCACGAAAACCAGAAGAGAAAAGGCCCTGAACCTGCTGTCAGGAGCAGGAAGCTATCAGTGTTGCTGCAACCCTTGGAGGAAACACGCTGATACGTAGAGGTTGTTTCTTACCTTTATGAAGACTGCTGTGAGGGGAGTTTGTCCTCAGTTGCCATTTCAGTGCTTCAGTTTCTTTCTTTTCTGTTCACGTCAGTGCAGTAAGGAGCTGTACAGCGTGTGGAGCTCTTCTCAGATGATTTAATTTTTCATGTGATGTACGAATGTTGAGTGCTACGTAGCTCATTTTGGCTGTCCGATCAAAAGTGGTTAGGTGGCACTGCATTCATCACCTGCATCTATCCTCCCAGACTGATGGACAGCGTCACTCTATTTCTGCATTACAGCTGTTCTCTCCATCCCGATCTTTATTCTCTCCATCTCAGTACTTGTCTGTCAGAGGAATTGTACAAAGCCCTTTTTTGGTGTCAGGACAGAATTTTCATTCTTTTCCCAGTCCTGCAAGGGCGATGACAGAGATGAACACGAAAAAGCGCTTTGTAAATAATTAGTTTCCCTCTTTAGATGTGGGAGAGAAAGTTTTGAATGTGCTTCAGAGTTGAATCAAGTGGATGGAGATCTCCCGTGCCCTGTGCGATGTGCTGACAATGGAAATGGTTTGTCCATGCGAGATGGTGTATCGCACTGGTTTCATTAGAAAATCAGACCTTGGTCTGAGGAACCCTTTCTAATGGAAGCTCTGACAAAAATGTTCTCTCTTGTCAGGACAAATCGATGCTTTCAAATGGAAATAAAGTTGAAATTTTGTCATTGTTTCTAAT
Source organism: Psophia crepitans (assembly GCA_013399095.1). Classification (NCBI taxonomy): domain Eukaryota; kingdom Metazoa; phylum Chordata; class Aves; order Gruiformes; family Psophiidae; genus Psophia; species Psophia crepitans. Next base: position 213,105 of record VWZZ01007521.1, on the reverse strand, counting down.
ACGTGGGTCCTTATCCTCCTCTACCAAGAGGAGGAGTTAAATGCCCTTCAAAATTAGCTGGTATTACCCAAGTCAGAAATCACTCATCCCCCTGCGGCTTCACATACATTTAAAACATAGAAGATTTAATCAAAATAATATTGGTTTATGTCATCAGCACCCTTCTACTGAAGAGGGAGAAATGAACAGGCAGATGAACTGTGGGATGTGGGACATGTGATACATACTATGCAAAACCCTACAGCCACGTGTCTTGGAGAAGCTGGGGCTCTGGAGGGAGGTGCAGAGCTCTGCCCTGGGACCTAAGGCAGTTCTTGTCCCCAGGACTCTGGAGTTGGAGAGCTTTGATTAAACAGAAATAAAATGGGGCTTATGTGCTGCTGTAACATAAATTTAAAAAGACCATTACCCCAAAGTCCACTTCTGAGTGTCAAGCAGCATCTTCTGTGCTTTACCATCTTCCTTTTCTCGAAGCAATGAGAGGGATTTTTCTTTCCTTCCCCCCTTGCCCTCAAGTTACCTACATCTTGGAGTTGTCTTCGTTAAAGCTTTTTCAGCATCAGCAGCATCTCCTCCAAGTGCCGCACGGCCTGTTTCAATGTGGTATGAGAGCTAGGTGCCTCTTGTGCTTGAGGGATTTATTTCGCTGTGGTAGTATGACACACCTGGTTTAGGGATTGGCTGCTGTATTTTAAAGAATAGTTCAAAGAGCGACGCAGGATGCGGAGGGCCAGGTGAAGACGTTGGTCAGTGTTCAGCGCATGTCCTTTGCAGCCATGAACTCTTGTACAGGTACCTCTGTCACCCCTGAAGGAAGGAAACCACATTGTGCAGTCTGCAGTGTGGAAAAAACGGCTTTGCACCTGAATTTTCTGCAACGCGTTTAAAAAGTCCTCGATTCCCCACCGCGCTTCTGCTTGGGATGGCATTGAACTCAGCTGGCATTTTTTGTTCACTTGTTTTACTGCTAGCAGTGAAATTTTAATAATGAAATGTTGTGTTTTTTTTTTTTTATAGCACCTGAAATTTTTAGAGAATTGGCTTCAACTTAGTGCCTTAAACGTCTCTCGTGTGTGTGCACACATGCGTGTGGGAAACCACGGGCCGTTCTGTGGATTTATAGAAAGTTTCAGATGGGGCTTCCTTGATTGCACGCACCCCCTCCAAAGTCCCGGGAAATTCAGCAGGAGTCTTGGCCAGGCAGCAGCACTGCACACGGAGTCTGTTTCATTGGCAGTTTGCTGAGAAAAGTATCTAGGCCGTTTATCAAAGGGTGTTTGAAGTGCGATGCTCATTTTCAGCAGCTGGCACGCAGCAGCCTGCTTTACCCTGCGTTTTATGATCGTTTGCCTATTGAAAAATAACCGGGCTCTTACAGAAAACCAGTTAACGGTACAGGATGAGGATGAGCACTGAAGTTTTATTTTTAATACCCCCAAATTAAACTGACCGGGAGCATGAATAAATGTTTTTGCAAGGTGAAAGCTGTAGCTTTATGGGTTGTGAACTGGTGCCTCTTTAAATGCCGCGGGCTGATGCCCGGTTCTAATTGCAGCTGTGGGGGGAAAAGTATGAAAATCACTAGGGTTGGAACTCTGCCAGTTTCCCAAATTATCAGTATTGCAACATCTTAATAATGCCAGTGTTGGATGGGTCAGATGTGTAGGAGCTTGTTTTGGAGCTGTTCCACCCAGACTACCAAAGCGGTCAGACTTGAAAACCCCACATGCTGTTCTTCACAAGGTGTCACAATTAATTGGGACAACCCTTTCTTCCCCCCCAAGACTTACAGCATTGCCAAGCATAGAGAGATGTCAGAGTTCCTTGGCTAGGCAGGTAAAATTGAATTTTCTTGACTCAAGGTTCATGCCAAGACCAGTTTTTGGGCAGAACATTAATTTACCTCAGATACCTCAAGTTTCACGTTGCCTTTCCAGGGCCAGGCAGTTTTTCCCCTTCTCTTTCATCTGGCACAGGCATCTCTTTCACAGCTGGCGAATCAAAAGAGAGGAAGATGCCAAACCAAAGTCTTGGCAGGCTGTTAACAAGGCTGCTGGACAACCCCTTAAAACTGCTTATGGTTGATGCTCGCCTGCTGCTATCTCCAGGCACGCTTCCAGCCTGCTGCCCGTGGCTCCAGGAACCAGCTGGTCCTTCGTCTTTGGTCCTTCACAAAGACATTACGTTGCTCTGTGTCTGGCTCGCTGGTTTGCCTCCCTGAGAAGTGTCACAATGCCCTGTGGTCAGTCTGCTTGGCTTTAGGTGTCAACGGTACGTGTTGCTAAACAGCAGGGTTTGTAGGGTAATGTCCCTCCCAAGAGAGAGCCTCTCAGGAGCACTGTCACCTCCCCGGCTCCGGTTTCAATGTTTTTGTTTAGGCTAATAGTACTACTGGAGTGTATTTCCAGCATCTCTGTGAATGCGATCAGGTCAAAAGTATAAACCCAACAGTCTTTACCCTCCCTGGCCCCCAGGTCAGATGCCCCATTTGTGTCCTGTAGGCAGAGTGATGCTGATGACTTAGCTTGTCATTTCTAAAATACTCTGTGCTATAAACCAGATGATTTTGTTTTCATTCTCTCAAGGGGGATACAATCAATATCAAAAGCCATGAAGAGTTGCATATCATTTTAACTCTTCTGTTATCTTTTGATGTAAGCAAATTTTTTCATGGTTTTGCTCTGTAGCTGGACGTATTTTTCTTGAACTGCTTCCATCTGGATGTGACAGAGAAACCTTCCTGATGGTGTAAAGGTTGTAAACTTGTTTACATGCAATCTGCATGTCAGGTCAAGTTTGGTTGGCCACCATGTACCTTTGGGCCCTCAGGTTCCCGTTGTGTCTGGAACCTAACCTGAATTTAGCAACACCTTGAGGCCAGTTCAAACTTTGGGAAAAGGTTGCATGCCTCTTCTGATTTTACAAAAAAATAGTTCATCTGTCACTAATTACTGCAGCCACATGCTAAGGTCGTTCTTTTTCACCGCTGGGAAAAAAGTCAGCTTTGGTCAATTTATTTACTCAACCGTAGCCAGTAAATGGAATTGCACTTCTATTTGTTCAGTGGTGCTAAACTTGAAAGGCCCAGTGCTCTCCTGCTTGCTTTAAGCATCAGTCTTTACTTATAGCTCTTCAACCCACATGAAAGATGTAGATGTACCCTTTGGGTACTTTTGTTTCAGGTTGAAAACAGTAATAAATATTTGTGTTAGTTATTTGAAGACTAAGTGTTGAACAATGGATTGATTAGACAGATCATTCTGACCCTTGGGGAGTGCAAGTTGAGTTTTATAATTTACTTCTTAGGCATGCTGCAGGGTCTCTGGTCAGGGAACAGGCAGACTGTCACAATTACTGGGCCATTGGAAGATTCGGCTATATTTAGCTTGAATATGTCCAGTTTCAAATACCCTTCCTTAAGGAGGACAGGTTAGTAGTGGAACAAAGTATTTTGAGCAGCAGTAGTTTTCCTTTCTCTGGTGTGGCTAAGCCAGGCTTTTGGTAAGCAGTAGTTACTGGGATCTGTGCAGTGGTGTGAAAGCAGTTCTCCAGCCAGCGAAACAGTCCCCTGGCCTTAACCCTCAATAGCTGTCCCAGGCCTTTCCTTCCGTTGCTGCATTGTTATCAGCAGCCAAATGTGAGTTTCTGGTGTTACAGGTGGCCGTTCCTGGGTAGAGCTCTCTGATTTTGATGGGTCTTCAATGACAGTTGTAAGGAAGAGGAAGGCGCGGGTAATTGCATCAGTATACTTGCATTCGTGCCAGCTCTCTTAAACCCTGCTATTCGTTAATACTATCTTTAGTCCCCTTTGAAAGAGCGTTTTTCTTTCAGAAATACTCTGACGTCAGTAGTTAATCCTGACCTCTCGTGGTACAAGAGAGTGGAACTGGAGCTGGGGTCCCACTCACCTGCTTAAATCACATCAGGTCTATCACACTGCTGACTCTGAGCAATCACTATTTCCACAGTACAGGATCCACTTTTCTGGGTAATGGCAGGAACTCACGCAATCTTTGGTGTAGCTGCCAATCTCCTACATTGCTGGGATGGTTGGCTTGGGAGTTCTGACACAGCCTGGATTTTTTACCTAGTTTCTGCAATATTACGAATTGTTGTCTTAATCTCTCTTTGCTGCGGAGAGCCCGAGGTATTCATCTAGCCAGCTGGAGAGGTACAGCAGAAACCCTCTCTTTATCTCCTGTACTGCAAATAGAGGTGCTGCTGGAATAGGGCAGTAAAACAGAGGATTTTTGACCTTTTTATCAATGAGCTGTAAAGCTACTGAAGTACAATGTGTGTCAGGATCTGCCAGAAGATCTATTGAAGACAAGACTTGAAGGCTGACTTTGAAGTGTTCTGATTAGTAGTAAAATTCCCACTACCTCTAAAATGAACTGCCAAGAAGTAAGTGTTTTGAAAACATGTGCTTTTGGGAAAAAGGTTCATTTTTTTTAAGCTTTTATTTTTTAAGGCTAAAAGAAACTGTTGAGAATTAACTAGAGATTTCTCTCAGACATGATCAAACTACATTCCAGCCTTCTTTTGGGCAAGCTAGATAGATTGACCTGTCTTTGCACTTTCGGAAGAGGAGTTGTAGTATTGAATTTGTACTGATTTCCATTTTTGCTAGCAGACAGAAGAATTAATTTAGTACACAAATGCATCTTGGACATGAGCTCACAACGTGTTCTCACAGCCCAGAAAGCCAACTGTGTCCTGGGCTACATCAAAACCAGTGTGGCCAGCAGGCCGAGGGAGGGGATTCTGCCCCTCTGCTCCACTCTTGTGAGACCCCCCCCTGCAGTGCTGCGTCCAGCTCGGGGGTCCCCAGTACAGGAAAGACATGAAGCTGCTGGAGTAAGTCCAGAGGAGGCCACAAAGCTGATCAAAGAGATGGAGCACCTCGCCTACGAGGACAGGCTGAGGGAACTGGGGTTGTTCAGCCTGGAGAAGAGAAGGCTCTGGGGGGACCTTAGAGCAGCCTTCCAGTACCTAAAGGGGCCTTATCAGAAAGATGGGGAAAGGCTTTTTAGCAGTGCCTGCTGTGACAGGACAAGGGGTGACAGTTTTAAACTAAAAGAAGGTAGATTCAGCCTAGATGTAGGGAAGCTATTTTTTTTGTGATGAGGATGGTGAAGCACTGGCACAGGTTGCCCAGAGAGGTAGTAAATGCCCCATACCTTGGAAACATTCAAGGTCAGGTTGGATTGGGCTCTGAGCAACCTCCTTTAGTTGAAGATGTCCCTGCTCATTGCAGGGGGGTTGTACTAGGTGACCTTAAAGGTCCTTTCCAACCCAAACTATTCTGTGATCCTTCAGGTTACAAGCTGTGTTAAACATACAGGAATTTGGGTTGGCTTCTTTTAATGAATGTGTTTGAAAACCTACCATGAAAAAGGAGAGTCAAGACAAAATTTATGGCCACTCAGAAGTAAGCTGCAAAAGCAGGAATGAAATTCATAAAGTTTAGTGGCTGACATCTGAATCCGATACAAAACAACTCAATCACAATGTTCGCAAAGATAAAAGCTATAAATCTTTAGGCTGACTGGCTCATGGGAGGCTTAGTGCTTCAGCAACCACCCCTTGAAACCCCACCTGGGACCGGCTGTGATAGCAAGGCTGTAGCTGGATGCAGGGTTTTGGCCATCAGGTTTCTTCAAGAGAGTATGTGCTGTCGTGTGTCACCTCGTTGGGTTGTGCCGCTCCACGATGTGTCATGTGGCTCCTCTTGGGTTGGTCAGCTCTAACTTGCGCCAGACCCATTTCACGTTGAAGCCTCTGTAGGTTGTGATGGTGCAAAGTGGGAGCATGTTGTGGGGCAGAAGAGAGTAGTGAAGTCTCATTAGCTGAGACTACCATAGAGACCTTTGCATGGGGGAGCTTTGTCCCAGAGCATCTGGGACATCTGCAGGTTCAGTGTGTGGTGATGAGAGATAGCAGATGCCTGAAGCTGAAAGCAAAGGTTGATGCAGAAGGAGATGAGATGTCCAAAGATTGCTCTCCCAGGTAATATGGAGCTCCGCAGTTGTTTAGCCGCAGCAGAAGACAGCCTCTAAGTAGAATGCTTTACTGTGGGGGGGTTCACAAGAAATAAACATGCAAAATGGGATGCTCCAGATGAATGTGTGACTTCTCCTTTCTAAAGGAACACTTCCCTTTTTACTGGCAACAGTCCTAAACTACTTAAATTATAGAGCTGTATAAATAGCTGGCACCTGTTCCTGATCACTTGAGCTACTACAAGGTTCTCAAAAACAAACATGCTTTATGGAAGGGGAAGTTCAGCGCTAGAGGCTGTGTGAGAAACACTGTTGTTGCTTCCAGCTCCTCTATGAATTCTAGTTTGCAAGGAGGCAAGAAATGCAAAGGGAAGCTGTTTGAACCAAATAAGCGCGACTTTCAGCTGAAATATGCCTGAAATACAATTGATCTGATGACAGAATAGTCACCTCTGCAGCGATTACCTTAACTGCTGTTGGTCAGTCCTAATTTCTTCCAGTGTGTAAATTCTCTCGGGGGCGATGTCAAGAAGTGCCTGTAAGCCTGTATCCTCCTTTTCTAAAATCATTATGGAAAATTGTGTCCAAGAATAGCTCCAAGGCTGACATCTTCTGTGGGGAGTCTGAGTGCGTAATTAATGCTGGATGTGGCACGGTGGGCACCAGCTCTGAAGCAGAAACGGTCACAGGTAGAGTGGCTGAAAACCCAGTGTTTGTTCTTTAGAGAGAGCAAAAAAAAGTTTGTGATGGCAAAAGGTCTGATACTGGTTTGCACCTTTGGTCCTGCTGTGCAGCTGCCCGGTCAGGATGCAGTTGTTCGGAAAGAAGGCAAAATGTTCTACTGACTGTGTGGCTGGTCACATCAGGCTGAGTGTAACAGGACTAGGACAATCCACAGCTCGTCCTAAGCCCATTCAGAACCTTAATGCTTTAATTAAACTTACCATTCCCCTAGCAAGGTGTTAATACTTTTAAATGTGGATCTACCTAAACGTTTTTTTTACAGGGACTTACATATGGTTGTGTGTGTCAACTCTGTTAAAAAATTCCCCACAGGCTATTTATCTTAGTGAAAGTTTTCGATAACTTGATTTTCCTAAAAGTTGACCAGTCCAACCATTTATGTGGATGATTACAAACGGCATTAGGACTTCAACCTTGAGTTTTATTTCTTGAAGGTCTTCACACTGGTAGCTGTATTCTCTGACCATGGTTAAGTTCTCTCTTGGTAGAACAAAATAACACAAACCTGACCTAAGTATCAAATATGAATATTGAGAATTCAACCTATTGTTTTGTGCTATAGAATCATGGAATCGCTTAGGTTGGAAAACACCTTTAAAATCATCGAGTCCAAATGTTCTGTGATTGCACAGAGCTCAGCCTTCTCGAGTCCTGGACCATGGCTCAAGATCCTATGTGATCTATCCTCACAGTATAAGTGAAAAATAATAATAATGCTAGTGACTTTGAAGGCTTCCTCTTGAATATTTTCCATTATATACGTGTTTATGAAATTACACTCTGAAAGATATTGGTGATAGGTAAGAGAAATATTTGCAAATACGTGCCTGCTAAACAAAAATCGTTGCCCTGTGCCGTTTTAGGTAGAAATGGTGTGATTAAGTAGCAGAAGATAATCTTCCACTGCAGGCAGAAAAGTAGATGATTAATAATCACTTACCAAAATTCTTAATTGTTAATTTTGCTGATGCAAGGGGAGAAGGGTATCCTACAGACGTTACATCTGGAGTCATGTGTTTCTATGAAAGAAACTCGCTTAAAAATGATATTGTTTTCAACTGGTGAACTCTGGGCTTGAACTCCGGTTAGCTTGATATGATTTGACATAACTAAATCATTGTTTCCAGGAAATAAAAACAACTCATGTGGCTCAGAGACCAATCTTATGACAATGTAAGTAAAAACAGTCTGAAACAAATTCTTGGATTACTTCTTCAGGGTAAACCCATGATTTTCATAATGCTTTGTTGCTGTTTTCAGACCAAAGTTATTTTATTGGTACAGTTAAGATAAACCAAGCAAACAAGAAAAATAAAAATGTGCACTTGTACAACAGTGAATTGCCCTCGTAAGTAAATAAAGCCTGAAAGTTTGAAGGGGCAACTAGAGCACTTGTTGATAATTTTCTTTGCCCTGATGTAAAGAAGTCTGAAACTTTGGTCGTCTTGCTTTTATATCGCAACTGTCTTGGCAGTCATTCAACCCAAGTTCTGTACAAGCTAGGAGTGAAGAAAGCATCAGTGCAACCAAATACCGCTTTGGAAAATAGCATTCGAGGCAAGTTCCATCTGAATTTCAAATTTCTTCTGTCTTTTCCTGGGCTGTTCAGCGAACCTAAAGCCTTTCTTGCAGAATTATTGTTAGAATCACAGTTTTACATAGTTCGGGTTGTGTTGCTTCTCTGTTGAAAGGTAACTGAAAGACACTAGGTCTGCTGGTTTGAGGAAGCCGTTGCCCAGGCATGCACCCTGAGATGGCATTAAGACTTTCATACTTGGTATCCTGGGCAGGGTCGGTCTGTCTGCAGGCTGGACGTTCACTTCTGAGCCAACATTTTAGGGCAGCTTGATGAGCAACTCGGAGATACTGCTGTCAGCAAGCTCACTGACTGCTGCTTTAAGTTTTCCCCCCCGCCAAAGGGTAACCGTAAGTCATAGAATCGTAGAATGGTTTGGGTTGGAAGGGACCACAAACTCCTAATGCCATCTCAGGTTGCGTACCTCTGTAGCGTCTTTTGGATGACAGTTATGGTTTTACCATCCCTGAGGGTGTTTAAGGAAAGGTTAGATGTGGTACTTAGGGACGTGGTTTAGTGGGTAATAGGTGGTGGGGGGATGGTTGGACTAGATGATCCTTGAGGTCACTTCCAACCTTAATGATTCAATTCTATTCTATTCTATTCTATTCTATTCTATTCTATTCTATTCTATTTTCTCAAGCAACACAGTTCTCAGTGCATTAACTTTGATTTTTTTACTACGATGCCGTAAAGATAGGAAATGATAGATTTATTTGTGGATGAAATATTTCTTTGGCTTTATCATCAGACTTAAAGGTGTGTGCAGGTAGCAAAATATATTACACAGCCTTTCTATGTGCGGGGAAAAAAAATAAAAAATCTCTCCATGCAATATCAATAGAGGCTATTAAGGACTAAATTCGTTTGATTGTTAACATCTTTGTAGGGCTTTGATTATGTAGAGCTATTAAAAATAAACCACTGAACCAGCGAAGGGCAATATCTCTGATAGGATTAATATTTACCAATTTGTGGTCTGCAGCAAAGGTGTGATATCTGTTAGAGCATGCGTGGCTGGGGCTACAGAGCAACGCGATTGTTTGTTGCCTGCGCTCGTTGAGAGAAAGATGAGGGAAAACATAAATTAATTTCCCTGTTCTAATTTTTTTATCCTCGAAGATACAGGCAGTAGCTTCTCGGAGAGGCTGAGATGGAGGCAAGAATTTTTCCCTAAAGATTGGCTGAAGGATTTTAAAAACGGAAGCCATGTGGAAGAATGAAAATATGGAAACAACAGGAAAAAAAGCCCTCACAAAACAACATTTTGCTTACAAAGAAGTCATAGCTTTTAGTGAAAAAACTGAGTGGTTTAGAGGCTTGCTGTTTTATTAACAACAAAATAAGCAATTTTCTGGGGGGAGCAGAAGGATCCTCCAGTCCTTCTGAAGTGGGCCACCAAAAGAATCAAAAGCAGCTTCATTATGAGGAAAAGTTAGTGAAAACAATTCTTGTGTATCCTTTGACAGCGTTGAATTTGAGATGGAAAAATCTGACTTTCAATCCTCGTTCAGTATTTCCTGTGTCTGCAGTGTGAACCCAGTAATGACTTTCCTTACCCTTTTGCTTCCTGCTTTTGCCTCCGCAGGGACTTTCTGATACACTTCCAGATACGCTGTGTTTAAAGTTTTTCTCAGTCCTCAGCTCGTTTGCGGATGTGGTGCTCAGTACAGCACTAAGACCCATCTCTGGAGCAGCTCCTGCTGGGCTGTGAGCTGAGCACCTTTGGAAATGTCCGGTTGCTCTCTCCATCGCCTCTCCTTGCTAACGCTGTGTGAAGCCAGAGGTGAGCCAAGGGCAGGGCGAGCATCCCAGTTGTAAGGGAATGGCGCCCAATTAAAAGTTTGGGCTGCTGTGTGACCTTGATAAAAGCGGTTTTTAAAAGTCAAAGTCATCTTGCTCAGCACATTCACACTTTCTTTTTCCTGACCAGACAGCCATTGAAGGTGCAAGTATAATGGAATCTGTCGTTTTAATGTCACAGATTTCCCCCCTTTCGTCGGCGTTAGCCCAGACCCGTGGGGAATCTGCAGTGTGAGCTCTGAGCTCTCCATCCCCGACGCATCTCCTTTATCAACCAGAGTCATCCAAAAGGTAATTTTTTTTTTAAACCACAAAAATGTATATTTGAAGGGATAATACACACAACACCCAAACTCGCTCTCTTTATTGACCAGATCCTAAACCAAAATGACATATTCTTCATTCCTGGGACCAAGGCATAACCATAACTCCTCTCTCCTGATATTAACAGTTCTGGAGAGGTATTAGGGATTGGCATAGGCTAGACTCTTCTCCAGGTTATTCACGTCAGTAATGGAACCACCTAAGTCTGTAAGAAGAATACAGGGAATTTCTATTCTGCCCAGTAAAACAATTTTCCCTCTCGTCGAGCCCACCTCTTCAGAGGGAGAGTGTAGTGGAAAGCATGCATGAGGTTATTAAACACAGCCCATTTCCGTGGCGTCTGCAGGGTAATAATCCGTGCTCGCTGCTAAACATCTCGTACGCTACCGGAGTATACCAGGAATAGCACTAATAAGCACCATCCCCGCTGTCAGGATTTGTAGAGACAATTTAGGGGCATCTACAGCTCTTCTTGCCTTTACCATTGGGCAGAAAAAAACTTTCCTTGGTGAGCCAAAAGGTACAACCTGTCAAAGTTAAGTCACTTACCTGAAAATGGTGCATTTATTTCACATTTATCACAGAACTTTCAGTGTGCGAAAAGGAAACAAAGCCCAGCTGAGCTGCGGGGTTTACAAGCTTGACATCTTAAAATTGAATGATGGACCTTACATAAATATCAGTACAAATGATCATTTTTAATTTCATATAGAGCATGATTCTGCTGAAATGAAATGTGTTGTGAACGTGGCTGTGTTCTACTGGGAACTTCCAGAAACCTCTGATATCTGCAGTGGGCTTTTTTTTTTTTCTGTAAATATTGACCTAACTGTTCAGAGCAAGGATGATGTGGTGAAAACCCTAAGCCAGGAAAAAAATTCACCTGGCCTCCAACCTGCACCTTGCCATCCCACTCTGCACTGTGCTGGTGTGGCCTCACCTCGAGTACTGTGTGCACCTTTGGGCACCACAGTACAAAAAGAACATAAAACTATTGGAGAATGTCCAGAGGTGGGCAATGGCTTCCTTGGAAGGGGGAGCGAAGGGACAGGCGCTGATCTCCCTCTGGTGCCCAGCGACAGAACCCCAGGGAACGGCCTGGAGCTGCCCCAGGGAAGGGTTAGGGTGGAGATCAGGAAAAGGTTCTTCCCCCAGAGGGTGGTGGGGCCCTGGCACAGGCTCCCCAGGGCAGTGGTCACCGCACTGAGCTGGGCTGAGTTCAAGCAGCGTCTGGGCAACGTTCTCAGTCATCTGCTCTGATGGGGCTGGTCCTGTGTAGGGCCAGGAGTTGGACTTGATGATCCTAATGGGTCCCTTCCAACTTGGGATATTCTATGATTCTTCCCCAGGACTGTCACATATAGGTTATTGCCTTTTCCCACAGGGAAATTTGGAGGAAGTGGATAAATTTGCAAGAGGAGGAATTTACAGCTGAGTGCTTTCCTTTTGTCAGGGGCCCTTCTGGCCCTTCCTCAGCCGTATGACTGATCGTGTAGCATTACGTGAGCAAAATGCAATTGTCTTGGAAAAAAAAGACACATCTACCTTGTCCTACTGCAGGGATGAGCTTGTTCTTGCTCCAAGGCATAACTGCATTTTTCTGCCATGGACAGTTGTGAGCACTGTGTTTATCTGCTGGTACCACGGATGTGGACCAGCTGATGGAGAGGGAAGAGGAAGCAAGTCCTGGATCATCTGCACAAGAAGGTATATGGCCAGTACACATGAATTTGTTAATTTCTGGTGTGGATGTTATCTGGTACGAGTCATGCATCTTCTTTCTGTGTCCTGACTTTAAAATGTCAAAAAAATGACAGAATAAAGAGTTTGAGTAAAAATGGAACTCTACTCTGAATTTCCACCTTTTGTGGAATAGGTTTGGATTTATTTTTTCAATTTGTGAACATTTTTATAAATTCTTTATGAAAAGAGTAATTCTCCAATCTCCCTATGAAAGCATTCATTTTCAGATTTACTCGATACCAAAACTCAGTTTTCATACCTATGTTCTGCTGAGCTCATCCCTGATGTCAGTCCAGCCGCTCCTGGTATTGGTAAACAATTTGATAAACTTAGCAGTGCAATTTTACCACAGGTTGTAAATGTAACATGAAAAATGACTTCTCCAGTCCCGCTTCCTGCGTTGTGGGCAATTATGAACAGAAGTTTTAGAAGGCTGGTTACTTCCCTCTTGCTCCGTTTTTTTTTCCTTAACACCTGTATTTATTCCAGGCCCTTCCCACGTGGAGGAGTTGTTACCAGTTTGGTACCTGACTGAAAGTTTAACTCCAATTTAGGCAAAGTGTGTCTAATCTAAATAAATGCCCAACACACAGTTCCTAATGAATCCACAACCATCCTCCCCTCTACTCTTGACTCCTCTTTTTCTTAGTATCAAGACATGATTTTGCTGATTTGCCTCTGGTGGCACGAAAGACACTCCCGTAAAATCACCTTCTCTTAAATTCTTTTCCTAGGTTTTCTGTGCTGTTTGGGTTTTTTATAAAATCCCCTTTCCTTGGAGCTGTCTGTTGTGGTGTAAATTGTAATCATGCGTTAGGGGCAAAAATGTTGAAAGAAATTCCTCAGGGAGAATAATGGGAACATCTTTCGGTCTTAGCAAGTTAATGCATGATTTCACTTTCGCACATGTAAAATGGCTGCATCAGCGAAACGTTTCCCGGTGTTGGGATTGCACAACCATGCCACTTGTACTAAGATCCATTAGGAGTGGTTTATTTCTTTTCATTAGAAATAGGAAGTGATGTGATTTTTTATCTAATTTCTCTTTAGGGGAAAATGTCACTGTGACTTCATTAAATTAACATTCTTGGGGCGATTTCTGCCTGTGAACTTTTCTCAGAAAAATCACCCGTATGTGCTGATCATCCTGAACTTTAGCACGAATTTGGCATGTGCTAATTTTGCTGGCAAATTCTTAATTAAACAAACTTTAATTACATTTAACAAAACCGTGAAAAGCCAGTCACAAAGGTATAGACAAGTATGTCTTTCCTTAATATTCTCTATTGTGTCTTGGGAGCAGTAATCTTGGAAACTTAGAAATATTTTAGCTATAAAAGCCTCAAAAAATCGCAGGGAGATTGAATGGTAAGGAAGCACCCTGTAATTAAATGGATGGTGTCATAGGTATAGGAAGTTATTACTTAAATAATTTTAAAATTAATTTGGGGTGTAGGGAAAAAACATATCTGTGCAATGTCTGTGAGCCTTCAATGAAATAATATGGTTGTGTGAGACCAAGAAAGAAAAACTTACCTGCATCCTTCTGCTCCACGGAGTTTGAGTAGTCTCTTTATGTTTGCAGTCTGAAGTAAGAAACCAGCCTTATAGTGTCCTAATAAGTGATTCAGAAACAAATAATAACGCACATCTCAAGCACATGTTTTTGGCATTCTCTGTATTTTAGCCTGAAGACCTTTCCAACCTCAAACTGGTCCTTGTTTTACTGGTACTTTAGAGGATCATAACGCTGTAATGAATGCAAATAAAATTATTATAGGAAGTCTTCTCCGTTGTGCGTGTGAAGACAGATGGACTTGTTTCCAGTGATGCATTAGAAGCTACAGCTTTTAGCGCTGATATGTAACATCCAGGTGGTGAGTGACATGGACCGCCCTGGTAGGGGTGGTTTAATGGCTGAAATTTGTGTGTGTGTTTGTGACAGTGCAAAAGTAAATCTGTTTTCTTTTCATGGCATGGAAGGAATGAGGACATCATTAAAGGACAGATAAGAATAATTCAGTGAAGTATCCGTAAATATTCATTGTTGCATGAGTGGCTGGCTCCTAGATAATGAGTTTGTGAAGCAAGAATTGCATTTGTGTGATGAAAGCAAAATATTCCCGTTACGTTGAATGGTTTGAATTCCTTGCAAGTTTGACAGAAGTCCCCTCTCTAGTTGTACCCTATTTATGACCTTTAATGTTCTTGGGAGAAGCCCTCTCCATGGGGTATCTCTGCGTGCTTCCATGCTGAGTTGGGATTGAACTTCAGTCTGGAGGTGCATGTGTGTCCCCGTCATCTATGGAGCTCATGGACTACCCTGGACTGGATGCCTTATGTTTAAGGGAGATGGATCCCACTTCCTTGCCCTTTCTATGTACTATGGCATGTGATAGTACGCAGAGGAGGTGTCAGGTGTCCTCTCCATGAGTGCTGTTTGATTGCTCTTGCACAAGGCTGGGCATCGCGGTGCCCCAGCGCATTTTGTTGGCTACCCCAAGATGGCAGCTCAGGCTGAAGACCAAAAGGACGTGCAGAGGAAATGTAATTTTCTTGACAATGCAATAGCCATTTCTTCTGTTTTCCAAAATATGGCAGCTCAGTTCCCCAAGAGATAAAAAGCATGTATGCTCTCACTGAATTCAAGATATGGAAGACCCTGGCTCTCCCAGAGAACATCTGCATATCTCTTTCCCCTCCCTTGCAGCAGCATGGCATGAGCACATGATCCTCCTATTTTCTTTTGCTTGGAACGTGAGCACTGCTTAGCTTTCTCTTTGGCCGCAATGCTTCGCATCCCTCCTCCAAACCACAAAGTTGAGTTCATATTCTCCATCTCCGCTTCTCAGGAGTGAAGGAAAATACTCTGCCTCCTGAATGCTTCACTCAAACCTGCGTTTGTACCTCTCTTGCCAGAGCTACTTTCCTTCCTAGCTGTGGTGGGATTGCTGCGAGCTGAAGAACAGCAGGTGCCAATTGCTACCAGGACAGTGCACCGGCGGCAATATTGTACAAACCGAGACTCCCTGGCTCCCATCTATGAGCTGATCCATCAACTAGAGAATCAGGGAGTCATTAGTAAGACCCACTCACCTTTTGGTAGTCCCATATGGCCAGTGCAAAAGTCTGATGGAAGGTGGAGGTTAACAGTGGACTGTGGTGGCCTGAACGAAGTGATGAAGTCAACCCACCACACTAGCTCTATGCTTCACTTTTGCTATAAGCATTTGGGGAAAAAAGTATCTTATTGAATAGAAGTGGAAAACTTTTCTGTTCTTCTTGTTAGAAGAAATTGCCAACGTAGCATGCCAATCAGTTTGATATGTATTTCCCATTTTTGGTGGGGTTTATGTGATGAGGCAATTTACTCATGGTTTCCTTATTTTTCACTCCAAACGTGAATGACAAAGCACTTTTTCCTAGAGAAAAACTCAGTGACCTTGGAAATATGCACCACATCAACTCCTACCAGCAAATTTGTGTCCAGACATGCAGTGTATCTATAATTTATGTTGATGCCCTTGAAATAATCTCAGCAAGTTCAGCAGTGGCTGGTTAGTGTGTGATTCCCTGTCACGATATGCCCAAGTCTTTTCTTAATCTCATTGCTTCATTATGAAGATGTAGTCTCTTACCAGTCCTCAAGGCGTTGCTCTCACAATTGTGAAAATTCCAGCTAGAGTTCCAGTAATTATCTTTTTTCCTTCTGTTTTCCATAGAACATTATGCATTTATAATTACAAAGAGGTTTTTTGTTAAAGCATTTCCTGCTTCTTGGATAGACTTTATTTTCAAGTTCGAGTTCGTGTTATGAGGTCCAGCCCTCTGACTGGGAGCTCCCAGTACCCCAGCAGAGATCCTAGCAGTCATGTGTCACCATTTAGAGAGAGACTGTGAACAACAAGGGATTTAAAATAAATAAATAGACTTCTTCTGAACACTTGGAATGTTGAAAGTGAAGGCTTATCCACCATCACGGGTGTGTGTGTTTTCAAATCTTTTATTCCTTTAGGAAGAAAAAATTTTTAGAAGATAACACTTCAGGTGACACATTTTTACTGGAACTTTACTCAGTCGCTATGTGGGACATTAGGCTCTCATAGTGTGAAACTCATAAAATTAATCCACTGAGTGTAGAGGGCTCTCTTATTCAAGCAGAAGTTTTCTCCATCCCTCTGGTAGTATGATTTATGCTGCAGTGAGAACCTTGTAGAAGAAGGGCTTAGAAAAAAGAAAATTGAATGTTTTGGTTGATTTTACAAGACTGAGCTGGGCTTTGCTGCATACCATACCCATGAGTTCTGGTTACTCTCCGTGCTGCGGTCACTCAGTGCCCTGCCTCTTCTTCGGTCTATGTCTGTTAGTGAATATAATCTGAGTATCCTAAATAGTTCCAATGTCTCATTTGATTTTATTCACCCTGTAATTCTTACTATGTTCCTTTTATCATTTCCCAGTTAATCTACTTTGGCGTCAGAACTTAAAGCATCTTGTTAAAAATACTTGTATTATACTAAAATAATTAAAAACAACATTGAACTTTCCTACATGAAATATATGCTTAGTATCTTAGGTAGATTATAACATCTAGAAAGTAGATTCTCTGCTTCTGTGCATGTTGCAGTAATTAAATCCCCACCATGAGCCATAGTTTGATTTATTTAAAAGCTTTCTGGATTTAATGATAGTTCACAGTTTGATGGCAATAGCAACATTATCTTAGCAGTACTTGGTGTAGCATGAACAAGAATTAGTCATTAAAACTTAATCCTTTCATTTGTGGAGAAAAGGTACAATTAATGCAATGGCTGTTTCAAGGATTAGGCAATATTTTTGTTGTTGCTGTTTATAAGGACATAGCTTCTATAGGAGCAGATACACATTTGTTTCCTATTAAGTTAATGATCAAAAAGTCCTTAAAATCCACTTCATGCTTTTTTGGAACACTTAGACGGTTGGTTTTTTTATTCCAGACTGTAAAAGCTCTTGGTGCTGTTTCCCTTAGCAAGAAGTGGAGGAGTAACTCTCTTATTAGAAATGCAGCGACAGCATCATGACTAATCAAAGCGTAAGATTTTATTTGCAGAAATTGGTTCCTTCTACTACCTTTAGTGCCTTGTGTAATATTGCTTTGGGGTGCAGGATTATTTGAGGACATTATTTTAATTGCTATCCTAAATAAGAAAAACATTTTTGGGAAAAAAAGGAAAAAGTCAGATATCTTGTGGACTTTAGTATTTAAAAGGACAAAGCGCTCATTTTTGCTAATGCTGTATGGTCTGCATTCTGCAGGCTTTATTCTTTCAAAGGTCATGTACATACCATTTCTGGAATCCTGTGACAGTCTTACAATTTCTTTGTTATGGATAGTAATTTTTCTCAGTAGCTTCTCAATGTAAATAAAAATCCCTACTTCTACAGTGCCATGCTACACCACTTTGTATTCAGTCATCAAGCTGTATCTCATAATCATAGACCAGGAAATTAAAATGCCAGTATTTTCTCAGAAACTGATGGATTTCTAGGACTGTAGTTTTTTACATCCATATCTAACTGTTACAGAGTCAAAAATAATTCTTAGTCCAAAGGCAGATATACTGCTTTTGACTGATTTAAACCATCTGCAATAAGCCAGGACTGTACTTCTCCTCAATGATCTTGCTTAATCGGGAGGAGATTGAAACAGCAGGCGTTGGGTGCATTGGCACTAGGAGCATCATCAGGATCGCAGCTAGCCCATTGGCCCTGATGCCAGCCAGTATTTCAGTGCTATGAAGCTCCTTTGGCCTCCAAAATGGTGTGGCCACATCCAAGCTACCTTCTGGGAATGGTTCCTGGCCCATGGTTGGGATTTGTTGGTAGGGTGCTGCTTTGTCTTGGCCAAAAATGTGGCCAAACATTCAGCTTGGTAATCACAGGAGACTGAGATTCAGTGCAAGGGAATAATTTCCTAGTAGGGGTGTGGCTGGTGAAAACAGAGTCACCCTGAAGTCTGCAATAAGTGTAAATGAGATGAGGTAGATAAGTACCCAGTAGAAGGTATGCCCTTAGGAAGTAGTGGCAGGAACTGCTCATGTTGTTTCTTGAGCATGCTTGATGTGTGAAAGACTGTCTCATCACGAACTCAACATGGACCCTCATTTCGCTGCTGCCAAAAGGCTGAACGGTCTCCTAAATCATATAACAGAAGTCTATCAAAAACACAGGGAGAATGAATCTCCCAGGTATGTGGTGTATATAAAGCCTCATCTAGGATGTAGTATCTCAAACTAAATAAAGATGGATAAACTAATGCAGATCATGAGAGTGATTGTGATCTGAAAAATGGGGAATCTCTCTTCATGAAGAAACTGAAGGTACTTTGTTTATTTGGATGGCAAAATGAAGGTTGAAATGATACTGGTTCCTGTAATACACTGGGGAAATAAATAGACCAGGGAAAGAGCTACCAGAGCTACAAGAGAGTTTCAAGGTAATAACAAATAGGTGCATGTTCAGGCTGGACATTAGGGAAAGATTTCTAATCATGACTGAATGAAAGTCAGGAATAGACCTATGGTAAAACCAATAGGAACAAATAGCCAAGCTGAAGAAAAGAAAACAAAGGAAAGGAAAGGAAAAAGAAAAGAAAAAGGGAAAGGAAAAAGAAAAAGAAAAAGAAAAAGAAAAAGAAAAAGAAAAAGAAAAAGAAAAAGAAAAATTAAAAGAAAAAGAAAAAGAAAAAGAAACTCTTTCGTGGACAACTCATTCATCCTTTTTTTCCCCACCTTCTAGTAGCCAGAAATGAGTTTATCACAGAGTCCTTTATCACAGAGTCACATTGATTATAATTTATCCAATAGCAGCTTTTGTAACACTTTTAATAACCCATCCATATGTCCATCCATCCATATATCAATCCAGTAAAAGTGAAAAAAAGAACAAGCGTTTAGGACTAAGGGAATTATAACCATACGTTAGCAAGGGAAAACAACTAATTTATGTTCTTGAGCTGGTTCAGGACAGTGCTGCTGGTTTTCTGGTAAACAAAAATATAGGTTGAATAGTGGAAAAATTATCTGAAAAGTCTGTGTTGGTATTTTCTGCTTGGTGGTTTCGTGGTGGTTGACACATGGGTGCAGAAATGCCGTTGCCAGAATGGACCTCTGTTTCATGCTTCTTGCTGGTGATGCAATCTCTTGGGTAGTTGTCTAGCAGAGCTGACAATGGTGTCTTCACCTTTTTCCCTCTTTCCATGACGTGCCTAGACATGGCAGATGCTTGTCTTGTAGGGCTGACTCCCATTTTATAGACTTTATTGGCACCACTTCTGTAGCTGCAGAACCCATCAGAAATTCCTAGCACCCTGGAGACGGTCACCATGACAGAGATGTCACTGAAGTGGGATCACCTCAGCGAGCTGCTATTGCTGTTGCATGTCACACATTTTGCAAAGGTGTAAAATAGTAAGAGAAAAAGTGGGTTTATTTTTGAGGAAGATGTTTCCATCCTGCTGACCCTGCTGGACCAATGCACGGAGAGACCTCTAACATCCATTCTTATGCATAAACTCGTGGTGCTGTGGAGTTACATTTAACAACCTGCAAGTTTTTTTACAAAATTTGTCAGCGTACAAGAAAATAGAAGTAGATACTGTAGCCCCACTAAAAGAGGATTTGTGTTGGGATTGGGATTATAATATTTTTTTTTTTAGTATAGCTTTAATTTTTAATTAAGCCACCAGAAATGAATTGATGACAAAAGCTCAACAAGCTAATATTCCACATGTCCAAGCACACTGCTTCCCACTAATTGAGAGCAGCGCTGAGGAAGAGGACTTGGGGGTGTTAAAAAGGTCAACATGACCCGGCAGTGTGCGCTGGCAGCCCAGAAAGCCACCCATGTCCTGGGCTGCATCAGAAATAGTGTGGCCAGCAGGGTGAGGGAGGGGATTCCGGCCCTCTGCTCCACTCCTGTGAGACCCTACCTGGAGTACCATGTATAGGTCTGTGGTCCTGAGTACAAGAAAGACATGGAGCTGCTGGAGCAAGTCCAGAGGAGGCCACAAAGCTGATCAGAGGGCTGGAGCCCCTCTGCTACGAGGACAGGCTGAGGGAGCTGGGCTTGTTCATCCTGGAGAAGAGAAGGCTCCGGGGAGAATTTGTAGCAGCTTTCCAGTACCTAAAGGGACTTATAAGAAAGATGGGGACAGACTTTTTAGTAGGGCCTGCTGTGACAGGACAAGGGGTAATGGGTATAAACTAAAAGAGGGGGGATTTAGATGAGATATAAGGAAGAAATCCTTCCCTATGAGGGTGGTGAGGCCCTGGCACAGGGTGCCCAGAGAAGCTGTGGAGGCCCCATCCCTGGCAGTGTTCAAGGCCAGGTTGGATGGGGCTTTGGGCAACCTGGTCTAGTGGAGGGTGTCCCTGCCCATGACAGGGGGAGTTGGAACTAGATGGGCTTTGAGGTCCTTTCCAATCCAAAAATGTTCCATGATTCATTCTATGATAATTCTCTTGTTTTACTACTTTCTGGGTTACTTGAGAAACTCATTATTTTTCTTTGCTGCCACCTCCTGTTGAAAAGAAAAGAACACTGTTTAGAGGTGGAGTTTCTTTGAAGTGTAAAAGTGTTAATTTGGTGGTAGAGTCTGCTTACCACACTGCTGCACCCAGAGAATTTCTACTACCATGGTTGCTCTTACGCAGCTGGTACAGTCTGTGCTGGCAGGGCATTATGACCCTAACCCCGACCAGGCACAACCGTCTCCAAAACACTTCATGGCTACTTGTTTTTCTTTCTCTAGGAGTAAATAGAGCAGAGTAAATAGACTTCAGCCTGATACTTGTGGGACTGGGATGATGAGGAGGCTGTTGTCCAAAAACTGAAATGCGTGACATGCACAGGGAAGCAACAGTGCTTGGGAAGGGAGCGGGAGGAGAGCAAAAGAAGTCAAGTGATAAACAAGGCTGAGCAGGGACTGAGGGGAGACCTGCACATGGAATTGAAAAGGGAGGATGTCCCTACCCTGAAACGTTAAAGGGGATGTTGGAAATTGTTGAACCACAGAAGATGCAGTTTAAATGAATGACAACTTATTTTCAGAGGCTCTTCCACTTTCTTTTTTTTTCCTTTGAGCCTCTTCCATATTCTGGCCCATTTTACTTCAAGAATTTCCCCTCTTGCCTTTTACTGTTTTGAATGCAAGAACAAGTGCTGGATTCTGCACCTGGGCAGGGGCAGCCCTGGCTGTACAGACAGGCTGGGCGATGAGATGCTGGACAGCAGCCATGCTGAGAGGGACTGGGGGGTCTTGGTCAACAGCAAGATGAACAAGAGCCAACAGCGTGCCCAGGCTGCCGGGAAGGCCAACCATGTCCTGGGAGGCACCAAGCCCGGCATTGCCAGAAGGGCCAGGGACGGGATTGTCCCACTCTACACTGCGCTGGTGCAGCCTCACCTCGAGTGCTGGGGGCAGGTTTGGGCGCCACAGTACGAAAAGGACGTAAAACTGTTGGAAAGTGTCCAGAGGTGGGCAACAAAGGTGGGGAAGGGTCTAGAGGGGAAGACATACGAGGAGATGCTGAAGTCCCTTGGTTTGTTAAGCCTGGAGGAGACTGAGGGCAGAGCTCATGGCAGCCTACAGCTTCCTCCTGAGAAGGAGAAAAGGGACAGGCACCGATCTCCTCCCTCTGGTGACCGGCGATAGAACCTGAGAGAACGGCATGGAGCTGCCACAGGGGAGGAGGAGGTTGGACATCCAGAAAAGATTCTTCACCCAGAGAGTGGTCGGGCCCTGGAACAGGACCACCTAGGGAGGTGGTCACAGCACCGAGCTTGGCTGAGTTCAGGAAGCATCTAACCAATGCTCTCAGTCATCTGCTCTGATTGAGCTGGTCCTGTGTGGAGCCAGGAGTCGGACTCAATGATCCTTATGGGTCCCTTCCAACTCAGGATATTCTGTGATTCTATGAATAGCTTTTTTGCCCATCTGCTACTTCTGTTTCTGCCCATTCTTCTCTTTTTTTTCTCTCCCTTTTGCCTTCACTTTTTGTGCCCTTTTCAGGAGATTCTGCATAACAGGCCAGAGTTTGTGGTTTTTCTTGTGTTCCGTTCCCAAAGAGAACCCAAAGAAAGACTTAAAAATATCATTTACACATACAGTTGCCATTGGACAACCCAGCTGGTGGCCTCAGTTGGGTCATGCTTGCATTAAACTGGCTGATCTGACGGTTACAGTTCCTTGATCGTTGCACCTTGTTGGAGGTCATGCAGGCTACGCAGTCAAAATCCTTTTGCTGTAGTATACTGCATGCATACTCCTACAAGCAAACAACCACTGGAAGAACCTTTCTGTGCTTAATATGTTTGCGAACTGATCAGGTTTGGATCAGCTAAGCTATTCTAAAATGGATCCAAAAAAGCCTACTGAGACCCTATATCCACAATAAAATGGTAGCAAAATATAGAAGTTTGTTATGTGGGAAAACTTGTTTTGGTCTTTAGTCCTAGTTTGAGCTCTCCATGAAAGAGATTGTTTCTTTTCTACAAGTGCCAAACTGATCCAGAACTCTACATAAGTCAAAGCTTCCTCATTTCTATTAGCGGTTAAGCTATATTATTGCCCTTAGAACAACACTGACCATCTCAGCCAAACATTAGTTTTTCTAATAGTATTCTAAAATTCAATGCCTGAGCTTATGGTTAATTGTCTTAATAATGTTACCTCAGTATTGCCTGAGCTGTTTCAATAAAACAATAAATGTGGAGTGTCCTTGAGTTAGTTTTAAACATTATTATCATCATTATTTATCATCTCCTTTAAATGGAGAGAAATTGAGAAACGGAAGCTTATCTAAGATACTGAAAAATAAAATAACCCCAAACAAACAAGCATCCTTTGTTCTTTTTTTCATTTGCACTGAAGACAGAGAGAGTCTGTCTGGGGAAATGATGGATCTGGGGTGACTTGTGATTTTCCTCTTCCTCAGGCTGTCACCAATGTATTTAATAATTAGATAGAGACAGAATAAGGTGTTTGGACTCCTTTTTTTTTAATGTAGGGAAATGAAATATAGGAAGAAGTTTCTGCAGTTTCTATCAATGCAAAGACAAAATCATTGCTGAAATTACTGGAGAGTCTGTGGCTTCACATTCAGAATAAATTCTTCAATCAATGGAAATATTTAAAGGGGCTATTTTATTTTAATTTTTTTGCAAAGCAGATAGTCCAAGTGAAGTGTGAACTATTAAAGCAGTCAGGATTCAAACAAACAGTTCCTTCTTTCAAACACAGCAGGAATTGCATTTGGATCTATTGTTATTAGCGTACAACCCCATGAGGTTAATCTCTGTCAACAAATGTCTTGGATTTCTTTCTTGAACTAATGGTATGAAGAAATGTATGGTGCAAGCAGACACAGATCAATCAAATACTGCTTCACAGTCTGCTGAATTTCACTATTTAATGCATTTCAGTATCTGTTACCTGCTTTTGATATGTAATGTCTTTTTCTGTGCTGGTTGCACCAACATTTACTTGGCATGTGGGTTATTTTCATAAATGAATATAGTTACATCATATAGACTCAAAACAAGGGGAGAAGGAAATCTGAGAAGTTATTGACTCCATTTCTCTTCCCCTAACTTGTGAAACCTTCTAAACATTCTTACACTGTTCAGAAGTCTCTCTTGAATAGTTTCAATTTCAGATTAAACAACATTTTTTTTAATATATCTTTTCTCGGGTTGTTTGTTTTGTGTTCCTCACCCATCCCCCACAGTTCTGCTTATTCTGTTGCCTTTTTTCTAGATTTAAGTTGTTGCGTAAAGGTTGTCTGATGTGTGGCTGAGTGAGGCCCTCTCATTGAGTCACAAGGTTCAGAAAGGACCTCCTTGCTTTTTAAACTCCTTCTCAGAGAGGAGCCTGGTTGTATCTAGGTGCAGTCTTAGTCCCAGACTCAGTTAACGGTTTATGTCTAAAGGATTATGTATAGCCACATGCAAGAGTCAATGTTTGCCTGTCAGAGCCCCCTAAATGTCTTTCGCTGAGACAGTTTCACAAAGTTTATTAAAGCAACAGATATATGGAGTTCAGAATTGCCGTTGATAAATGCACTTACTGCAATAGCACTAATATATGATTAGAATGCAAGGAAAATTCTGTCTTGGGTATTCTTCACCAAAAGGTGAAGTCGCAATGCTTACCAAGAAGGTGTCCCTACCTTGGGTGGAGGAGGAGCGCAGCCCATCAACTACCTCTTTGAGGTCTTCAATTTCTTCTCCCCCCTGGGAGTAACTTTCTCCATATCCTTTATACCCCGGCCTCAGCTGTTCCCCTCCCTGGGGTGACATTTAGCGTGATCTGGCTGGAGAGTTGAGCACTATAGTCATATAGGTTTAGCATGTACTTCTTTTAGCTCATTATCATACTGAGGGGTGTCAACTTCAATATTCATTTCACAGATAATTAAGCAAAAGGTCTCACTTCAGGCACTGTGGCCTTTAAGATAAGACGGGGGGAATGGATTTAAACTAAGAGAGGGGAGATTTAGATGAGATATTAGGAAGAAATTTTTCCCTCTGAGGGTGGTGAGGCCCTGGCACAGGGTGCCAAGAGAAGCTGTGGAGGCCCCATCCCTGGCAGTGTTCGAGGCCAGGTTGGATGGGGCTTTGGGCACCCTGGTCTAGTGGAGGGTGTCCCTGCCCGTGGCAGGGGGGGTGGAACTAGATGGGTTTTGAGATCCCTTCCAACCCAAACCATTCTATGGTTCTAAGATTTTGTGGAGATAAAGTCTATCTGTTTATTCCACATTCTCCAGTCCAGCCAAAACAGAGCCGTCTTGCTGCTCTAAGACACACTCCTTTAGCTGCTTCTCATACCAGCCTCACAGATCTCCATAAGTGAACACCAGTGTTTTTAACCTCTTATGTGCAATTCTCACATAAGTAGATCCATTTCTCATTTTAAATATGAGATGTCCAGATACTTCCCGGTCTACTGACCCAAATAGTTGGTATGTACAGCTCGTTAAATTGGTGAACTTTTTACAGTTTCAAATAAATACAAACAAATAACCAGCTTTATCACAGGCAGTGGACTCAATGAAGCTTGTTTTTTCTGTTATTATTCATCATTAATGGGTATCTTCCCTTTTCCCTCTAAAGCAATCATGCTACATTCTTTCCGTGCCTCTTAACCATAAGAGACGTCAGAAGATAGATACTGTACACAGAAATATTGTGATTTAGTTGTCTGATGAGGCACTAAAAAAATGTTGATGCCCTCATTATCTGCCATCAATGGCACAGGTCATGGTTCTTTCTTTCCTCAGGGTTATGGTTCTGCATCTCTTTTATCTATGTTACTGATTTTTGAAAACATTAAAAGAGATATAATTAGAGATTTTTACTAATTTCTGTTTTGAAGAGAACTAATTTGTTCAAAAGTTTTTTGGGAAAACTTGGGCAATATAATTTTGTAGTCATTTGCTTAAAAAACCAGGAAACAAGCCAACTGCTTAATTTTCATTCAGTTTTAGAATTAATGTATATTTTTGGGGATAAAGAAATTTAAAAAATGAGTATTTAGAAAGTATTTAACTGCAGAAAATTTAATTTCAAATTTTTAAGAAAACTTCTTTTTTCCATTTTTCTTTATTTAATGTATTTCCTCTTTCAAATAATTCCATGATCGAAGTGTTGTTTTCTGCTAATTTTTCATGCTTAAAGATAAAAGGCATGTAGATACTTAAATTATGATGTTTAATATTTCATCAGCTAACATTAGGTAAGATGAATCTTAGCCTGCATGTTTAATTATCTTCGTAGTTCATAGAATTAAGTCTAGAAGTCTGCTCACCTGTACATGATGGGCTGTTGCATTTTATTTGGCTGTATCTTTGCTTTGTACCTTTCACATTCCTCCTTTTGGGAGACTGGGGACCACAGGCCAAAACCAGAAGATCCCAAGGTGTCAGGACTTTTTTGAAGTGAGACATACCCAGATGGCCTGAGTGAACTGTCAGAAGGTGGCCTAAATTAAGATTGTCTTTGGCAAGTCCTGCAGACCCAGCGGACAGAATTAGCGGCTTGATTGATCACACAGATTTTTTTATGCCTTAGTAAGAGAAAAATATGCATGAACGCTAAAGGAGACCTTGCGTATGTTTGCAGTGGAGCTTGGTGCAAGTTGTTTTGAAGGGCAGATTAGAATCAGGACTGATTTTAGACCTAGTTCTCTAGTCCTGGAAAACCTGGCATTTAAGAGAGCAATTCACTTGACTACTCCCAGCTATGCATTTTATCTTGAGGTGAAGTGGCCTCTGGTGATAATGAGACCCAAACTATCTGTTTCTCTGCAGTAACTGATACGAACTCTGTGGTTTAACCCCAGCACCACGCAGCCGCTTTCTCAGTCTGCCCTCAGGGGAAAAAAACCTTGTGGGTTGAGATAAAAACAGTTTAATAGGATAACAAAGAAAGAGAATAATAATAGTAATAATAATATAAACATATATATATTTAATAATATGAAAAACAAGTGATGCACAAATGCAATTGCTCACCACCTGTGGAGAAAAAAGTAATACAACCTAATGCCCAGTCTTCTTCCAAGCAGCAATCCTGCCTCCTGGCTAGCTTCCCGTTATATATGGAGTGTGATGTTATATGGCAAGGAATATCCCTTTGGCCAGTCTGGCATATGTCATGACGCGTGACCTGGAGGTTCATACAGCCTTGACCTCTAACGAGCCCTGGCATCTATTTCTTAATGAGAGAGTGTGAGTGCCACGGGGGTAATTTGAGTGGACACATCCTGATGGATGAAGCTTTTGCACTCAAATTTCCCTCTTTCAAGCTATTCTGTATAGCCAAGCTGAAATTGCAGAAATAAGCAGAGCAGAGAGTTACTTAAGTTTTATCTCAGTTTATCAATATGACATTAAGCATCAAGCCACAATTTTTTTTATAACTATGTGAATGAACATGCTGAACATTTAAGAACAGCTGCAGGTGGCCCATGACTACCTTTACTTTGGACTGACATTCTATCTGCTGCACCAAGAATACTTCATAGTGGTGCAAATGATGCAGGTAACAGAATTTTATTATTGTGCTTCATGTTGTTTTTTGAAAAAGTGTGTTACAGTGCTGTGGTGTACCAGTAACTGAAGTACTGCCTTTCTGATGTGTTGCTTTTTGTTTTCTTTTTTTTTTTTTTCTATTAAATCAATAATCTGTTAAAAGGCCACTTTAGAAATGGAAAAAAAATATTGATGAATTAACAGAATGGATAGAAGGATTTTTTTTTTCCCCTTCTGTACCTTTTTACCTACCCCCCCCCCCTTCAACTATTCAGTTTTGTGTTCTTGTAAACTTGTTCACTGTTGGTTCTCATTTCTCTATTCATGACCATCTTGACATGAAAGGTACATACCACCTGGATTAGTCCAAGCTTGGCAACACCAGCAACCTCTTGGTTCTCTTCAGCCACTGGAACATTTTCAAAACTATTGGGGTTTTTTTCTCCCAAAGTTCCTGAAAAAAATGTTCCACAACTTGCATCTTTTTAAGTTTCACTTCTTCACTAAGCCCCACGTGCTATTTCATCAAACAGTTCACAGCATTTACATTGGTACCACAACCTAAGCCTCCCTAGGAGCAGTCAAAATCTTGTTATGAACCTTATACATGCATACAGGAATTGACTGCTAGTCCAATTAAAATAAGGCGAAAGCTGCTGCTACTCCAATTAAAATGACACCCTGACATCAATAACCTAAATTGTTTAATTAAAATAAAAGGTGTGAAAGAGCACTGGAACAGGCTGCCCAGAGAGGTTGTGGAGTCTCCTTCTCTGGAGACATTCAAAACCCGACTGGACACGTTCCTGAGTGATGTGCTCTAGGTGACCCTGCCTTGGCAGGGGGGTTGGACTAGATGATCTTTCGAGGTCCCTTCCAACCTCTACAATTCTGTGATTCTGTGAAATTACTAATGTGACTAATAGCAATATCCTGGCTACACTGTCCTCTTGCTGTCCCTCTTCTCCAAGCTACTTTCTCACCCTGGAGCTTGCCTGTGATTTCCAGTGGGTGCTGGCTGAGGGTTATCGTGGCAAGACGTCAGTGCCCCAGGTTGCCAGCAATGTTGTTGATGGCAATAGTTTCTTCTGATATTCTTCGGTTTGGTGGTTTGCTTGGTGATATTTTTATACTGTTGTTTATTAATGACCTTCTTTCCCAGTGATCTATGATCCTATGCTTTTTTCGCTCACACATGGCTTTCTGCTGGATTTTTTGCCATATACAACTAATCCTTACGAAGGAATAGCAAATCAAGACCAGTTAAGATGGGGGCTAAGATGAGGGCTTGAGGTCAATGGACTGTTGCTAACAATGACATCATTTCACCAACACCACCTGCAATAAACTGAGGAATAACCTCAATTTTCTTCCACTGCTGCCTTTTGTGAGTTGTTAGCCATGATTTCTGCAACTAGGGAAAACAAACTCTTTCCTAGAGACAGGTGACATGTCCTAGAAGGACTTCAATTTATACTCTTACATCTACTGGTGTCCATAGTAAATATCAAAATCTTCCTTAAAAAAAAAAGTTATAGGTTAGAAGTATCTGTGGGACCCATGATAGTCCAGTTCTTTGGTTACTGCTTTGGAGCAGAACCATGATCCTGTTGTCTCCTAGTGCCAAAGGGTCTGGGTAATACTATAAATTACACCCATCCTTCTCTTTTCCTCCATTTCACCCATTCTTCTTTGCCCTTTCCAAGTCCTGACCATCCTGTGTTATACTGCTCTCTTTAACCCTCACCAAGAGGTGGTGTTTATCACTCTGCTCCGTGTTGAAGAAGCAGAGGTGAGGAGAGGAGGAGCACCAGGTAGTATCTATCTTCATGACTTACCACCCACAAACCAGGCATTTACCTTGGTCTCCTCTTGATGCTTGCAGAGTAGCAGCACCGGAGTGATTTTGAAAGGGTTGGAGCTTTGCATCCCAAGAGCTTTCCTGATGTCTACAACTGTTTTGGCACACAGACAGTTTGGAGGACTGAAATGCTTACCTAGAGTGAATTTCCATTTGGAAAGATGTGTGCATTTCACCTTTCTCTGCCATGGTTCTTCACCCTCTAAGTAAAACACGACATTAACAATGAGCATTTTCTGCAAAGCAGCTTCAAATCAATTGAGCGTAAAGCACTGTGCTCCTGCTAATTCTGCAGTGAACTGTCCTGAAGCCACTTGCCACACAGGGTTTTTGGTGGTGTAGTCTGGATTTTGGGTCAGTTGGAAAGTTAATCTGTAGTTTCTTGACTCCTCCTGTTACATGCCGTGCTTACGGGCTGAAGGGTCTGAATCTCCGTATTTCTGGAATCATTTGCTTCCTCTTACCTTCTTTTACCACTGTAGGATAGAATCTTTTTTTCTCTTTTACTTGTAGAATCCTTTCGCCTTTTGGCAAACATAGAGAGACACTGACGATGATCTTTTTTTAAGTGAAGCAAAAAAAGTGTCATAGCCTGTATTGATCTTTGGTATTAAGATGTCATGTGAAGTTGTTATTTATTAAAATCTTTTAGTGACTTGTGCAGCCTCTTAATTCCTAGCCCCTGGCAGAACGATGACAGGGTTAGGTTCTAGTTACAAAGCAACTAAAAATATCGCCTGCAATATTCTTCCCATACCCAGGGCTGGATTCATTTTGCAGTGTTACCCAGGAAAATGCTTCTTGACCAGGCAGCTGATGAAAACAAACTGATTCTGTGGGGCTGAGCTGTCCAGGCTCAGAAATCAGCCTTGGTGAGGAAAAATCGGGGAGCGATTCCTGTATTTCACCTTTGCAAACTTCTTTTGCAGGCTTTAAATTTTATTTTGCTGTAGTGGGGGTTGAAAGTCAGGTCTTCACTTAATGTAAAAATTTTGCGAGTTCAGGGTAGTGATGAAGGTTTACACACATACCTTCTCAATGTCCAGCCCAGTTTTACAAGTGGCTGGTGGTGCTGGTGAAGATGAGTGAAATACAATAATACAAGATGCTTTTATTAACTCTGTGAAAGCACCCGTTAGGACTGCAGATTTTTTTCTTCTCTTACTAGAAAGTAAGAGTCACTGGATGAGAAAAAAAAAAAAGACCTAAACCTTCAAGTTTAAAAGCATTTTCCGTTTTGTGGCGCAGGCGATAAACAGGATTAAAGCTGTGCTGGCAGGAGGGATCCAGCAGCATGTGACATGTGGTTTGACAGAATTTAGCTGGGTCTGGCTTATGCCCCTTCCTCCACCAGTGGTGCCCTCCCGGGGTCTCCTCCTGAGGTGTCACTGCTTCTTTGGAAAGCTGATCGGCACAGACATAGGGGCAGGATGCTCCCGACGGTGATTTTCATGCGACAGCACCTCTGGGAAGAGTGAGAGAGGGAGGAAGAGCACAGCATCCAGGGGCTGGGAGCCCCAGTCGGGAAGGGGGGGAAGAATAGAGGTTGCCTTTTCCTGAGGAACGGCATGATTTTCCCCTCTCTCTCTTGAATTCTCAAACTTGAAACGACCAGA
Source organism: Psophia crepitans (assembly GCA_013399095.1). Lineage (NCBI taxonomy): Eukaryota > Metazoa > Chordata > Aves > Gruiformes > Psophiidae > Psophia > Psophia crepitans. The sequence goes on along the minus strand of VWZZ01007521.1, from coordinate 182,365 downwards.
GCACTGTGGATTTATGCTTTTACAGATCTCTCCAGTCCGGACATAGAAATAAAAGCAGCTGTGGAGCTGTAGGGGGGATGCTCTATACAGAGTTTGTGGATAAGGTATGTCCTGTTTCTCCTCCTGTTCTTGTAAGGTGCTGACAGTGTAGGTGTGTACATGCAAAAAATACATGTGCAAAATTGCATGCATATGTGCACATCTAGGTGATTATGTATTTTCACTGTAGTCTTAATTCAGTGCAATCTTTGTGCTAGCTTCACTAGTACTTAGTTTCACATAGAATCCTCTTGATTGCCTTTCTACTTTTCTTCTCCTTCCTGTGGAATAAATAGGAATATTTATTGTTTCATCATAGGAATAAAGATTTCAAGGTGTAGCCTTCTGAAATGTACCTGACAAAGTTAGAAGCATTTTCTGAAAGTTTTGATGTTTAATGTTTGCACAATGTCCTTTATTGCCTTCTCTCCTGCACCCCTTTTGGTGGCATTAAGTCTCTGGGCACGTGTGATATAACCAGGAATAATGTCGTGATGTAACACTCCTGGGCAGTGTAATGGTGTTTTGATAAATACTGTCCTTTTTGGGCTGGTGTTCCCTTTAGTCTTTTTGGAGACCTATACAGATCTGGCATTATCTTTCTTACAGAATGAATTTGGAAGGGAACTGATCATTTGTGTCTTTGGGCAATATCAGGAGCGTAAAATAGCGATTATTTGATTTGATATTGATTATCTGATTAGCATTGATTTGGTACTGATTATTAGTTAATTTCAAAGTAAGACATTAGCACAAAGGTCCCCCAAACACTCCCTTGCCACGAGAGAGAAAGTATTTGCAGAAACTACGTTCACGTGTCTTCCTCACAGCTTTGCTCGCGCGTAGAGAGGGCAATCGCCTGCAGGTTGAAACCCTGAGCCGGCACAGTGTTCTGACGGCACTTTGCACCAGAGGAAAAAACCAGCTCTTTGCATTAAACTGTTTTTAGTTGCAAATCAGCACCGAAGTGCTGAGAGTCAGGCTGCAGCAAACCCACGCGGTTGCAGAGCGGGATGCGGGCAGCCGCTCGGTGCGCCCGGCTGCGCCGAAGTTTGCGGCGGTGACCTGCTGCTTCGGCAGTAAAGAGGCAGCAAGCGGGCAGTTTTAGTGTCGGTCTCAGCATGTAACAGGAGCGGAGATCCAGCAGAGAGAGCGAGGGAAAGGGCGTCAGCGTTTCCAAGTTACAGTCCCAGCCTCTGGCTCGCTATACAGCTGCACGTAAATGCCACTCTAATTAGGTTTATGAACTGGAAAATAGTTACACACGGATTTACTCCAGACCTTATTATTTTGCATGAGAAAGGAGCAGATGAGGTTTCATAAGCCCATCCGCCAGGAAGCCACTTGTTTCTCCCTGGCACGGGATCAGGGTGCGTGTGTCTCCAGGACACTAACAGCGATGTCGAAGCGGAGGGATAGGATTTCCTTTGCGACAGGAAACCTCCACCTAAAAGTGTTCCAGGAGCCCAAACCAAAACTGCAGGTGCTGTGTGCTGAACACTAGCATTGCCTTTCTGTCCTTCTCTGGGCTTTTTTCATAGCTTTTCTTGCCGCGTGTTCTCCTGTGGTGCTGCTATCTGGGTACTGTTTTCTTGCTTAAAATTGTGCTTGCTGGGTTACTCAGCCCTTATTCAGCCTCTCTGTACCATGCCTTGGCTGAGTACTCTCCCTTTTCTTCTAGACAGACTCTGCTGCCTCTGCACGTGTTTTTTTCACAAGTTAACCCCAGGAAAGCAGGAGTGTGAAACCTGCTTTATGGCTGCTGTGCTGTAGGGACCAGAGAAATGTTCTTATTCGATAAAACCTTTGCAGCCTCTTCAGGTCCTGTGAAATGTCTGCTCTGTTTTATTTTGTCTATAGAGACAACATAATTCCCTCTGCATGGTTAGGAGGGGGGTAGAGCCAGATATTTGGCAGGCGTAAGTCAGCGGCTTCACACCGCGGTACAGCGGGAACTCAGATCTTTTACTCCTAACACGCTCTCTCTCAAAGTTGAGGAACTTTGCAATGAGGGCTTGAATCTGGAGATGACTTTAGTAATCTAAGCAGGGCTCTTGGTGTGATGTGTTCTTCTTGGAGAAGCTGTGGATGCATTTTGGGTGCTGCCTTCCCGTGACCCTCGGCAAGGGCACTGGAAATGTCCTCTGCTCTGGGCACTGGCTCAGGAGCAAGCGTGTGGTTACCGTGTTGGTGTGCTCGATGCTCTGCAGTTAGGTTGATTTTATCAACTCAAGCCTAAGCAGAAAGAAGTCTGTATCGTTGTTTATCAACCGTTTACATGGCTTTTCATTTTAATTTTTTGTTTCCTGGCTGAGTTTCTCTCCATGATTCTTAATTACCCTCTATTTTCCAGAAAAACAAAGTTTGAATTCAGGTTCTTCCAACTTCCTTAATGCTTTCCTCTCTCCTTCCTGCATCTGCATCCCTTGGAATTCATTTGTATTTTGTGGTATAATATCATGGTGACTTTCAATGTTTTTGGAGTCCGTAAAAAGCACTGTTGATGCCCATTCCTTGCCCAAGGAATGACACTTGGCACTGTACAAGTGCACTTCTCCAAATGCTCAGAGTACTTGAATTGCCCGTCCTCTTGCACAACCCTGCTCATAACCTGTTTTGCGTCAACAAGTCTTTTATCAAGGCTGAATTAAGCAGATTATTGAATCTAAACTAATTACACTTCTAAAATGGTAACTTTAATCCTTGATATCATTCTTCCCCCAAAAGATCTGCCTATATCAGATATTAAGGATTTGAGGGTGGGGGGGATGAGCCTCTCTGATCTAACGATGTAAGTTGTTAAAGAAGTGAATGGTCTCAAGTTTCTCTGTTTGAGGATTTTGATTAACCTCAGGAAAAATTTACCTAGGGAAGCAGTGAAATTTCCGTTGTTAAGAATAGGCTGGACAAACATCTGTGACAACATAATCAGAATTTATCCTGCCTTGAAATCAGGTAAGGAGTAGATGTTTGCTTGATGTCCTCTCCAGTCTTCTTTTTCATAGAATCATAGAATGGTTAGGGTTGGAAGTTCCCCGGGTCTTCCTTCTCTCACTTCTTGAAAATGGGGGTGATGTTTCCCCTTTTCCAGTCGGTGGGAACTTCACCGGACTGCCACAACTTCTCAAATACGATGGACAATGGTTTGGCCACTCAACACCTTCAGGTTTTGCTCCTGAAGGACACGAACATATCTCTGGCCGCTGTCAGGGATACTAGGAGGCATTAGACCACAGAGAGCATCAGTTGTTCTTTTGTTGAGCTATAGGAAAATGAACGCATAGATAAAATTCAGATGACTTCAGGTTTGTGGGTGTTACATGCCCTTTGGATATTGAGGAGTAACGGTATAAATACAGCGCTTTGAAAACACAAATGCTTGTGAGTTTTCACATCAAAAATTGAAAATATAACAGGCTGCTGAGATGAATCTGAAGTTTCAGTTTTGATCTCCTTACTGTAAATAAATCAATTGTCTTCCACAGATGCTATCCTGGGGAAAAAGACAGCCTCAGGTCTCCGAGTGTGACATCACCTGCAAAATCATAGTCTGTTGTTAGTGGAGCTAAGAAGTTCATTCTTGCTTCATAAAAGCATTACATCCCTTTACATCTCTTAGGACGGCTTGTGGTTTATAAAAATTTTCCAAAACAGCAGAACGCATTATTCTTGCTCATATCACTGACTTGAGAGGCATCGCACCAGCACGCATTAGCCCATCAGTCCACCTCTGCCGCAGACCTAAATTCACTCTGTTTTTCTCCTGGGGGAAAGAGGTTTAGCAATTTGCTGAAAATTGCCCATCAAGTAAAAGAAAGGATGAAACTCTACAGGAGCCGGGGGGTTGCTCTGTGCTTGGTCCTCCAGACCTTTCTTCTCCCTTGGGGGGATAGGGGACTGTAAGAATCTCCTTCAGAAGATGGGAAAACAGCTGCACTAGGATGGAAAAGATGGACACTGGCGAAGTCATGGTGTGTGATAAAATCTAAATGGACAAAAGCGCAGCCTGGGCAGATTGTGTCACTGGTTTGCACCTCCTGAGGTGTCAGTCACCGTGAAGATCCTGTCTTCTCTGGGTGACATTTTCAAGGCAGGCGTGGCCTTAAGCTCACAGGTTGGAATTTGCTTGAGACCTGGAAATTCTCGTGCTGTGTTTGCAGTGTGCCAGCCACCGAGGGGTCTACAAAACCCTGAAACCCAGTGTTAGTACCCGATAAATGACAGGGGTGTCAGGCCCATTCTGGTTGCCGTCACCTCCTGCAAAATGTCCTGCTTTTGGCAGCCCCAGGTGAAAATTCTCTGGATTTGTCCAAACCTTGGGAAAAAAACACGAGGTCATCAGTGCTCTGCAGGAACAACTGAGATTTTTCTTTCCGCTTCTCCAGTGCCCTCCCTGTAAGAGGAAGGGATTGGGAAGGTTGCTGCTATTCTGTGGGCTGCTTCTTTCCAGAAACAGATGAGGGGTGGCATGTCCTTGCCTTCCTCAAGGAAAGAAGAGCCTGGCCAAGCCACAAAGGATATAGTAAAACACCCCAGGGGGAGAGAACAGGGAGCAAAACTGCATTGATTAAGTCAAACAAAAATCCTCACATTACTTTTTTATTTTTTTTTAGTCTCAGAAGGTTTCAGGCTTGATGTTGCCATTTTATAATGTCTGAGTCAGAATTTTGGATCTCCTGAGGTTGGCTACAGTGGAACAGTTCCATTTTAAATAATATATTATTTAAAAGTGGAATTGTTTGCACTAATTAAATATGAATGTCTGCAGCACAGGAATAAGCATGAGTCCATTTCTAATAGGAGGCAGCAAATCGGTTTCTTTTGTTATGGTTTTAAATCTATTTTCACAGGCACTGGGAGTTTTTTGGTACGGGATGTGCTGGAAAGAGGATCTGTAGATGGGCTGGATGTAGGCTGTGGTGTAGTGCTCTCTGTTGCCACGCTTTGGCCGCTGGAGGCCTACTGCAAAGTGGAATCCTTTGGTCTTGCGAGGGGGCAAGAAGAAACCAGTCCTTGATAACTGGTTTATTTTCCAGTGCTTGTCTAAGTGTGCTTAACACGCTAGATGAAGCACTTGTGTTGCAAAATATCTTTCGGGAGGTTGGGTTTTAATCAATGCTTATCAATCAGAATCAAGGACTCAATTAAAAAATAGGCTTGTCATATCATTCACTTTTTTGTTATTTTCAGCTATTTGCTTTTTTTTTTTTTTTTTTTCCCCTTGAGCACTAGTGCCCCGAAAGTGTACAGCCTTGGAAAAATTAACATCCTCAACAGCAACCGTTTTGCTCTACAGATCCACTGCCATAGGTCTGCACTGCTTATTATTGTAAAAGTAGCTGCAGACACTGACATAACCATTTGTGACTTTATTATTTTCCCATTTTTAATGATTATTGCATTGTTTCAAAACTCAGTAATAATTCCTAATGCATACTTTTAAGGTTGAAAATAAACAGAAGCGTCTAAACAGGGCTTAAATCAAAAGTTTAGGCTTCACCTCTCAACAGTAGAGTCCACCTTTTGGTACTAGACGGTCTCTTTAGATCGTGTCCAGGCTGCTGGTCCATGGTTCCTAATCCAAACCTAAATGGTTGCTTTGCCATCTGGAGCAGTGAACAATTTGAGGTGTGTATTCAGCATGGCTGTGGAAGGAGAAAAGTGCTCATGAAGTCACCTTCATGAGCAGTCACCTGATTTTTTATTAATCAGCCTTTGCTTATTTATTCCTTTATCATAAAAAAAAAAAAGGGAAAAAAAAGGGAAAAAAACCCCCCAAACAATGAAGCTGCTGAACTTAAGACTTAGAGCTACTGGTAGCCATATGCCTCAGACGCTTCTTGGCTTCTCCTATGACTAGAGTGGCAATGTGCTTTCATGACCTGATTCCCTTAGATGAGGTTGTTTTTTCAGAGCTAGAAGGACATCAGAGAGGGGGTTGTGGGTACTTTAGGTGTAGATAGCTGTCATCTGGTATGTTTCTGGCCATACATGCTGTTATTGAGAGGACAGTCTGTCTTCAAGATGCAGAAGAGATTGCAGAACAGATAGCAAATGGATAAAATAACAAAACATTTTCTCTTCTCGCTTTCTCTCAAGTTTGGACTTCTGAGGGATGAAATTTAGAGCTTCATAACTTGTACCACGTCCCACAACAAAAAGTATGGAAGTCCTGGGAGTCATGTGCTAAGTTCTTGTGTGCCACTCCTGCCCCACCAAGCACTGGCAAGAGGAACTGGGATAAATGAATGTCCTAAATAGCTCTTGGCTGGATGGTTTCAAACATTGCAGAAATACTTTTGCCTTATGCCAGAGTTCCTCACTTCTTCAGTTGTGCTGCAGGGGTAACCTTTGTGGCTGTCTGCCAGATTCTGGTTTTCCCATATCAGGGTTCACTTTATTGACCTTAAACATTTGACCTCAATAGCCCATTACCACACAAAAGGAAATGGAAAGAAAACTCAGCAAGTTTGCCCAGATTGGTCAGTTATTTAATACTCCCACCGCTTCTTCATAACTGTAATAGCCAATTACTGGTTATAACCACGTAAAGTTATTTACCTTAGAACCCACCACCTAAATAACTGTAAGGAGAATTTACAGATGTAACTTTTCACCTAACTGTAAAATTTCCAGAGTTACCATCTGCAGACATAGTGTCCCTCAGGATATGAAGAAAGTGCTGGGACTGTCTTACTGATAATTCCCAGTTTTGTGGGATTATGAGAACAGTGTGTACAGATAAAGGCAAGAAATTCAGTATGCATTAAACACATTGAGCAATGAAGCTATTCAGACATAAACAATTGCCCTGCTTGTTTTTTTCTGTATTCTCAGTCTTGGGTCACTCTTGCACACAACTGGAAATACGAAGCTCCTTAAGATATTCAGGGAAGGCACTTCAGAGACACTGTCGTGAATGCTGCAGCACACTGGTACCTAGGTACGGCTCAGATGGATTGCTGTGATGACTGCCATATGAATAATGACATTGTTGGATAAAGTAAGTCATGAAATAAATCATGGCAGGATGCTTTATGCAATTTTGAATTGGATCCTGAAATACCCTGGGAGCTGGTAGACCAGAAATGAAGACAGGAGGATGCTTCTTGTTTATGAGAAAAAATATCTTTGCATATTCTGGTGGCAGACATGATCTATTGCTAACTCTGTTCTTGTGTTTTTCAGACGCTGAACTGGACATGAATGGGATGGCATCAGATCACAACACTTCCTCCCAGGAAGAATACCTCCCACACTATCTCCAGAAGGAAGACCCCTTTGCATCAAAGCTTTCTAGAGAAGCTGACATTGTGGCTGGGTTTTATTTGACCGTAATTGGTAAGGATTTTGTAATTCACCTTTGAAATACGACGATGTCACTGCATCCTTGCAGGCACTCACAAAGAAAGCAGAAGCTCCTGTGCATTGTGTGTAATTACATATTTCTTCATACTAGAAACAAAAATCTATGAGGGGGAGGAGAGAATGTGTTAGAAACATGGTGTCAACAGTGTCAACAGACAGTGCTGCCCCAGGTAGCCAGAAGTGACTAGCAGTAAACCTTCCAGCAAAAAGTGGGTACTCAGTTTTTTTCTGCTGACAGGTTACTAGCTTGCAGTTTAATCATTGCTGAACAGAACTGCCTTTTGCCCTTACGCCATGTGGGTTTCGTGGCCTGTTTTCAAAGGCTCTCTCATGTCCTACACAGCAAAGAGAACACCCTCAGATTTGCACATTTGAATCTTGCTCAGGTCCTGCCATCAGCTGTCATATTATATTGAACATATTATATTGAACAGTATTTTCTGCCTAACACCCTCCTCTCCCTTTTGTTTTGAAGTCTTTTACTGTGTGCAAAGTGACTTTGCAAGCAGAATAAATGCAATTATTTATTGGTCAGTGCACACAGATGATAGCTGGGGCTGATTTCTATGTGACTGGTCTCCATTGCTTCCAGGAATAAGCTGGTCCTGGTTCTTGGTGGTTTACCATCGTTGCTTTGGGGATGGAGGCAAGGTTATATCTATTTAGGACAAGAGGGAGTGCCTGCAGTTGCACCAGGGGAGGTTCAGGCTGGAGATTAGGAGAAATTTCTTCTGGGAAAGGGTGGTCGGGCATTGGAACGGGTTGTCCAGGGAGGTGGTGGAGTCACCATCCCTGAGGGTGTTTAAAGAAAGGTTGGATGTGGTACTTAGGGACGTGGTTTAGTGGGTAATCGATGGGGGGGGACGGCTGGACTGGATGATCCTTGAGGTCTCTTCCAACCTTAATGATTCTATGGTTCTATTTAGGCCAATATTTTTTGCTCTCAAGTACTTGAGCTTCTAACTGTTGCCTCAACACTTGCACTTCTTGCTATGGTTTAGGTTTCCTTATGTTTTATGCCTTTAGTTCATGCAGTTTCTCACAGCTCAGCAGCTATTTTCTCAGTGAAGCTGAGCCAAGGTCATGTAGCTGCGCTACACCGAACTGGGCTGTGGGTGTCAGACAGCCGAACAGCCGGCTGAATACAGGGTATACAGTGTATTCCTTGGCATTTGTTTTGGGTTTGGTTTGTTCTCTTTTTCTATCAGTTCTGCACAAAATACAGATATCTTCCAGTCCTCCCTTCATGTTTCTCGTTCACTGTTTTATATCTCTCCTTCCTACTCTCTCTTACTGCCTTTCCCCAGGCTGTTCTGCAGTGGAGGCTTCACAGAGGCTTGAGTAACGCTTATTTCTCATTTGTCTTCTGCTTCTGCCTTTATCGAGAAAGGAACTGAGAACTGGAGACAGCCGGTGAAGCTGTTCTCGCTATTCATGCGCTGTTTGGGATGTATCCTAGCTTTTTACATATACATATTTTCTGCTGCTATGCAGACAGATGTCTTCACTGAACTGTCCAAAACAACCCCCCTCGGGTCTTTTTTTGTTCGGTTAAGCAAATACAACTTTAATCCCAGGAAATATGTCTGAGTAGCTGAAATGAATCCTTCCAGTGTACACTGTGTTGCCTTGCTATGTCGGCTGTATTTAGTGTAGATTTATTCAGCTCCAAAGAAATACCCCTGCCAGGTGTGGAATATCTTGAAAAATATAGATGTAATCTAATTAAGGCATGAATTTCCAGTGAAAACCCAAAAGCTAGCCATGCAGGCACAGGCTTACATAAGCAGTATGAGGAGACTGAAATTATAGTTTAAAAAGTGCTGATAATCACTTTGGTATTGGACTTACCAGTAAGATTCCCACCTTCCTGGTATTATGGACTGGACATCAGCCTGTGGTGTACTCATTGCAGCCAGTGGCCCAAGCCAGGAAAATTCAAGCCATAACTCTGCTGTATATATGTGTAGCTCTAGACATCATATCCTACATTTTGCTCTGGGTTTAACTTATTTTGTCATATGTTTGTTTTGCATTGCATTTTACTTGGCAATTTACTTTACCCTTATGGTCAAGAGGGAATGGCTGCAAGTTGCACCAGGGGAGGTTTAGGTTGGAGATGAGGAGAAATTTCTTCTCTGAAAGGTTGGTTGGGCATTGGAACGGGTTGCCCAGGGAGGTGGTGGAGTCACCATCCCTGGGGGTGTTTAAGGAAGGGTTGGATGTGATACTTAGGGACATGGTTTAGTGGGTAATAGGTGGTGGTGGGACGGTTGGACTGGATGATCCTTGAGGTCTCTTCCAACCTTAATGATTCTATGATTACACACTCCAGTACGACTTTCATTAGAGCCAAGTAGGCTTTCCACATATGCATGCAAATGCTGTATTTGCATCTCGCATCTATAGCATAAGATACTACTGGTATCCTGCACAAATATTTTTAATTCTTTCTAGCAATAATTGCCATGATTTTAGGCAGCCATTGCTCAGCTGCTGGTCAGTTGTGCCCTCATCCATTTCAACAATGGCAAGTGGTTCCGTATTTTGTAGACCAGCATGGCAATGTTTTAGACACTGTGTGTAACGTGGTGATGGATATTAATCTGCCAGAGGCCAAGAAGAAGTACAGAACCCCTGCCTTTCACAGGGGTTTGTGTGAAGAAGGGGAGTGTTATGCTTTTTACCAGTAAAGCAGAGTTACACCTCAGAGCTCAACCACTAAGAGAGGGAATGAAATAAAATTGGTGGAAAGAGCAATGTCAGGTCTTCTGTGCTTGTAAATAGACAGGGTAAAGTAGCCTTTAAACACATTTTTCTTATTAAGAAAAAAAAAAGGCTTTTATTGGGCTAATGTTTCTTATGTGAGTTGTATCTTACAAGGCTGGTTTAGCTTAGAGCCTTGGAGATGTCACCATTAGCTCCTGTTGATGTGCAGATCTGTATTTTATTACCCATTCATGTTTAGGAGGATAACAACATTTTAATAATATCTTAGACCTGCAAAAATATGAGAAGCTAGAAGGAAATTAATCTTTGCTGTTCCCAGATAAATCTCTTGAGGTTTTTTTTTTTACTTTCTGAACAAAAATAATCCTAAATTTCCTTCTCCATTAAGCTTATTTCTGACAGTTCAAAACATGCACATTTCTGTTGGGACATGAAGCACTGTTGGGCAGGGATTTCGGTGGTAGACAGTGGATCTTAAGGTGGCGGAGAAGGAAGCCTACCTCTGTAAAACTATTCACTGACATAAAATTCCACACAACAGGTTTGCTGAGGCTGTAAATTTGCTTTAATTGGCAGCTTTATAGTTAATTACAGCTGCCAAGTATCCAAATGTCCTGGTTTCAGCTGAGATAGAGTTAATTTTCTTCACAGTAGTTAGTACGGGGCTGTATTTTGGATTTGTGCTGAAAACAGTGTTGATAATATAATGTTTTTGTCATATAGACAGGTTTTGTTGTTGCTGAGCAGTGCTTCCACAGAGTCAAGGCCTTTTCTGCTCCTCACCCCACCCCACCAGTGGGATGGCTGGGGGTGCACAAGGAGTTGGGAGGGGACACAGATGGGACAGCTGACCCCATCTGACCGAAGGGATATTCCATACCTTATGGCATTGTGCTCGGCTAGGGGCTTGGAGAGGAGGAAGGATGGGGGATGTTCAGAGTGATGGCGTTTGTCTTCCCAAGTCGCCATTACGCATGACAGAGCCCCGCTGTCCTGGGGATGGCTGAACCCCTGCCTGCCATGGGGAGTGGGGAATGAATTCCTTGTCTCGCTTTGCTTGTGCACGCGGCTTTTGCTTTACCTACTTAACTGCCTTTATCTCAACCAACGAGTTTTCTCACTTTCACTCTTCCAATTCTCTCCCCCATCCTGCCATGGGGGCGTGAACGAGCGGCTGCCTGGTGCTTAGTTGCCAGCTGGGGCTAAACCACGACACCAAAATAGCAAGCAAAACCGATGTGCCTAAATAGCTCTTGGGTATAGTTGTGCCTTGTGGTAACTCCACAGTATTGCAGATTTACTCTGTAAACCGTGCAACCTACAGATGACGGAAACCCGAGCTGGAGCATTCAGCTCCCATACCCAGCGAGGGTATGTCTAGGTTTTTTATTGTAACTTGCTGTTCAGATCAAACCTGTCCATTTTCCCCTTCTGCCACTGAAATGTATCCCCTGTTCCTTTGCAGATCCCTTCCAAGAAATGGTGGCCCCTTTTAAAGGTGTCCTGTGTGGTCATCCAGATAGCACAGAGAGGGACTAAGTGGGGGGAAGCCAGGAGGTGGGGATTGCTCTTGGCATCTTTGTGTGCTTGAGGCCTGTAAGGTGCACGTTTAAAATTTATTTCAAAAAGAGGAGGAAGCTGCACGGGGAATGAAGAAGGCTGAGGTACTATCAGGAAACTCCATAGAGCTTTTACGATCAGGCTGGTTGTACAACTAAAGTATTGCAGTTTGAAAATATAAAAATACTTTTTTTTTGTCTTTGAGGAAAATCAGGGGATCTTGACCAATCTGTGATAAATTCTCTGTAAATGTGTGATCTTTTGTCCTAACTAGTTCATTTCCATGTGTATTTTTTTTTAATTGTCTGGGAAAAAAGAAAACCAAACAGTACACGTGGTTAGAAGAACCCAATTCTTTTCGCTTTGTCACTTCCCCCGCTAGCTTTTTCATCACTGGCTTGATTGATTTACTGGATGACCAGGTAGGGTGACTAACTACTGAGCGGAGACCCACTGGCTGTCAGCTCCTTTGAAAGCTGGTGGCAAGTAACTATTGATTTGCAAACTGTTGTTACACGCTCCTTCAGCGTGTTATGAAACAACGTAATTGAAAACCAAATCCTGAACAATTTTCTTTTTTTTTTTTTTTTCTCTCTGATGGTGTAGCACTGTTGTCAGATAGGTGAAAAGGAGTCTTATTTGTTCAGATTTTTATTATACGCTTTCACCTTTCTCTGCAGGTTGGCTCTTTCTCTGTAGGTGTCACTTTTTGAGTTATCACATCCTTGGCTCTTGGAATATATGTAATAACGTTACAGTGCCATGGACAGTTGTGCCCTGAACTGTTTGCTCCTGGAAAAGAGCCTTTATTTTATATCTGAAGAATCTTTTTCCTCCTTTTTACAACCCTAGGCTCTGCCCAGGCACACAGCCTACCAGTACCTACCAGAGCTGGGAGCCTGTACCAATGAGGACATTAGCTAACTGTTAGGAAAATATTTTTGATTCTAGGAAAATGAAGCGTTAGATGGCTCGTTTAGGGAGATCATAAAGTTTCTGTCACCAAGGAGTTAAAAAATAATTCAGATAGGTAATTGTCAGACACAGGTATTGACAAAGACAAATTATCACTGGACAGCCGCTGTAGGATTAGGAGGTCGGTGGGCTGGGGCTCTCTGAAATATTGTTATTAATAAGGAGCAGTTGCTTCAGAGCCTCGTCTGATGAAGACATCTCTCTGGACTGCCAGTCTGTTGGAAAAGATTCAGGAAAATGTCAGGTGCTTTCAAAAGGTATTCCAAAGTGGATGCTGGCACTTTAGATATCCTAATTTCACTAGAGAGAAAATGGCATTAAAAAGAGAAAAGGATTAAGATATGTGAAAAATGCTCAGCAATATCAAGATTCATTCACTTATCTGCAAGGAAGAAAAGATTTCCCTGACTACCTGTACCTACTTATAATTCAGATTAATTTTCAGAGCCACAAGAATAGGATGTTCTTTAAACTTCATTCACCGAGGATAAATCAAATTTGCTGATAAAATCTAAGATTAAATGATAAGTCAGCTTCTGTCCTGTTTTATTTTTTAAAGTAATACAGAAAGCAATACTGTCAGTGTAAAAATAAGAAATGTTTCCAATTAGACAAGTGTTACATTTATTACTGAAAAATTCAAAATAAAAGTATGTTTCTTCTGAGTTTGGTAAACTTTTGATTCCACGGTTACTCTTGTTTCTCAAGAAATTGTCTAGTTTTAGCCTCTGGGAACCATTTTTCTCTCCATCTCATGGATGTCCCCAGGTTGAGTTGCTTGGTTCTTCGAGGATGTGGCACCCTTGCAAGGGGATCATTTCACTGATGGACCAGAGGAAATCACATTTAATTCCTGAGCTTTAATTCCTGAGGTCTGGCCTCCCAGCAGACTAATGAAAATTATGTGGTGTTCAAAAGTACAATATTTGGAGAGGGTGGCAATGCTGGGTGGATGGGGAGCTGTCGGGGTCTTCCTGAAATATGGAATTTGGCTGAGTTTGCACCACCAGAGCAATGTGTAGGAGGGCATCATGAAGAGTGACTTTGCTGTCTCATCGACAGAGAACAGTTGGGTTATTTACAACTTTTTTTATTGTAATATGGAGGGTAGGTCTCAGCTGACAGCTAAGCACCCAGGCAGCCACTTGGTTGCAGCCACTTGGTTACATCCCCTGCAGTGGGATGTGGAGGAAATAGGAAGAACAAAAGCAGTGGAGATAGAGAAAGGGTGGAGGTAAAGACAGGGACATCACTCACCAATTACTGTTGTGGGCAAAACAGACTAATTGCAGGGAATTTAACTTAACTGAAAACATTTAACTACTAATTCTGGTAGAGAGAAACAGAGATGACAAACATAAAATAACTCAGGAAAACAACTTTTCTCACCCTTTCCCAGGCTGAGCTTCACTCCAGCATCTTCTCCCTTGTTGCCATTGTATGTCCCTTTGGTGAGGCAACGGTGGTGCAGGAGGTTGGGGTCTCTGCCCCTCTTTGCTCTTCACTCTTTTCCTCTGCATCTCCCTCCTTCTTACTTGTCTCCTCTGCTGCCGTGTGAGGCCTCCATGGGTCATGGTCCCTTCAGGGTGTTCACCTTTGGGGGTGACTGTTGCTTCCTGAAAGGAATGTTGTGTGCTGTCCTGAGTTTCAACCACAAAATGCTCACTCTGGGCTCAAACTCTTTCAGCCATGGGTTAGTGAAGAAACTGTTCTCTTTAAGGGAACCAGAAACCCTGCAATTTTTGGTACCAGTGTGATTAGATCTGTGGATGATTAACCACTTGCAAGGACCCTGTGGGTCCTTGTGTGGTGATATGGCAAAAAAAGATGTCAGCCAATGTGAACAGGATCCCTCCTTGTGCACTGAATTCCAGTTAGAAGTTAAAATCAGATATATTTTGTCATTTTCTTTCTTATGACAGAAATAAATTTTCTTTGTAAAATTTAAGATAGGATGTTAATATCTTAATTTATGTTATTTTAGCAATTTATCCCTCAACCTCTGATTACAGTATTTAATAAAATTAAGGTTGGCCAGAGATTGGGATCCTTGTGATTACAAACAATTGCATTTCATTCTTGTGGTTGTATAAATGTTTGCGAGACAAATACTGTTGATGAGAACAGAGGAATTATGGAATTTGTGTTACTTGCATTCAGTCGATAATTGTGCAGGCTCATGTGGTGAAGGCAATGCCCTGCTGCAGAGGGGAAAATAGCATTTGTTGTGGGAGGGAGATGCCTGCAGTAGATGCGTAATGAGGATGAGATGATCATGTTTCAGAGTAAATGTCTAGCCTTGGGACCACAGATTCAGGCTGAAAAACTGAGAGAATTTCACAAGGAAGGTGGAATATTGCTGGTTTTGAGGATAATTCTAACCTGATTGTTTTTCTTTTTCCTTTTTTTTTTTTAATTTTTATTTTTATAGGGATTCTTTCAACTCTGGGAAATGGGTATGTTATTTTTATGTCTTCAAAGCGAAAAAAGAAGTTGAGACCTGCTGAGATAATGACTGTTAATTTAGCAGTGTGTGATCTGGGCATTTCAGGTACTTTCATGTCTTATTTTCATTCATTTTTACTATTCCACCATTCTTTCCGGCAGCAGCAAGAGGCAGGCCTCTGGAAGTCATGGGGAGCCCAAAATGCCTTTCACTACTAATATTTCTGCTCTACTATTTGCATATAAATAAGAGAGAAGGGTAGAAAACCACATTCCTGAACAACTTGATGGGAAGAAATGAAAAATACAGAGAAAAAAATAGAGTTGGATTTATTAATCTGGCAAAACTCCCGTTCACTCCAGCACTGGACAGGCCTTCAGAGGCAGTTCCCATGTGCACCCAGGCACAACAAGCACAAAGTAGTCCGGTATTATGGTTGAAGAAAACTTTATTTTCCTTCTGTAGGGTGCAACAGGAGGGATCCAGGTACCTTGAAAATGCATATTTAGCCAAATGTGACTGGGCAGGGATACGGGGTGGAGGAGCAATCTGTAGAGTCAATCTGTAGAGTAAGAGCAACATCAGCCAACTGGAGGGATTTTTATTTCAACCCCACAGCCTGGATACCCCGGCATGAGAGGAAGGAGCCTTGGAAAGGTTTACATGAAGTTGCAGAGTTAAAAGCCTTTGGCCCTTGACATGAGTCTCATTCAGCTCAGCTGCTTGTGGCCGCATGCAAACACAGCGGGAGGACTGGATGCCCTTTAGAGAAGGGTATTTTGGATGGCAGACAATTCAATAGGTGTAAAGACCCGATGTGATCCAGCTGACCATGGCATCTTCCCAGTGCAATATAAATGGCAGTGTGTTCCCGTGCTACCAAAGTCATTTGTCCCCTATGTGTTGCATACAGCAGGACCCCTGCCCCCAGCTCCAGTGCACCCTTTTCCTGCACTTATCTCTACCAAACGCTTTTGCCTTCATCCAAAAGCCTAAAATATCAGTGAACAACACAAAATGATGGCTCCCAGCCTCCCCAAATTAAAGCTCATTGTGCTTCAACTGCACATAACCAAGGAGCTGCTCATCCCCTCAACTTCCCGTAGCTTTGATGCCTCTTCGTGATCAATAAATATGATTTTCTGAAAGAGATAGCAGAAGAAAAGTGTTAGTGTAAATCTCTCTGCTACCACACAAAGCAATCTCAATGATTTTTTTGGCGTATCTTCCATCAAGATACAATTTCCATCTTGCAACACTTCGAGATGAATACGAAAAAAGAGCAGGTTTTGCCTTTTCAGTGATGCTCCCACCTCCTTTGTGTCCTAAGAGTCTGTTTTATTTTATAAGGCTCACATCTACCTCTAACGAGAATCACTCCAGTGAGATGGAGTGTTTCAGGAGAATTTCCATGGCTATATATTTGGAAGGTAAACAGGTATCTCCTAACCATATAAGTTCTGTGTCTCAACCATGTAAACTACAGCTCTCTTAGCCTGAGGTGTGCCACCAAAATATCACTTGGTAACTTTGTCTTCCATGGGGATCTCATCTGCCTTTGTGTTTAGGTTCTGTAATTAAAAATAATTGCGATTGGCACAACCAAGTATGCTTTTCCTCCCTTCTCTTTCTTTCTTTCTTGTTGTTGTTGTTAATGGAATATGTTGACTCGAGAAATGTGATGTGTTCCTTCTGCTGGACCGATTGAAGGTGGGATTTTTTCCCAAAACCTTCAAATTTCATGGACTTGCCTTAGCACCTTGTTCAAGAAACACGTTCTGCACTGGCTTCCTGCAGATTTCCACAGGGTGGCACCAGCTGCTTGTTCAAAACTGCATCAGGCTCATTTTGCAGCGATACCATGCTCCAAGTCCTGCGCTGCTAAAGAGAAATTTGATTTTGTGCAAATATATATTTTAGCTTTTAAAGCTGGCAATGAGTAAAACTGCTGATTCTTAGCATATGCCTTGCCCTTATTTCACGTTTTTCTTGAAACCCTAATCACTGCAGTCAGCTTTTGCTTGAAAAATCAAATTACATTCATTTTGCTCAGAGAAAAGCACATAACACATTGACCTCAGCACAGCCTTCAGGCGCAGGCAGAATTTTCCTTACAGGTTTAGGCTAAAGGAAAACAATCCCAAAAAACCTTGTTTAAAAAAAAGTCTAATTTTGAGGGTTTTTCAATCATGATGCTTTTGGCATGGAAAATGGAGCAAAGACCATTTTCTGCAAGATTTTGTTTTGGCAGAAATGCGTTCATTTTCTGTTGAGAATCAAAATGGAGCGTTTAGTTTTGCATCAGTTTGATCTGAAGTGGAATATTCTTGCGAGCAATCCAAAATATTTGTCTACAGATCACTTCAACAGAACAGAGACTTTTGTTTTGACTTCTGTAAATAGGTTAACTTGTGGGAATTACAGTTTGCAAGATCATTTTTGCCTTCCTTATAAACCAACTCACTGAGCTCCCATGACATTATAGACCGTGTGGTTCAGCCAGGGAAACTAGCCCAGGGCAGCCGAGATGTTTTCAGTTCCTTGAGGTGCTGTGGCAACTCCTGTGCAGGAAGGAATGCAGTCACAGAAAGGTGGAGTTCAATATTTAACATTGTTTGAATGTTGTAGTTGAACTTTTCAGGCCTTGGAGAATTTCAGGTCAGTCTGGTAAGTAGAAATGAAGGACTTGGAAAACATGCTGATGTTCCTAGACTGTAAATTTTTGAGTTTTCTGATCCATTAAAGTTGATTTTTGTTTGTCCAGTTTGAGAGAAAAAAATAATAAAAATCAGAAAGTGGAGATTTCCAGCTAGAAAATTACAGTTGCTAATGTTTCTCATTTTCATCATATTTACAAAGAATAAGAATAAAGTTAACCTGTTTTAGGTGAGCATGGACCCTATGACCTAGCTTCACTTCTTTCTAATGTACCACGCACTTTTACAAATGTAGAAGTGAGCTAAAGTTCCACTAGGACTTAGTCTCCAAAGCAGTTAGGTATTTTCCTTCTGTCTGGAGATGGTTAGGACTTTTGATATCTCAGCCAGGTGACTTGCTGACAGTCACCAAGGAAGAGTGTGGTACAGACAGGAGCTGAAACCACTTCTGCAGCTCCAGTCCATGCTGCTGCCATAGCACCATCTTCCTTTCTAACCTAACACTTTACCACAGTGTGCATCCTGTTGTTGGGCCTTGATAGGTTTGCAGAAGTCTTCTTTGAAGGCATTTTCTTTTTAATCCTGTGTTTGAAGACACTTGATTGATTATAAGGATGTAGCCTAACTAGATCTGTGCCTGTTTCAAACTCAGACTCACCCGTCACCCATACTACTTACATACTGCCCTGTGTTTGCATGTGGACTTAACATGTGCTCTGAGGTTTTCATAATGGGAAGAACTTGCACATAGCCAGTACCAGAGCATGCGTTTGCTTCTGGTTCATGTGGTCTGCAGTGAAGCACCTATTCCCAGCCATTCTGCAGGCTTGGCTCATCCCACCACAGTGAAGATGCTATGGGATCTAGCTACAGCTGTCTTGGGCTTAGTCCTGTGGATAGAGGGCATGCAAGTCATCACGTCTGTTGTGGCTGAAGCCCTCTCTCCACATTGCAGAGCATTTTTACTGGTATTAGCTTTGGGCAAAGGAGACAGTTTGCTTTTCTGGAAAAGTGAAAATTGTCATTATCAGTGATGGATTTTATCAGTCAACTGACATTCTTTTCTCTTTTTGAAGTTGTAGGAAAACCCTTTAGTATAATTTCCTTCTTTTCTCACCGCTGGGTGTTTGGATGGATGGGCTGCCGCTGGTATGGATGGGCTGGTTTCTTCTTTGGCTGTGGGAGCCTTATTACCATGACAGCTGTTAGCCTGGATAGATATCTAAAAATCTGCCACTTGTCTTACGGTAAGAAAGAAAACTATATTAAGTGACTATAGAAAAAACTGTATTAAGTGATACAGGTTTCTAGATTGAAATTATACTAAAGATCTTCAAAATGCTTTTGTTAAATGTAGAGGGGAATATACAGATAAGAGAAACATCTCTGCATGATCCAAGTAATGCCAGCTAAATTTGTATTGCTGGACATATCGTCTCCACTGTTGTGTCTTTCCCGCCTGCTTAAGCCGTGAGTTTCAGTAATCACTCAAAGACAACTCACTTTGTGTCTGTCAAGGCCTGCTAACATTAATGGATGCAGGTATTGCACATATTGCAAGGTCTTACAGACCAACACACAGGAGTATTCCTTATCGGATGGCTAAATGTGGCAAGCTATTTAAAACAACTAAAATATTTGGATGTGCAATAGGTCATAATGTGATATCATTTTTCTATTAGGGAGATGGAACCTGAGAGGATTAACTGAATTTAGCAATAAAAGCTGTTATCAGCGTATCCATCAAAATCTAATCTCTCTTGCATACGATGTATTATATGCTTCATTCTTTCCTATTAAAAGGTGTTGTCACGGTTTAGAAAAGATCTTTTTCTTGCATTGGAAGGAACTATCTCCCCAACAAAACACAGGGAATACTCAAGGTGTAACTTTACATATAAGGAACACCTTGCCTATGTGACTTGCAGGACTGAAAACACATTTCACTATAATGACACAGAATATCAATCATGTAATGTTAAGTTATAAGAAATGTTTACAGCTAGAAAGTGTAAATATGCCTGTCTATCCAATAGGTGAGGGTACTAGGAATTCAAAGCTGTGGTACTGCGCTAAGGCCTGCTATCACAGGTCCTGGCATGTCCATACCTCTTCCTTAAATGTGAGTACAGGGAAGGTCTCCTTAGCTAAGTTTTAAATATACAGTTCACATTAACCAGGATTTCAGTTCTTTCAATAAAAGTCTTACCAAAATAATTCATTTTGACAGCTGAAATCATAGATAATTTTTCACAGACTTGGTGAGCTGAAGTAAACGCTTCATGGCCAGCTGCACTCATGCCATGAGCTCTGCTATTTAGTATGACATCCTAGCTCAAGAGAAACAGAGCACTTCAAAACCTTTTTCCTTGAGAATTGTCTGATCATGACTGTCCATACAAAATGATGGAGAGCAATAAACATATTTAGCATGTTCAGTCTAGGTGGTTATTTTCTATATAAGGCCTAAATCGGTCATCAGGAACCTGGAGCACCTGACTATATACCTAGATCTTCATTTTGCTCCAAAAGCAGCAACTGTGGGGTTTTTTGTTTGTTTGTTTTGAGTTTTTTTGTTTTGTTTTGTCTTGGTTATTTGGGTTTTTTTGTTTGTTTGGTTTTGTTTTTTTTTTTTTAGTAAGAGATCACTATGGTTTGACAATAGCTGTGAAGATAATGTCGCTCTTTTAGTACTCATTATATTGTTCCATTGTTTTTCCACACCTGAACACACCAAACCACCTTTCTGTCTCTCAGCTGTTGTGCTCAAATACCTAATTTGTCAGTCAGTGTTCGTTTTCCTTCCAGGGATCTGGAAGTGTAAAATCAGCTGGGGAAGGGGCATGGCTCATACCCAACTTACAGTTGTTTCTTTGATTTGATTTTAAGTCATTCTCAAACCCTGAAGAAAGCTCCTCAATGTCAGTGGATGGGAACTGAAAACAGATTAGAGCTTCTGAAGTGGAAGGAGCTGTTGTAATACCACAGTCTGGTTTTTTGCATAAATTGTAGGTTTTAATTTGTTAGCCCTATATGAATCCAAGATGTTGAACGTAAGCTTGCACACTGAAGCTTTTTCCAGCTGAATTAGAGTTATGTGCAAGATGAGCGAGACAATATTCCACTTCACAACCCCAGGCATGCCATTAACATTTAATAAAACATATGGACAAGGATAGACAAAAATGTCTAATACAAATACTTCTGACCATACGTATGTAACGATTTACTGTACTGGAAAAGAATAAGAAGGTAACAATAAATCTTGGATATATTATTTTCCCTGTAAAGCATTGTCTTTCAATCACTTGGGTTAATGATTTGCATTGAGACCTGTCTAGAGATCAAACTTTAGCCAGTTAATGTATAACAGGAGGAATAGGAAATAGCGTGTGTTACATCATACGGTTGCAGCTAGTGAGCTTTCATACTGGGTAAGGAAAGGCTGAATTCAAGACTTAATCCTTCATGTGGGCTCAATCTCCATCTTGTCTGACCACACAATATGAATACACCTTTACAGACCACAAAATAATTTTCAAAATTACTAGACAAGATTTCCAGGATTGTTGCTGAGCTAGCTGTTTGGATTGCTTTTGTATGGACTCTTCTAGGCTGTGAATCATCACAGCATAAAGTAGAGATCTGAAATAACGTCAGGTGGAGCCTTCCTTATGAGTGGAGTGTGTATTTCTCTTCACGTGGTACAATGTGAGCTGGGGTGGCCAGCTCTGGGGTCACTATCTATATCTGGAAGGAGGCGAGATGAACCCTAAAGTGGTGGTTGTCAAACAGCCAAGGAAACTCCTACTGCATGTGTAGAATGACATGTTCAGCTGGTGTGGCCTCACCTTGAGTACTGTGTACAGTTTTGGGTGCCACTGTACAAAAAGGACATAAAACTGTTGGAAAGTGTCCAGAGGTGGGCAACAAAGATGGTGAAGGATCTAGAGGGGAAGGCATATGAGGAGAGGCTGAAGTCCCTTGGCTTGTTCAGCCTGGAGAAGAGGAGACTGAGGGCAGAGCTCATGGCGGCCTACAGCTTCCTCCCGAGGGGGAGCCAAGGAGCAGGTGCTGATCTCCTCCCTCTGGTGCCCAGCGATAGAACCCAAGGGAATGGCATGGAGCTGCCACAGTGGAGGGTTAGGCTGGAGATCCGGAGAAGGTTCTTCAAGGTGGTCGGGCCTTGTAACAGGCTCCCCAGGGCACTGGTCACTGCACCGAGCTTGGCTGAGTTCAAGGAGTGTTTGGCCAATGCTCTCAGTCATCTGCTCTGATTGGACTGGTCCTGTGTGGAGCCAGGAGTTGGACTCAATGGTCCTTATGTGTCCCTTCCAACTCGGGATATTCTATGATTCTATGATTCTGTGAATTTTGGAGAATACTTATGGACCAGAGGTTGTAACTCTTGAATTATCTTCCAGGTACCTGGCTTAAGAGACATCATGCATTTATCTGCCTGGCAATAATCTGGGCCTACGCTACATTCTGGGCTACAGTGCCTTTTGCTGGTGTGGGGAGCTATGCCCCCGAGCCGTTTGGGACCTCCTGCACTCTGGACTGGTGGCTGGCACAGGCTTCGGTGGCTGGACAGGCTTTTATTCTGAGTATTCTTTTTTTTTGCCTCCTGTTCCCAACTGCAGTGATTGTGTTTTCCTATGTCAAAATAATTTTAAAAGTCAAGTCATCCACCAAAGAGGTTGCTCACTATGATACCAGGATTCAGAACAGCCACATACTTGAAATGAAGCTGACCAAGGTAGGTAGGATAATGTGCTTTGTCAGACTGTAAAAGCAGGTTTGGAGAACTTCAACCATATGTATGCTCTCCAATGCTGATAGTACAACACTCTGAAGGTGGTTCTTGTAGCTTTCCTCCTCCATTACTGTCAAGATGGGAAAAAACAGGAGCTGAAACATAAGTTTGTGATTAGGGTACTCGAGTTCCCGAGACTGTGATTCAGTCTGAAGCTCTGCCGCAGCCTTCCAGTGTGAAGTCACATTATCTCCCTGTGGCCCTGTTCCCATCATAAAACTCCCTTTGCTTTCAGAAGCAGTTGCGAAGAATTATTTTAAGATGTTTAAGGTGCCCAGGAATTACAACAGAAAAGCAGATAAAAAGCAGATTATTGTAGCAGGGAAATAAAATTTTCAGACAGCTTACGTTCCTCTGTTAATGAAGATATAAACCAAAGTCACTCCTGTGACATTGCAACTGTTTTTGTGTAAATAATTTATCATTTAGGTTCAGCCATGAGGTGCTGATAAAAATGCACTCAAGTGATAAAATTAATTTTCCATCTCAGACCACATCCTATTTTCCCTTTTTGATTGAATCTATTTTCTGTTTGGCAGTGGTGACAGCCATGATCCTTGCTGATACTGCTTATTGTGCCAGGAAATCTCTCAAAATAAAAACTTGTAGCGAACAAACCCAGATTCCTTAGCTGTAAAAGATTCACCAGTCTCTGTAAGCCATGCCAAGAGGAAGACAAGCAGCATCCTTTGCTTGGCTGATCAAATTTTATTATACTTTTGGGGAGTTGAACTGGAAGTTATGTAATATACAACAATAAGTCGAAACTTACCGGTGAATCTCAACTAGATACCTGTATGGTCAGTGCTGCCAATACAGCTAATAAAACAGCACTTGCCTTGAAAAAGTGTTTCTTCAGCACGGTACCATTTAACAGTTATTCCGGACCTGTCCTTGGAAGAGCAATGAAAAATTTTGACTTGAGGTTGCAGATTTACTTTTGCCATATTGGAGGGATCATGTAAAACTTTGATGTGATCTGAGTTGAAACACTGGTAGTTGTCCCTTCTGTCTCAAATCTAGAGTGGAGAACATAGTGTTGGGATATATATAAATGCGGAAAATGAGTCTCCATCACAACCCATTTAATTTCACAGCACAGTTTACCACGAACAGGATGTGTTTGAGATCCTTGGCTCACATGAACTGTTTCTTCAGTGACAGACAACAAAAAAAAAGCATAAAAGAATGAAGTTACCCTGAAAATAATATCACCATCAAGATGTGGAACCAAAGGCTCCACAAAAGGTTATGCAATATCCAAATCCCTCGTGCTTTCTGATGATTTTTTGTTGTAGTACTGCTAATTGCCTTATTCCAAATGAGCACACTTGTACTGCTGTCAGTCTGGATGCAGTAACAGTCTGTCAGGGCAGCAGTGTAATGGCATATGTTCTTCAGTATGTATTACGGCATGATGTCATTTGAAGCTATATCAGGCCATGACTGAGTGCGGGCAGGCTGCTTCAGATCAAGTATAATAATCACAGATTTTGGCCCCAAACAGTTTTTCTTTAATATTTATACTAAACATTCCTATGGCTACCTTCCCTCATGTTATAAGGAAATCCTTTTCTCATTTACCAGGAATGCAACCTAAAAGTTTGATAGCAATTTACTTTTCAAACCATCTACAGATTCTAATGGAATACAAAATCCGTGCTATGGGTTAGGAGAAAGAAAACTAGATGTTGTACTAACATCCTCACTCTCAATTAAATTCCCAATAGTTTCAATTCTGACTTACCCAGGTGAATAGAGTCTTTTTTTTGTCTGCTGGAGTGGGTATACCCAGACAGGTACATATAGCCATGACAGCTCATGCCTTACGGAATGACTTTATGCTCACTTTTTCCCTATTTGTCTTTAAAAGAGATTCAAACAGTTGGAATTTTTCCAGTGGAAGATAGACCCCCTCCTTGGTGCAGGCAGAAGGTAGACCTAGTTTATCAAAACTCCTCTCCTTCCTTCTGTTACCAGTGGCCATCTTCATAGCAGGTGGGTTTTGACACCTTCTCTGTGGGACATCAGCACAGCCTACA
Source organism: Psophia crepitans (assembly GCA_013399095.1). Lineage (NCBI taxonomy): Eukaryota > Metazoa > Chordata > Aves > Gruiformes > Psophiidae > Psophia > Psophia crepitans. Next base: position 157,732 of record VWZZ01007521.1, on the reverse strand, counting down.
AGAGAGGAAGAAGCCCTGCATTAGAACAGGATGTTGCAAACTCTTCTCTTTTCTTCTTTTGCTAATTTCCATTGCTTTTGTCTCTGTTACTGGGTGATACAGAAGAAGGAGCTATAGTAGATAAAGACAGGGATATACCCTCCTAAACAAACTCACCTGCAGAGACACTCAGAGTCCCCCGCTCCCACCTACAGTCAGGACCTAATTCAGATCTGGAAACTTCTTCAGAGACTTTGATTCTATAAACTTTGGAATTTGATTTCGAAGGACCCAGAATCTGGAAAGCTTGCACTTAATGTTTTGTTTTATTTTCCTAGTGCATGCTTTTTTCACTCTAGAATGGAACAGAGCCTCAGTTTCTTTTTGACAATCTGAGGAATATTTGGTTGGAAGAGACTATAGAAGTGAGGGGCTCCTCAAATAAAAAAGAAAAAAAAACAAACAAAAAAACCCACAAAACCAACCAACCAAAAAAACCACAAAAAAAACCCCTGTAGGAAATGTTTACAGTTAAAACTGCATCCTTTTCAAAAATCTTGCTAAGATTTTCAAAAACTTTCACAGCTCTGTTAAATATTACCCTAAAAGAGAGTGTCTGTGTGTTTTGAAAGGACTCCCCTCCTTAAAGAATTTAAATTTAATGTCAAAGAGTGATTATTTTCTGAGATCTCATTTAGTTTCCGCATGTTTAGCCTGACCTTATAGCATTTTTAAAGGTCTGTGATAAGACTCATTGACTGCTCTGTGTCAAGTGAGAGGGAAAAGGGCACTAAAGAGAAATGGGTGACAGCTTTTGTCCATATTTTAAATTCATCTGAAGCTAGTTGTCATTTTTTCTTTTCCATTCTGTTGTACATTCCCTTGCATTCTGCCTAGCTCTGTGCTGTGCTGTCAGTGTCTTAACTCAGCTAGATTAACTTCCTTCTCTCTTTTCTCTTTTCCTCTCACAAGGTGGCAATGTTGATCTGTGCAGGGTTCCTCATTGCCTGGATCCCTTATGCTGTGGTCTCCGTGTGGTCAGCCTTTGGACGGCCGGATTCAGTTCCCATTCAGTTTTCAGTGGTACCAACTTTGCTTGCAAAGTCAGCAGCCATGTACAACCCAATTATCTACCAGGTTATTGATTGTAAGTTTGCCTGTTGCCGATCAGGCGGATTAAAGACATCCGAGAAGAGCTCTTTGAAAAAATCAAGGTAATTTCTTCTTTGAGAAGTAGAGTTTCTTTAAGTACACAATGCTCCAAAAAAATGTACCAAATAAGATCTAGCAAGAGTCACAGCTCTTCAAATCTTATTCTTTATTTTCAGTCATGAGCTATGCAGGGTCTTGCTTGCTATGGAAACTTGTAAAGTGATTCTAGGTGTAAAAAGAGAAGCAAGGAGATGTTTCTTCCTTTTAGATCCAGCTGCAACTCCAATGATATAGTTGGAAGAAAATCCCACTGTTTTTTTGGTTCAGTCCGGTCCTCCCCTTTTCTTTCTTTCGTGTCATCATATGGGCTACTTCCAGAAGGTGTCGATGACCTCCATTGCCAGAGAAGTAAATGAGAGAGAACTGTGTTAATTCCTTATGTAATTAGCCTGTTAATATCATGCCTTTCAGCCACAGAATTAGCAGGGGGAGAAAATAGTTTCTTATCACTCTGTAGGTACCACTCACACACACAAAAAAAACCCCAAACAAATCAAAAAGACCTCTCTTCTCTTTACAACTTCCTGACAAAATCCGTGCTGATCATTAGTGAGTTCCTGGAAATGCTAACTGTGCACATGGAGGAAAAATGCTTCTAGTTCTGTCTTATGCCAGACAAATATCTTCTGTGATGGAACAACAATGAGATAATGATGGATGTTAATCTGACAGTGTCAGTGCCTTACCGCATATAAGTGACTTCAAAAGCCTAGAACATACGTGCCTCAGTATGTACTTCTTAGAGTCATGGAAGCCCATTTCATCATTCATATTATTCCATTACTAATTACAGATTTTTTTGATGTATTGTCCAAAGAGTGAGTCTTGAGCTTCCCCAGCTTCCCTTAGCAGATTTGTCCATAACCTTACACTCAGATTTATCTCATCTCCAGAATATATTGTTTATATATGTTGTAAGTGTTTGAGGTGCTGAATGTAGTTTACCAAAGACCCTTCTGCAGTTTTAGGCAAGTTGGAGACAAATCCGAAGTAGCTTTCAGCGAATCTTTGGAGCCTGGATTTCTGTCTAACCTCCGCATTATCGCTCCAAAGGAGGATGGAGGTTTCACCTAGTCCCTCACGCTGAATGCAAGTTGGTTTTCCTAGGCCTAGGCAGTTAACAAAATGTTCTGGAAAAATCACTTCCCAGAATTAGGAACTTAATTGCCAGCTTGGTACAAACAAAATGATTGTTGTGCTTTCTTTCCCATAGGATGTATACCATATCTGCACACAGAGACTCAACAGCGATGAACGAAACCCAAGTGGAAGTATGAAGACTCATTTCACATGCAGCAAATGAAAACTCGATGACAGGCAATCATACTGTCTCAAGTTCCTCTTTCTGTAAATAAATTAAAACGTGAGGACAGTTTTATTTTGCTCCCTAGTCCTATGTGCTACGTAGTTCTTTACATCCTGACTAAAATAGTATGATTAGAGCTGAGCAAATATTTTAAGTATTCAGAGGAAGAAGAAACAGAGAAAATTCATTTGTGTAAATTTTTTTTTTATTCACCTCAGAATTTTTTTTAGCACTAACAGAAGTGGTATTTTGGATGATATTTTCCCACACAGAAAGGGAAGTATTCACAAAGGCCAGTTTTAGTTTGCTAAAGCTAATCTCCCTAGATTCCGACTGCAGTCACTGGAGAACTAGAGCATGAGAGAAAGGATTCCTTAGAGGACAAGTCAGAGTCAGAGCTTCATTTACCAGGGTTCTGAATCACCCATTAGAGAAACATCAGCCCACTGATTATCCCTTGTGAATATCTCTCCAACTCATGTGGCTACAAGCTACTTAAACCTGCTTTGACTTCAGTCTTCAGTATTCAGTAATATTTTTTTTTTTAGCCAAGGCAAGATCGTTAGTGCCACATTCGTACACCACAGATGGTTAGTATTTGTGAAGGAGGGGGGAAAGGTCTCTTGCTTAAATGCTAGATTCATTTAAACAGCTTGGAATCATGAATGACTTTGTAACAAAAAAGCGAACCTAAATGAAGTTAGCCCCATACAACCCAAACTGAGCAAACCAATAATCTTTTTACTGTTCTCTGGCCAAAATTGTAATGGAATGTGATGGCAATAAGGAGACAGGTTTGACTTCTTGAATGGCAACTAACTTTTTTTCGCCTTATATTATACTTTTCACCATTCTTTGAGATCCCTAGTTAATATAAAATGACAAATCCTTCCTCAATCCTAAGCATGAAACCAGACTCAAAACTAGTGAATTCCTGAGAAAGGTTACAGCAAAGGTAACAGAAAAGTCTTTCTCAAGTGCAGTTGTATCCAATTTTCAAACACTAAGCCCTGGAAAGATGAGGATTAGGAACGATTTAGGAAAATGACAATCTTACTAAAATAAATCTTCTAAGTTCCTAATACACTCAACAGAAAAACAATGTGTCTTGAAAAGAGCTTCAGAGTAAGGCAGACAAAATGCTTGTGTTGGATCTGAGCCATAACTATTCCCATTCTCTTCTTTTTCTTTTTTGGATTTACCTTAAGGCATCGCTACAGACCAAAAATTAGCAGCCCAGTATAAGTACAGTTTTAATGCTAAAAATAATGATTTTGATGCTTGTATGTAATTTCTTTGGGAAGAATATGATACTATTAAAAACAAGTTAATTGACCGCATATAAGTCACACAGATTTGTGTCAACTGATCATTAAAAATGGAACAAGGATAAAGTTTTCTTCTGAATTATTCCTTTAAGGAAAGAAAGCGTTTATGAGAGAGTTTCAGGTTTTTTTCCTGTTTAACATTTAATGGTACTTTTTATCATACTGTTATTTCACAACTGTATTTAAGACATATTCCCTGCTATACTGAACTGAACTTCTTTTGCAGCTGATCTGTTGTGATGTGAATCTGGTTTTGTACAATAATATCATAATGGTTTAAAGTTATCTGATGTTTGTTGTCATATCCTAGCACTCCTATTCTGCAGTACAAACAGTTACTATTTTCTCAAATGATATTCAAACAATGTAACAGAAGTTGAATTTTGTTGTATTTCCTAAGATGAGTAGAATTGTTTCCCATTCTGCAGTATTTTAGCAAAAGCAGTTTGAATAAATACTAGGAGAACTCACAGAGGTACAAGGAGTTGTCATGTTACCTATACAATGTTTTGTGATCATTTTTTCCAAGAAGTTGAGTTCTTTCATCACTCCTATAGACATTTAGGTAAGTTTATTTCTTGACTATAGTTGCAAGTTTCACCCAAGAACTGATCCAGAGCAGAAGGCATCCTTTACAATATTTCCAGACTTGGTTATGAAGCAATCAACAATCTTCCATTCATTTTCCTGCAGATTTTTTTTTTCCTTTCTTCATCAGGGCAAGCTTTGGCTTGTTACCATAGATGTCTATGATAATTAACATCTGGTGTAAGGTACATGTACTGTGGCCTTATAAATGCAGATTAGTTGGAGCAGGGCTGCTGGTAAGACTGAAAGTTACCCACTAGTCTGGCCAGATCTCAGGGCAGACCAATTCAGTTTGTGTATGATTCATAGAATCACAGAATGTTTTAGGTTGGAAGAAACCTTGAAGATCATGTAGTTCCAACCCCCCTGCCATGGGGAGGTACACCCTCCACTAGACCAAGTTGCCCAAAGCCC